>CM032450.1:30830787-30841275 GCA_019049505.1 Pachyrhynchus sulphureomaculatus | reverse complement strand
ATTCCAGAATTTTTTCAAAATTTTTTGATAAGTACTTTCCGAGATAAGGCGGGTGGACAGCGATTTTTCGCGATTTTTTAAAAATAATACAAAGAAAAGTGCGCGCAAGTATTACATTATATATATATTTTTTACTCGTGTTTTCACAAGCTTTCATTTAACACCACACTCGATTACCTAGTAAAAAATTTTTTTTTTCACTTCCGATTTCACCCCCCAAAAACCCCTTAAGTCAAAATTTAACTTTCAAAACTACATGGCTCTGATGAGGCCATCAATTCTTATATTACTACCAAATTTCAACTTTCTATGACAAATACGGACAGACGGAGAAAATCGGGTGACAGACGGACAGACGGACAGACGGACAGACGGACAGACGGACACGGACAGACGGACAGACGGACAGACGGACAGACGGACAGACGGACAGACGGACAGACGGACAGACGGACAGACAGACGGACAGACACCGAAGTGAGCTTATAAGTGTTCCGTACGGAACGCTAAAAATGATTTTAAATTATTTTTAAATCCTTTATTTGAGATTCCTCCAATAAAATCGGAAGAAACTTTATTTAATAATTAAAACCGGTCAAGTGCAAGTTGCACTTGCGCAATTACTGTTCGTACGTTGATTGCTTTTAAAATAAAAATTTTTTGTTACGGAAGTATAAGATGATCAGTGACTTCACAAAACATATCCCAAATGAGTTTTCGAGTTTTTTTCTGATCTTTAGTGACAACTGATGACCTTGAAATTTTTGTTTTTATTATATACCAGATAAATTATTAAAGGTAATGCACTAGTGATAACACAGGCCAACGATGAAACAACTTTTTTTATAATTTTACCTGATTTCTATGTTTTTTTGATGTGCTAAGTCCGAAAATAATAATAAAAAAGTCGTATCACCCACCAATTTTTCACATTTTAATATTCAAAATGGGAAAAGTTTATTTTTTATCATTCGAATGTTATTAGGTTGGCAATAAAATCAGAATTTTATAAGGTTGGCAGTAAAATCAAATGTTATTAGTTTGGCAGTTCCGATAAATGTCACAGCTGTTTGTTTTCTTCCATTTAATATAACCTCGCATTGCAGTGTTTAGCCTATGTGCTTTAATTCACACTTAAAATATAGCTAATCGTGGTTGTAAAAACTCTCCCAACACTTTTTGTTATATATGTGGTGAGTTTGTTGTTAAAAATCATCAAAGAAACATTACTGACTTTGTAAAAAAAGTATACTTTGCATATTTTGGTGTAGAAATCGGTAATCAAGAAAAATGTTGAGCTCCTCACAAAGATGTTATGTTTGTGTCGAGGATCGTAGGAAATGGTATAAGAAAGAAAAGAAAGCTTTTAGATTTGCAGTACTCATGGTATGGAGAGAGCAAGAAAATCATTCAAATGATTCGTTATTTTTGCAGTGTTGATGTTTCTGGATATAACTCCAAAAATAAGAAAGTAATTGTCTATCCTAACTTTACTTCAGCTAATCGCCCAGTAGGACATGGACAGAGACTTCCTGTCCCTGAGCCACCTCAGTCTATTGATGACGTTTTACAGTCCAGTCCCAGAATTTAACGAAAGTCGACCGGATGATGAGTTTCAATGTTCTGTAGAACATTTAAAACCACAGTTGTTTACACAAGCTGAGTTAAATGATTTAGTGTGAGATTTGGGTTTGACTAAGGAAAAAGCAGAATTGCTTGGTTCCAGGCTGAAAGAAAAACATTTATTGGAATCTGGAACATCTATTTATTTTTTTAAATTTTTTATTTAATTTAATTATTTATAATTTAATTATTTTGAAATTGAATCGATGTCATATTGTGAGAGAACTGTAGGTGATACAAAAAACTGATACAGATACGGTTTCAGCACCCAAAAATACATAACACTTAGATGTATTGGTTTAAAAAGTTTTTACAAATATTTTTTTGTTGGCCTATGTAATTTTTGTTCAATCTACACCCTTTGGAGAATATTCCAGAATTTTTTCAAAATTTTTTTATAAGTACTTTTCGAGATAAGGATGGGACAGCGATTATACATTATATATATTTTTGAACTATTGTTTTGACAAGCTTTCATTTGACACCTCACTCGATGATCTGGTAAAAAAAAAATTCCACTGCCGATTTCGTCGCCCAAAACTAAAACCTTAAGTCAAAATTTAACTTTCAAAACTACACAGCTCTAATGAGGCCATCGATACCTATATTAGTACTAAATTTCAACTTTCTATGTCAAATATTTTCGGAGAAAGTCGGGTGTGACAAACATACATACAGACAGACAGACAGACGGACGGACAGACACCGCAGTGATCGTATAAGTGTTCTGTACGGAACACTAATAATGAAAAAAATAATACAATTTTCAGATTTCTCGTCTTCAAGAACCTTAAAAAAGCGTAAAACTCAATATAATGCAGCTATCCTTTTAACAACCATCCACCACTTAAATCCTCTATGTGTTCAACTACAAATAACTATATTTAAAATTTGTGCATGATCTCATTCAAAATCCACGAATAATTGAGATATTGATTTAGAAAAGGCATAAAATTTTACCTTTTTCCACTATAATGATAATACTGAAAAACTATGGGTTTAATGCCTATTTCAGATGTCATATTTGTACCAAACTTGAAATCGATATATTATTTCATTCGCGATCCATCGTGTCAACAATAAGACAGACAGATAGACAGACCGAGAGGCTAACCGAAATGCGGGACTATATTTTTCGTTCGTTAAACTTATGCGGAGTTAAAAATTGAAAAACTCTTCTATTTACCTTCGCTCACTTTTTTTTTTATATATATTCGCAGGCTTTAAAATCGATCAGGACTGTTAACATTCCATCAAGTCCGCAACTCGGACAGACACATAAAAAGTAATTTGAGATGGAAAAATTCCAGATAATGGTTGTCTGGTTATTTTGCCCTGGCTCGTTTATACGGCTCTCCGATCGAAAGTTGACATTGGACACGAGCTTCGAATCAGTTTATAGCTTCCAGGAATTCATGAGGCTAAATTAGGATTTCCTCGCGAAGGGATTAAATTTTCAAGCAGAGAACAACGTTCAATAATTATTTCCTTTTTTTCTATTAAGTTCAGTATACACACTGCAAAGGAATCTAGCGATTTACGTTGATCCTGAATCGCTGCAAACTGTACTTGTTGGAAAGCACAGCCAATGATGAGGTTTTTCCGCTAAAAGTGCCCTTGTAGGATAGGTTTAATGAACTATCAAGATTTACTTGTACTGCCAGGTTAATCACTGTGATGTGTTTCTCTAGAGATACAGTGCTCACGGAGAAATCAAGACGACTAAATCAGAAAACTCCGTCACATCAAAGGATCTGACTTGAGTCCTTTGATGTTCCAAAAGTCAAAATTTCTGGGGGATTTTTGGAAAATCGAGGCTCGGATAGTTTCACCATCTTAGAAAATTTTATTTTAATTACTTTTATGCCATCGTTTCATTCAAAATCACTACAGTCAACACCAGATACCGATGTTTTATGTTTACTGTTAAAAAAAAATGTTCAAAAACAAAAATCCTTGAACTCATAATTGCATTATGCCACAGGTGCCTTTTGGGGGCCCGTATCAGCAACAAGGGTGTATAAGTCGCGTGTTCGACTTCTTCAGAATGCATGCTCACGACCATCAGGGGACTAAAAACTGACACGACCTCGAATTTATTGCGGCATCCGGACTATTTATGAATACTTGTACGGAATTGCTACGATATGTCTGATTCCGGATACATTTATAAAAGTTTCCTAGATTTATATATTGTTTTTTGTTTATACAGGTTATCCTATTGTTAATCGATACCACAAGATTTAAAGAACATGAACTTATACCCGCTTCATTTATTTTAAATCACAACCTATCTACTGTCCGATTTCAAGTGAATTTAAACTTGTAGACAGACTGAGAAGAGTATGCTGAGAAAAGACAGGAGACACTTGTCAATCATTATCTACTGTGAATATAAAATATATAGTTATATCAAAGCAAGATGTTAAGTATTAAGATAGCACTCGCCTAATTTTCTCAATCACAACAAGAAAAATGTTTTAAGTTTTTACCACCAAATATTCCAAGCAGAATTTGAAGTGAACTGGAAAATCAGTTACGAGTCAGCTGCTGTGACGCAGAATTACTACAAATAGGTCCCAGAACGTATACAAAGTAGGAAATTAAACAACTTTTTTTTTAATATTGACAACCGACAAACCTCAAAAGTAGAGTTTACGATGTTCGCAAGATTTAATATTGTTTTCACGGAACTCTCAATATTTTATTGGAATTAGGGAGTTTTTATTTATTTGGATTTACTAAGTAAAGAAAGAAAAAGTATAATGAAAAGTCGTAAAAAAACCCGATTGTATATTTTTACAGGTCCAAGTTAAATTCGGTAATAAAAAGCCTCCCCTGGGAATTTGAGGTACACGGGGCACGAAAGTTACGGCTTTCCTTTCGCCATTTTTAATTATCTAACACCGATGCGATGTTACAATGCTTTATCATCTGTAAATTTTATTAATGAAATCGTTTTTTTTCTTGGTGCTTTCGCAGCCTGACTTCTATTAAAGTAGTATGTAAATTACAGCAAGAATTTCGCTTCTCCCCATTTGACAACTGTCTTGCTCCACTAATTAAAAGAACTTATGGTTTTTTACTGCTTGGGGCTTGGGCAATTTGTTTACGGACCCTTTTATTTTGTATGGAATTTTTCTTATTTTGATATACGTGATGTAATTTCTTACCAAGCTAAAAAGTAATCGCTAATAAGGGATAAATTTAAATATAAAGGTTAGCGGATTCATCCATTGCAACTAGCTTATTTCATATGAATTGTGCCTCTCATCATCATCATCATCATCATCATTAGCATATTCATCCATCCACAGTCGGATGTAGGCCTCCCCAAGTTGTCTTTAATGAGCTTTGTTGTTTGCTCTTTGCATCCAATCATGTCCCTATAATCTTTTTATGTCGTCCGTCCATCGTGTCTGTGGTCAACCTCTGCATCTTTTGTATTCTCTAGGCCTCCATTCAACTATACGTCATATTCATCTGTTATCATTCATCCTTGTGATATGCCCCGCCCAATTCCTCCCTAATATACATATTTCTTGTATTACATCTAATAGTTTTGATCTTCTTCGTTTCTCGATGTTAGGAATACGATCTTGGAGTCTAATATTTAGCATTTTCCTCTCTATTGCTTTTTGGGTTACCTGGAGTTTATTTATTATACTTTTATTTAAAGCCTACGCTACAGTACCACATGTTAACACCGGCAATACATATTGCTCGAATATGCTTTTATTGTATTTGGGATGTAGACTGTAACCTTACAAACGCAGACCAAGCTAACGAGACTGTTTTATCCAAGTCAGCCTTTGAATTATTTTTTGATATTTCGATTTTTTATCCTAAATATATGAACGTTTGTACCTTTCTTATTCTTTCACCTTCTATTAATAGTTCCTGACTGTTATCTTCACTTTCGTTGTTCAAATATTTGGTTTTTGTGAAGTTTATGGTCAGATCAATTTCTCGATATTTATTTAATTTCATCAGCATTTCTTGTAATTATTCTTTGTGTTGGTGATCAGAGTGACATCATCTGCGAACCTTAAGTGATTTAATCGTTCACCGTCTATTAGTATTCCTTTATTCTTCCATTCCATCGATCCATTTTAGCGATTTGAACATGTCTTCTAGAGTCAAAGTGAACAGGTTTGGGGACATCGAGTCGCCTTGTCTAATTCCCTTTTTAATTTTGCTTTTATTTGTCTTTTCTTCAAGCATTATTTGTGATGTGGAATTTTTATATATGTATTCAAGAAGAGTTGTGTACCTTTCATCGACTCTGCTGTTAGTTAGGCATTAAGGACTGCCTATATCTCTACCGAATCAAATGCTTTTTCGTAGACAACCATTGCTACCCACAATGTGACCTTATATTCATTTGCTTTTTCCACTAGTAATCTAATTGTTCGAAGGTGGTTCAAAGTACTGTATCCCCGTCTAAATCCTGCTTGTTCACGTGGTTGAGAACTGTCTAATTTTTGCGTGTCATATAGTATCTGATAATATTTCTCTGTAGCTTCCTTTACCTCTTCGATTTGTGCGATCTCTTGGTTATCGTTATTTATAAGTTTTATTATCTGATGTCTCCCTTCATTCATTTGTTTGTTTAGGTGTTTCAGACTTTTCCCCTTCAAAGTTTCTTCTATTTTCGAGCTTCTGTACCGTCTGATGTCTTCTCTGATATTTTTCTTATTTTTTTGTCTATTTCTAATCTGCAATTTGTAGGATCATTTCTTAATAGTCGTCTCTGTTTCATGAGATTTTGTGTCTCTTTACTTAATTTTTGTGTTTTTTCTTTTTTCGATGTTGCTATTTGCTTTTTAGTCATGAATAGGCTGTTGGTTATTTGTGCGTTTAGTTCATCAAGTTCTGTTTGTTAGTTTATGTGTTTTATATGATTTTTCTCGTGCTTGTCGATATCCGTCTGTGTTTTGCTTTATTACTCCTATGTCTTTATTTTTGTGTGCGTTATGAATCTATGTGTCTCCTTCTTCAAATTTATTCTTATTTTTGCTCTGAGCATCAGATGATCACTGCCTGAACTAACCTGAACTAACCTGTTCTTTCACCTTCTATTAATAGTTCCTGGCTGTTATCTTCACTTTCGTTGTTTAAATATTTGGTTTTGGTGAAGTTTATTTTTAGACCTATTTCTCGAGACGTTATTTAATTCCATCAGCATTTCTTGTAATCCTTCTTTTGTGTTGGCGATCAGATTGACATTATCTTTGGACCGTAAGTGATTTAATCGTTCCCCGTCCATTAGTATTCGTTTATTTTCCCACTTTAAAGATTCGAACATGTCTTCTAGAGTCAAAGTGAACAGTTTTGGTGATATCGAGTCGCGTTGTCTGAAATAGCATTTTTATATTTGTATTCAAGAAGAGTTGTGTATCTTTCATCATTTTATTTCATTTCTACTGTTACTTAAGGTTTTAAGGACTGCCCATATCTCTACCGAATCAAATGCTTTTTTCTCGTGTGCCTCTACAGCAAGATAATGTAGCCAGTTTAACGCGAACTCGAAATCTTGGGCATACACTAATAGTACCCACCCCCGTCCCTCCTTAAGGGATGATTAACTAGCCCTAACGAACGTATTCAGAATAGATCAGTAATACACTATAATACGCCGACACCTAAGTCAAATCCAATTCAATTTAATCCAGATGGTAAGCTTTAATCTCGTTTGTCGTTTTTCAATTAATAGACTTAACGAACTTTTATGTTGGATGAAAGTTATTGTCACTGTCTCTTGAATATTTTCAATAATATCGTACTGCATTTCTTTCATCGGTAAATGAAACACACAAACACAACAAACTAGATAAGTAAATGAACCAAAACATAAACCATTATACTCCAGATTACCAATTTCTTTCGAGGAGCCATAACTCCAATAAAATTTGACCAATCTACTTAAAATCATAAAAAAAAATACAGTAAAGTAAACAAAAACATAAACTGTAAAAGAAAAGTATCAGCGAGTAAGCAGGTAACACCAGATTGAACAACGGCACCGTATTAAGGTATAACTAGACTTAAATGTAAATATTGGAATTTAAACTAATTGTTAAGTGTTGAAAGTAAAATGATAGCGAAGTGTACAGTGAATTTAATATAAATAATGAGTGTAAATCTAAGATAAACATTGTAATAGGCTGAAAGTAAATACACAACAAATGAGTGACTGATTATACATAGGAATGAAAGAGATGAATATTTGCGGACAAGAATGAAAGGATGAGAATATCATCAACAAACAAGTAAGTCAAGTTATCTTGTTAAAACTCTGTACCTGATAAAATCAAGCTGGGTTTTTTTCTTTGCTTAATAAACACCACACATACAAATAAAAACAACAGAATTCTTCCAACCAGACAAAGGTAAAAGAATAACTAAAGATGTAAATCGGAAGTGACTAGAAATAATTAAGAAATTATTGAGCAAACCTGCTCAAAAAAGGCAAACAACAAGCCTGTTGAAAGATATTTTAAATAAATGAAAGTGCATGTATTACACAGTGTATTTGTTAGACTTAGAATTAGTAAGTTACCTCACATCATGATTAATAATAATCAAGAGATTTTTACTTTGATTTTGGTAAATGAAATATGGAGAAGAAAAAGAAATCACACACCGCCAAATCAGATAAATAAGGTGAGTGATTCAACACAGAAAGTTGAGATGAGATGGTTTTTTTTTTATGGGTCTAGCACACGTGCTACAGGGAAGTCCCTAAAGCGCTACAAGAACGACACGTGTGCAGAGAAAGCGATTCACGTTGTTCTTGAATCGCTGTAAATTGTACTCGGTGTGGAAACACAGTCCTCGGCAAATTATTCCAAAGGCATGATGTTCTCCATATAAAAGACTGCTTGAAAAGCGTTGTATGAGGAGTAACAAGCTGAACCTCATACGGATGTGAAGTATTAGCGCGACGTGTACTTCTAGCATGCACCGCTCTGGGAGGAATTAAGCGGGCCACATCCTTCGAACACTTTCCATGAAAATACTTGTAGAATAGGCTCAAGTCGCCAACCGTTCTTCGATGTTCCAGCGAATCAAGGCCACCGGTCAGTTCCGAGTCTCCAATCAGACGAACAGCTCTTCTCTGAATAGAATCCAACAAATGCAGTGTATGTTTGAGAGCGGAGCTCCAAACATGGGACCAGTATTCCATAGTTGGTCGAATTTGAGCTTTGTAAAGAATTAACAGTTATTGTGGAGTGTAAAGCTTTCTGGTTCGAAATAATATTCCCAACTTTTGAGAACCTCTCCTTGCTATGCCTGCAACATGTTCATGCCAGGATATTTTTGCTCCCAAATTAACGCCCAACAAATTGAGTGACGATGTTAAAGGAATGGAGTGCCCCGACATAACTATGTCGGGTTCAACAACGGTAACTTTTTTAGAAAGAACTGCCGCCTGGGTTTTTGTAGCGTTAAATTCCACTTGGTTACTGTCACCCCAAGATAGAATTTCTTCCAGGTCTTTGTTAAGTTGAATGACTTCTTGCTCTCTGCGGATATACGTCTGAGTAGCCGATGTCCGAGCGTTCAAAGTAAATGAAGAGATAAGTGTACTATCATCTGCAAAGCTGTAGATTGGATTATCGGTCTTTTCCAGCAGATCGTTAATATAAACGAGAAAGAGAGTGGGAAACACTATGGAGCCTTGAGGTACACCGGCATTGATAGTGAAGGTGTTAGAAGGAAATCCGTCGACTGGCACTTGTAAAGAACGCTCTCTGAGGAAACATGAGAGCCACAAACAGAACTTTTCAGACATACCATAAGAACATAGCTTAGCCAACAGTCCACCGTGCCAAACACGGTCGAATGCCTTGGATATATCAAGAGCAACCGCTCGAGTTTCTCCAAAGTGTTCAATTGCGTTGGTCCAAACATGTATTACATAAGTCAGAAGATCTCCTATTGATCTATTTTTACGAAAGCCATATTGGTGATCGCTAATAATGTTGAATCCTTCCAGATATTTTAGAAGATGTTGATTGATAGCCTTTTCCATGACTTTCGATATTATTGAAAGCAGTGCGACTGGTCGGTAGTTATTTGGCAAGGACTTCTTGCCTTTTTTAGGTATCGGCTGAACTATGGCACATTTCCAGCAGGAAGGAAATATTCCCTTTCTGTAGGATAGGTTGAAAAGTCTACAGAAAACTGGTGTTAGTTCCCTCGCACAGTTTTTGAGAACTATGGCAGGTATTCCGTCAGCGCCAGAAGTCTTTTTGGTGTCTAGCTTCATTAAAATACGTTTTATGATAAGCTGTCTGAAGACAACATCGGGCATCCTTGACTGCACAATGGGAATAGTAGGTGGTGTTTTTCCTTGGAAATCGACAGTAGAATGTGAAGCAAAGAGTTCAGCCAACAAGTTCGCTTTCTCAGCAGGTGTCGTTGCAATAGAATTATCTGGCCGTGTGAGTGGTGGTATGGTGGATTTGGTGAAATTTTGACTAACTGTCTCGGCGACTGACCAAAAGAACCTGGAACTGTTGGGACAAACGAGAAGTTTGTTTCTAATCCGTTGATTGTGTGCCTCCTTGGTTTCGTCGATAATTTCTTTGCATCTGTTCCTGGCACGAACAAAGGTGTTACGATTTATGGTGTTAGGATTTTCACGCCATTGTCAGTATACAAGATGTTTAGAAGCAACAGCTTCTTTGCATTTTCGGTCAAACCAAAGCTTACTGTTGGAAGGGCATTTCTGCGAAAAAGGGATGTAAGCTTCCATATCGGCCAAAATAACATGGAAACCTTCCTGGCGCAGTAAGATGGGTAGTCGGATCGAAAACAAACGTCTAACCAAGGTCGGACAATTTGTGGGAAATTTTG
>CM032450.1:30800787-30825787 GCA_019049505.1 Pachyrhynchus sulphureomaculatus | reverse complement strand
TAGTGTTTATTTAGACTGCTATTTACAGTTATTTGCTATCTATGTAGGTGTTATATGACATATTCGATGACAAGTTATCATGAAAATACCAAATGCCAAATTAGGTATATCTACATTAATGTGATTTAGAGTTAAAATAATCTTCCTTGATGAGACGTTAGGAACGTTTCTTCAACAATTTAAATATATTATAAATCATATAAGTTGCCATAAACTTTAGTATAAATCGTAAAGCCAGGAAATGCTTACACGTATTTTAGGACTGATAGGAAATTCAAATTATGAATAAATATATTGCCCATCCAGTATTTGCGAGGAAGGTTTAAAATAAACCAGGTTCCTAGATCACTGGAAACAAATTTTCTAATGTGCGTTGATCTGTCTGTCTAGCAGTAGCTATTATGTCTTTTTCAGGGTCGTCGGTTCCGCGAAATCAGACAATAAAATAAAAATGGGCCACTGAGAAGTAACTGTAGACTGGCCTCAAGAAAATCAGTTCTTTAATGTGAACAAATCAAATTCAAAAGATTTTACGTTTTTGTTATTAATAGTTTTGTGTGTTATACCGTATCAAAACTGTAACCGTAATGTGCACGGGCAACTCCGAAGTTATTACTAAAATCATAAATATCAAATTGAATGTAAGGGGATACCTAAAGCTACACAGGTCCAAGCCATAAAATTTTAATTGTCGCTCAAGAATGGAATTTAAATTTTGGCATCAAGAAACATAACCACATTAACATTAACCACTGCTTTTTCCGAGGACATTAAATTTAGTATTTTTTGCAAAAAAAAATTACCAAAAAAAAGATTTAACACTCATTATTTTGAGAGGAAGAATATAATTTTCTAATTTTAAAAACAAAAATAAGATTTTTCTGATGAATATTAAAAGAATTTTTCGGGAATTTCTCTAAGATGTAACTTAAACAGTAATAGGCAAGATGGTAAATTTGGAATATAACACTTCAAATAACCTAGCTCGGTAAGACGGTAAATGTAACGATTCTGTGTGTGAACATTCTTAACGAATCAAAATTGTAGTTGCGGTCCTGTACCTCTTATAAATTAATTCCTGTTACTTAAAGACAGTGACACCGGGCGCGTCGCTTATTAATTGACTTTTACACTTCTTTGAACTTGTACGCATTTAAAATGTTATGAATATTTATTGGAAATTAGCCTCTCTGGCAATTAAAGGCGCACGCGTATGCCACAATCCTAATTATAATTAAAAATTATCTTCAAAATAAAAACGTTTACAATTTTCCATTTTTTATTCAAAGATTAGTGGCTATTAAACGATACTTAGAAGTGAATAAAAATACCTTAAATATTTATGGCATTTCGGTTCACCCATATGGAGCGACCTCCACTCATTATGACTATAGAAATTGAATAATAAATATACTCTGAATTTGGCTGAAACCGATATCACGCAGAAGTAGAAGAATTTTTGAAGGCCCTTGTCACCTGTGACGAGACATGGGTACGCCATTATTCTCCTGAATCGAAGAGGGCAAACATGATTTGGAGAAAACTCTGAGAAAGAGCACCTATGAAGACGAAACCTAGGCCCGCTGCTGTCTTTGGGATTACAGGGGCTTAATACTCATGGATTTTCTCCATTAAGGACGTACCATTAACGCTGCCTACTACCGCCAACTTATCGACAAAAAAGCGAGAGATGCCCATTCGGAGTTTCGAAGTGCTTCACGATAACGCTCGACCATACACAGTTGCATTAACTCAACAAAAATTGGCATTGGAAATCCTTGGAACACCCGCCTTACAGCTTGTATTTGTCGCCCTGCGACTTTAATTTGTTTGAGCGTTTGAAAGAAGAGTTTTTTATGAGTCTAGCACACGTGCTACAGGGAAGTCCCTAAAGCGCTCCAGGAGCGACATGTGTGCGGAAAAAGCAGTTCACGTTGTTCTTGAATCGCTGTGTTGGGAGTTGGGAGGCAAGCATTTCAAAAATGACGACGGCGTAGAATCGTTCATGCGCAATTGGCTCCTGATGCGATTTGCTTTATTTTACGACGACGGTATGAAAAAACATCCTTTTCGGTGGGAAAAATGTGTTTTGAACAGGGAAGACTATGTAGGAAAAGAAAGTTTTTTTGATTTTTTTGTTATTGCAAACATAATTTTTTTAAAAAAGAATTGCGGTTTACATTTGGTTTAGCCTTGTTTAGCTGAATATTTCCTCCTACTTTTTTCGAGTTTTTATTAGTTATATTGTTATCAGTTGTTTAAACTAAAGTAAATTTTTATTTTTATATAATGTACTAATTAGATATTTCTGGTCAGCTATAATTTGCCCTTTAAAAATTGTGTGTGTTGTGAGCCAAATTTGTAACAGATTATTCTTATTATTATTTATATAAAATTAAATTATTTTATTAGTGTTCCATATGGAACACTTACAAGATCACTTCTGTGTCTGTCCTTCTGTCGGCCTGTCCGTATGTATGTCTGTCTGTATATCCGTCTGTCACACCCGATTTTCTCCGAAACTATTTGATATAGAAAGTTGAAACTTGGCACTAATATACGATTTGCTGTCCTCATCAGAGCCGTGTAGTTTTGAAAATTAAATTTTGACTTAAGAGGTTAGTTTTGGGGGTGAAATCGAAAGTGAAAAATTTTTTTTTACCAGGTCATCGAGTGGAGTGTCAAATGAAAGCCTGTGAAAACACGAGTGCAAAAGTATATATAATGTAATACTTGACCACACTTTTCTTTGTATTATTTTAAAAAAAATTGTGAAAAATTGCTGTCCCCCCTTATCTCGAAAAGTACTGAACAAAAAATTTTGGAAAAATTCTGGAATTCTCCAGACCTTTAATTATTTACCTGGTATATAAAAAAAAATTTCAAGGTCATCAGTCTCCAGTAAAGATCGCAAAAAAAACTTTGTTGAAAATTCATTTGGTGTGTGTTTTGTGAAGTCATTGATCATTTTATCCTTCTGTAACAAAAATTTTTATTTTAAAAGCCATCAACGTACGGAACACTAATGGCGCAAGTCCGACTTGCACTTGGCCGGTTATTATATTTTTAAATAAAATCAGTCAACCCAAAAAAGTTATATTCTTTACTGTACTGTGGATCTAAACCTCCTCTTGCCGACCTTTTATCTTCAATTCTTTATCTTGCTTAATTTGTATTTATTAATTCTTTTTTTAAACGTCTGAACGAGCTATAGATCCTCATCAATACAAAAGGAGCCTAAATACAATTAGAACAGTAGCGCGTGTCGAATTCTTTCATCGGATTTTAAGCAAAGTCATTGTGGTCATCTAAATTCTTACACTTAGTTTTTGAAATATTCTCTGAACGGTGCTTCGTGTTTTTGTTGTGACATTTGTAAAAAGGTCAATAGAATTTTTTTCAGTAAAATAATATTTTACAAATTGAAAGTTAAGCTTTTCTAACAGTAGTTAAGTTTTGTAAAAAAAGGTTGGCGAAATGATTTATGTAGCCAATACTTTCCTTGCAAATGGACTGTTTTAAAATGCTTACTTATTTAAACATTCTCACACTAAATAGGAGCTCTAACTGTTTTATTTTAAAAGATATTTTGGTGAGAGTTTATGGTGAAATATTTATTCAAAAAAAAAATTTGACCAGAAGAGGTGCTTCATAGGTTTTACGACTAAAACCTGATATTTCATTCTAAACACCATTTCTGGCATAGTTGAAAACAATAAAAGAAAACAACGTAATTTCTTAATTTTTCAACTTTAAAAATCCTGAAAAATATATCATCATCATCATCAGCTATATAGTCCATCGTTGGACATAAGCCTTTCCTAAGTACGTCCATATTCTTCAGTCCTGGGTCTTGTTTAGCCAGTTGTATCCCACCAGTCTTTTGATGTCGTCAGACCATCGGGTTTGCGGGCGTCCTCTACTTCTTTTCTCATTCCAGTTGATTACTTTATGGATCCATCGATTATCAGACAGCCTTGCGATATGGCCCGCCCAGCTCCACTTCAACCTGCTTATCCTCTCAGCTACATCAGTTATCTTGGACCTTCCTCGAATTTCTTCATTAGTCAGTCTATCCCTAAACGATATTCCCAACATCCTCCTTTCCCTCGCTTGTTGAGCTACTTATAGCTGATTTATAATTTCTTGATTCAAAGCCCACATTTCCGTTCCGTATGTCAATACTGGCAACACGCATTGTTCAAGTGTATTCGCTTTTAGTGTATTTGGGACATTGGAAAGGAAGATGTTCCGCAATTTAGCAAACGATATGACTATTTTTTGTCCACAATATACGTATAAATCCGTTCTTGTGATTTTCACGTTTTCAATGTTCAGCACTGCTTCTTTATCACAGTCGTCATTTGTTATGAACAGAGTTTTGGCGATATTTATCTACAAACCAATCTCTCTGGACTTGTTAAGTTCGTTCAGCATTTCTTCCAATTCTTCTTTATTGTTAGATATAAGCACAATATCACTAGCGAATCGCAATCGCTATATTTATACCCTAACTTATTCATGGAAGTTGTCTGAAAAGATCTTCTAACGCCAACGTAAACAATTTCGCCGAGAAATATATTTAAGGCAGCCCCTCTAATCTCTCCCCCTTTAACCACTTATATGTTTAACTATAAATAACTTTGTTTAAAGTTTGTCCATTATTCAAACCAATCATCAGAAAAATGTGTTAAAATACTGTTGAAATCATTCCCAATTTATTGACCCTATCCCCTTCCCCCCTTGACCTGGTACGATATAAGTTAGTAACATATAAATACCAAATCTCAAAACGATACGTTTTGTTGTACGTTGTTGAAAGTCGTGTTACCAGACAGGCATACCGACACTTAAACAGACAGACCAACAGATCGGGAAAAAACTGATTTGTTATCGGGAGATCTTGATTAGTGTAGAAATACGGAAAAAACTAATAATAAATAAATAATTTTTGGATTCCTCAACTACAAAAATCCTAAAAAGGACATAACAGGATATATTCGATTCCACTCCACTAATATTCTCCCTTATCCATTTTACTCCTTATATGCTTAACTATAAGTAATTTTACTTAAAGTCTATTTATTTTATTAACCAAGAGATACGAAAAATACCCTGAAATTTGAAATCTATATATCGCTCTGCTGAGAGAGTTGTCGTACCAACAGAGCGACAGACCGACAGAGCGATAAACCAACATACCGTTCCAAAGCTATGTTTCATAATCTAGGGGCTTAAAATGTGAAATATCAAAGGGCCATACTCTTAGTGAAGCAAGGCAAAATCCGACTTGGTATTTAGAATTTTGATTTAATGAATAAATCTACGAGTATATGTTATATTTTAATTACCTACGGCAATTATTCCCGATACAATTTATAATTTGGAAACTACCAGATATGATTTTTTTTGCTGGCCCTCGTATAATAAGAAAATTATGTAGACATGGGGATCTCGCGTCTTGTGGGGGCTTTATATTAAAGATTCCTGCAGCAAATTGCCGGTGTCACTGAGTTTCTATCGATATAATCACTGCTATGTCAATGTATATCGGAGCAAACAAATTTGCATAATTTCTTATGCATAAGCGGATGCGAAATGATATTTTAGAGAAAATAAGCTTTCCATCATAAGGCTAATAGATATTTAATAATGCCAATTTCACGTAACATATTATTTAGAGTCCACATTAAATAATGTTATAGTGCCTTCTTATAATATATACGACGATTACATTCCTCCCTAACATATAGAATTGTAATCTAAGGAAATAGCGACGACACGACTCAATGTCTATTTTATAAAAAGACAGTAAAATAACCGGTCAAGTGAAAGTTGGACTTGCGCAATTAGTGTTCCGTACGTTGATTGCTTTTAAAATAAAAATTTTTGTTACGGAGGTATAAAATGATCAATTACTTTACAAAACACACTCCCAAATGAGTTTTCAACAATGTTTTTTCCGATCTTTACTGAAAACTGATGACCTTGAAATTTTTATTCGTATATACCAGATAAATTATTAAAAAAATTTTTGATCAGTACTTTTCGAGATAAGGGTGAGACAGCGATTTTTTAAAAA
The DNA here is from genome assembly GCA_019049505.1 of Pachyrhynchus sulphureomaculatus. Classification (NCBI taxonomy): domain Eukaryota; kingdom Metazoa; phylum Arthropoda; class Insecta; order Coleoptera; family Curculionidae; genus Pachyrhynchus; species Pachyrhynchus sulphureomaculatus. The sequence goes on along the minus strand of CM032450.1, from coordinate 30,819,705 downwards.
TCATGTAAAGAAAAGTGTGCGCAAGTATTACATTATATATATATATATATATATATATATATATATATATATATATATATATATATATATATATATATATATTATATACACATATATATATATATATATATATATATATATATATATATATATATATATATATATATACACACATATATATATATATATATATATATATATATATATATATATATATATATATATATATATATATTGGAACTCGTATTTGTACAAGCTTTTAGTTGACACCCCACTCGATGACCTGGTAAAAAAATTTCCACCAAATTCCAACTTTCTATATCAAATAGTTTTTAAGAAAATCGGGTGTGACAGACAGACACCGAAGTGATCTTATAAATGTTCCGTACGGAACACTAAAAATTATGGTAAAATTATTAAAGTCTACAAATGTGTGAGATGAGAGAACCAATACTTTCAGACTTTAATAACTTAAAAAATATCTTTTTACTTTATTTTAAAAAATAACTTATTGAGTACGTCAATAAGTCAGTACTATTTATAAAAGTTACGAAATGAATTTAAAAATATTGGCAAAGTAATTTACGCATTACATCTCTTGCAAACACGCAGTTTTAAAATAAGTATTGACTTTGACTGTTTCACACTTAAGAATGACTTATTCGAAACACTACAAATCGATATTTTAAACAGGGAATACTTTGACAACTAGTTGAGCAAAGCCCTAAAAAGAACGTATAACGAGTTATACATGAAGAAGCTCCTCTAACATCCTCCTCCACTTACTTAACTCCATGCATGTTTTACTGCAAATAATAACGATTAAAATTGGTTTATTATCTACAACAAAAAAAAACAAAAAAAAATCCCATAATGATATTGAAAATATACAAAATTTACAATCTCTCATATCTTTAACCCCCTTTCCCTAAAGGGATAGAGCTTAAAAACTGTAGCTTCCACTTTTATGTTATGTATTATATGTGTACCAAATTGGAAGCCAGTTTTCTATTTCGTTCGAGAGTTATCGTGTCAAGAGATTCACGGATAAACCGACAGACAGACCAACAGTAATCGAGAGCTATGTTTTTCGTGATCTACGGACCCTGAAACGTAAAGAAATGCAAAAATCTCGGAGAGTAACTTTTTAAAGAACACAATACTTCCTGTTAGTAAGGGGATTAAAAATCGTGGACACGTTGCTGCATCAGCTATACATATATTGTATTTTAGCTAAATCTTGCCAATTATCTACTAAAATTAATTTTAATGCATATTAGACTTATGTTTCCAAATAATATACCAACAATATAGAGGTTCTAAAAGTGTTCTAGTTAAACTATTATAGACCACTGCTGTACATCATGGTGGCAACTAAGGAAGCATATAAGAGGGCGCTAAGTGGAAAGCCTTGTTAGCTTCTGAAGTTATATTTTGAGAGCTTATATTAATCTCTATGCTGCTGCAGGGAAAGAGGGAGGATGTCTGGGGGTCACGGTTTTCAAGAGTTAAAAAAATTAGGACCTAAACTAAAATGGACAAAAATATGATTCTCGTTTATCACAATCTAGCCACTATCATTTAAAATGCATCTCTACTCATCCATGATTTAAGTTCATAAAATGCACCAAGTATGAAAAAGCCTTTTCGTAATATTTTTCAGTTTTCATAATTGGTTAAGGTTTGAATTTTTCGAAAGTTCAACTTATTAATAAATTTTTAAAAATGTCAATATTTTTTATAATTTCTTTAATTTCAAACCATACTGGGATTGTAGTATTATTTATTTTATATTTACTACAGTTTTAACCTTTACAAAGCAAGTGCAAGTTTTAAAAAAAGAATTTTTAGCTGATTCACGGGCTAAATAATCGAAAAATTTGATTTCGGAAGAAGGCAAATACAAAAAAGAGTGAAGACGTAATACTTGCTCGCAAGGGGAATCTCGACAATAAAAGACTTCATTTCATGGATGTTCAGGCATAAAAGAACTTTTGAAAAACTAGCGCACTTCATTCAGTACCTGGAATTTAATTACACGCAGGCTATATTCTTATTCATACCGTTTTATAATAGTTGGGTTAATACAAAGACTTGGTAATTTAGGTCAAAAATAATAAAAAAAAGGGTGAATATTACAATATTAGAGCAAGAATTGAAAAAAAAACGCATAACCTAAATAAATGGATAAGTAGGTACAGGTATAGAGTTAGCAGAATACAGTGTGTTTTTAAGTTTTAACAGGTATACTACCCAAAAAAAAATTCCAAAATCTCAATGCGATTACATTTCCATTATTAAAATTTCTTTTCAAAATAATTCGTAGAACACGACAACGTTAGGGAAATTAAGGAGGGATTTTGTTTGCAATAATCTTTATAGTTCGTCAACTGGTAAAGACCTTGAAGGTGTCAAATATATTGCAATGTCGACGATTCGTACACCAAAAATATTGAAAGCGTTCAAAAAAAGTGCAGAGGAGAATCTCAGAGTTCTATTAAGCATAGTTACTCTTGACATTTTTGATAGTCTTAAGGCACTAATTCTTCCGTTAGCTGTCCTTTTCACGAGTTCAGATGCCACTGGTTCTTTCAATTGATGCCTCTCTCTTAGGAACGACCCACTGGATCATCCGAACCTTGGAATATCTCTGGCACCACTAACATGTAGGCTGAAAAGTTTTTAGTCTATCTACTTAAAACACATTTTTTTTTTTACAAAAGTCGACTTTATTCATCAACATAGCCTCCTTCAAGAGCGATACAATCAGTCCAATTCTTTTCTAACATTTCTGTACCTTTTTTGTAGAAGGATTTGTCTTTGCCTTCAAAATAGGCGATAACTTCTTCATTGGAGTCAAATTTCCTTAAGGCGAACATTTTTTTAAGGTCTGCGAATAGATAATAGTCGCTGGGGGCCAAATCTGGAGAATACGGTGAATGAGGAAGCAATTCGAACTTCAATTCATGCAATTTTGCCATAGTAACCGTTGACTTGTGACACGCTTTCATCAAGACGAAAGAGCACTTTTTTCTTGTTCATTTGGGGCCGTTTCTTTGCGACTTCTGCCTTCAAACGCACCAATAACTTTATATAATATTCGCTATTGATGGTTTTTCCCTTCTCAGCATAGTCGATGACAATTTTTCCATGCGCATCCCAAAACATAGAGGCCAAAACCTTCCCAGCTGACTATTGTGTCTTTGGTCGCTTCAAGCGACTTTCACCGGCTTCTGTCCACCCAGTTGACTACCGATTTGGTTCCAGTGTGTAATGGTGGATCCATTTTTCATCCATTGTCACATATCGTATGAAAAAATCCTTTTTATTACGCTTTAAACAGGTCCAAACAGCGCTCAGAATCATCAACACGTTGTTGTTTTTGGTTCACTGTGAGCAAACGCGGTACCCATTTCGAACAGAGCTTTCTCATGCCCAAATGTTCATGCAAAATATGACCAACACGTTCTTTCGATATCTTTAGGGTGTCAGCTATCTCACGCAATTTCACTTTACCGTCATCCAAAACAATTTTGTGTATTTTTTGATGGTTTCCGGTGTAACCACCTCATTTGGGCGTCCAGAGCGTTCAGCATCATTTGTGTCTGTACAATCCCGTTTAAATTCAGCATACCAGTAAGTGTAGTGGGCAGAGTCCCTGCCCACTACACTTGCTTTGCTTGAACAGTATTTTTTCCCATCAAAAAGTAGTGTTTAATCAACACACGAAATTCGATTTTTTCCATTATTTTGAAAATATCAAAAGTAGCGTCACTAAAACCACTGTAACTTGTAAACTAATCTTGGAAATGTTATGAAATTTTAACACGTTTGCAGGTTGGAACTTCCTAAAATCATATGGATTTTTTGAAAAGGCGACATCTATGTGTCAGACCAAAAACTATTCAGTCTACGTGTTAGTTTCTTAAATTTTTTTAGTAGTTAACGGAATATGTTAACGCTGTACATATTATTGCTTCCAAAATATTAATTTTAATAGTGGCTGTAATGAACAGATTATTTTAATAACAAGTTTTAATAACACGAAATCTTGAATCGAATAACATTCCATGATTAAACTATCCTGTCTGCTCTAAATAACCAGCAAAACATACTTTCCAAAAATGCGGAACATATCTTCAAATTAGTCATTTATCAATTGCTCTGCACTCTGTATCCTGTATTCCTGCCAATGTCAGGCAAAATTTTACTCGAGAATTTCCTATTTTCCTTTTGAAATAATCAAAACTCATTGGTTTACATTATCGACAAAAGAAGGGTATTAACCCATATAAAAAGTCAATTCCACATGTGAACCGTGGAGAATATTGGCAGATAAGAATCTGAAAAAAGTTTTGGGGTGGCTTCACCCAATGTATCGAGCTTCTTTATCTTAATTTATTTTTGGCTTTTGCCATGATCTGACTGTCATAAAAGGAAATGACTTATGCAAGGGATCGATTTATTTTTAAGAACAGAAAGTATTTAAGAGTTAAGTAAGTGGATTCACAACAGAGGATGTAGACCATGTAATATAAAAAAAAATTCTACTCCGTAAACTATCAAATTTTAAATAATATTAATGTTACAAAAATGCAGTGAAGTAACTATTAGTCTGCCTGTGGATCTGTCTCCTTGACTGACTGACAGTTTGTCTATCTGTTGACAAGGAACATATAGTGTTTGAGAAGTATCGCTTTAGGGGCAGGGGGTGAAAGAGATAAGGGTCGATAAATTTTGTAAAGTTTTAATAGCGCGATAACAGTTTTTTTTGCTTTCTGATAGAGATTATAAAAAGACTTCAAAAACAATTATTTAGTGGGAATTGCTTTCAGCATAACACGTAGGCTGAAAAGTTTTTGGTCTAGCTACCTAAAACATTTTTTTTTTTTTCAAAATTCGACTTTATTCATCAATATAGTCTCCTTCAAGAGAGATACAATCAGTCTAACGCTTTTCTAACATTTCTATAACCTTCTTGTAGAAGGATTTGTCTTTGCCTTCAAAATAGGCCTCAGTTTCAGCGAAAACTTTTTCATTGGAGCCAAATCTCTTTCCCGCGAGCATTTTTTTGAGGTCTGCGAATAAATAATAGTCGCTGGGAGCTAAATCTGGAGAATACGGTGGATGAGGGAGCAATTCGAGCTTCAATTCACGCAATTTTGCCACCGTAACCATTGACTTGTGACACGGTGCATTGTCTGGATGAAAGAGCACTTTTTTCTTGTTCATTTGGGGCCGTTTCTTTGCGATTTCTGCCTTCAAACGCACCAATAACTTTATATAATATGCGCCATTGATGGTTTTTCCCTTGTCAGCATACTCGATGAAAATTATTCCATGCGCATCCCAAAATACAGAGGCCAAAACCTTCCCAGCCGACTATTATGTCTTTGGTCGCTTCGGGCGGCTTTCAACGGCTGCTGTCCACTCAGCTGACTGTCGATTTCATTCTGGTGTGTAGTGGTGGACCTGTGTTTCATCCTATGTCACAAATGGCATAAAAAATCCTTTTTATTGCACTTAAACAGGTCTAAACAGCGCTCAGCATCATCAACACGTTGTTGTTTTTGGTCCACTGTGAGCAAACACGGTACCCATTTCGAATAGAGCTGTCTCATGCCCAAATGTTCATGCAAAATATAACCAACCCGTTTTCTGATAACTTTAGGGTATCAGTTATCTCACGCAATTTCACTTTACGGTCATCCAAAACAATTTTGTGGATTTTTTTGATGTTTTCCGCTGTAACCCACCTCATTTGGGCGTCCAGAGCGCCCAGCATCATTTCTGTTTGTACAACCGCGTTTAAATTCAGCATACCAATAAATGATGAGTGATTTTCTAGGGGCAGAGTCCCCGTAAAACTTATCAAGCCATTGCTTTACTTCAGCGCTTTTTTTTCCATCAAAAAACAGTGTTTAATCAACATATGAAATTCGATTTTTTCCACTGTTTTGAAAATATCACAAGTAGCGTCACTAAAACCACTGTAACTAATAAATTAATCATCGAAATATCATGAAATTTTGACACGTATCGTTTGGAGGTTGGTACTTCCTACAAATCATATGGATTTTTTGGAAAGAACGACATCTATGTGTCAGATCAAAAACTTTTCAGACTAGGTATTATGTTAGATGTCTTTTTCAGTGTTCTTTAGCTTGGAAAATTATGTCTTCAATTTTAGAAACAATATGAAAAGGGAAAATTCAGTTTTTAGTTGTAAATCTCTCTGAAGCTGCTTCGTTCTTCCTGTCTCACCAGAAAGTATCTATTAATTTAAAAATCAAATTACAAAATCCTTAGATTAAGTTATTATTAATTTAGTATTTATTTTAGAACTGCGTGTTTGCGAAGGAGGAAGTACAGGCTAAATCAGTACTTTTTCTCGTTGTCCTTATTACAAATGCAAAACAATTTCACGACTAAATGGTATAATGGAACTAAAATAATTGTCGTATGGTACATTCAATTGTTTTGTCGGAATCAAAAATATTGACGGGATCCCAATTTAATTTATGATTTTAAATTATATGGTGTGGAGATCGAGGTAATTGGTCACCAGGAAGGTAAGTTGCGGTTTCGATTTGATTACACGGCATACATCCAGCGAAAAATTAACATAAGATGCTCAGGAACTTTTTTCATTTATTTTTATAACTAACTTTTAATTGGAAATTATAACTGCATTTTTTTGGAGTAATAGAACATTTAGTATATAGTCTGAATTTCTAAATAATCGTAATTTTATGCTTAGTTTTAGTTAAACTGGTGTAAAAAAAGTTTCCCAGTACCTTGCAGACAAGCAGCAAAAAATAAATACTCAATTTGACTTTCTCGCACTAAAAAGTAAATTAATAAAAACTTAATTGAATCATTACAACTCAATATTTTAATTGATAGCTGCTTTATGTGGAATAATATTATTCACCAAAAAGTTAAGTAAAGGAAGCTTTTTAGAGGTATTTACAGCTGAAACCTGATATTTACACACCATTTCTATTAAAGTTAATAACAATAAGCAAAAAAGATAATTTTTAAATTTTTTGTTATATGTATCAGGTTAGACAATAAGTTTTGAAAGCGACACCTATGAAGCATCACTTGAACCAAATATTAAACACCATTTTGAAGCTTCATCTGTCATATGAACACGCTTAAATGTCAAGTCGATCTGTCAAGACATTCGTTGTTTATTAGCTGGTTAAAGTAGACGTGTTTGAATATTTTTTTTTTAAATGGAAGAAATCGAATATCGTGCAGTGATAAAATTCTTTGGTTTGGAAGGCAACTGAAATCCATGCAAAGTTAGTGAATTGTTGAAGGAGTTTGCTCCTTCATTTCCAACTGTTCATAGACGGACTGATGAGCCACTTTTAGATATAGTAATAGAACGTGTGTGTGTATGTATATACAGTCCCTGGCCAAATTATTAGACGCACTGCAAGATTTCATGTAAAATATTAATTACCGAGTGATATTGTACCGTTTTATTATTTTAAATTGATTTGTTTTTTATTTTTATATTATCCAATCAATTACCTATTTATTTGACATAAATAAAACAGCATTAATTTAGAAAAGCATAAGTTTATTAAGTTTTAAAGAAAAGTGAAATTAATGTTAGTAAAAGTCAATATTTAGTTGAGCCACCTTTAGCCGCTATCAAAGCTTTAATTCTGCGCGGCATGCTATCAATGCAAGATTGTACTGTCTCCTGCATTTGAGGATGATGATTCCACACATGAATAATCTTTTCTAGGAGCTGGGTTTTGTTGGTAATCACATCTTTAGCCACTTCTCTTTTCATCAGCTCCCACACATTTTCAATGGGGCCAATCCAACAGAGGGATATTTTTTTCTGCCAAAAAAGCTTTAACAGACCGAGCAGTGTGGCAGGGAGCTCCATCTTGCATGAAAGTGAATGGTTCCCCATTTGGAAACCATTCTCTGAGCTGCGGAATCAAAGGATTTTGTAATACTTCTTTGTACTGGTCTTGCCTCATTATTCCTTTGACGACGTATAGACGTCCAGTGCCCTTGCCGCTGATGACTGACCAAATCATCACTTTGGTGGGATGTTTAACCGTCGGGACGACACAATCAGGATGAAACTTTTCTCCATGACGACGACGCACATACTGAGCTTTATTCTGCAAAATTTCGAATGTGCTTTCGTCACTAAAGCAAACCTGTCAAAAATAGGAAAAATATATAAACTTCCATGTTTATTTGCTTTATTTAACTGAAAATGATAATAATGTATCAATTATTGATTAAATTGCTGTATCTTACCGATCTCCAGAAGTCCACATCTTTGTCTTGCCATTGTTTGGCCCACTTCAGGCGCTTTGCTTTGATTGCAGCTGTTAACTTGGGCTTCCTGGTGGGGCGGCAGGCCTTAAAATGTAATTCTTTCAATTTTCTTCGAACAGTGCGCTCAGAAGCGTTTACGCTAGCATCCTGGAGTTGTGATTTTATTACCTTTGTGGTAGCAAATCTGTTTTCTACACAAATTTTCTTCAAACTTCTCTCTGACCGTGGAGTGAAAATTGGTTTTCTACCGCATCTTTTCTTTCTTTTCGGGCTTAATTCCTTCCCTGACTCAATTTTCTTTTTTATACGTCGTACACTAGCTTCAGAAACCTCCAATCTTCGTGATATTTCTCGGCTTGTAAATGTTTTCGCAATCACAAGGGCCTTCACTTCAGCTTTTTTACGTGGTGAAAGATCGCCTTTTCAACCCATAATGAAAATAGTCCAATTACTTTTTTAAAACACTGCATACAAAATAAACTAATAACTGAGTAGTATAAAACTGTTAAACAAACAATCACAGTCCATAAAGCCACAGAAACACGTCCGTACCTGACTCGATTCCGATCGCGACTGATACAGGTTTGTACTTGTTTACGTTCATGTATCACTTTGTCAACATAGTGTTGCCATATGTTAAAAATAAATACAAATATGTAGTCTACAACAATTCTTTTAAATAAAAATCAATAATATTGTAGTTTAAATATACCATTATTGCATAAAAACTCTTAAGAAACATAAAATTACTAAAAAAAATACAGTGCGTCTAATAATTTGGCCAGGGACTGTATGTATGTTCGACAGACTACATTCTTGTTTTTATGATTTCAAATACGTAAATATGTCGTAATACATTTGTCATTATACATTTCTTGAATTAAGTTGACTAAGAGTTTTGTCTGGATTTAGTATTTCCAGAGCGCTCTAGGAACAAAGTCATACATTTTTTGAGGTCTAATAAAACATAAATGTACATCTCAATCTATAATTGCCTTTTTTTACATGACTTATTGCAGAACATTATTTGTGCAAGAAGGATCTGGAATAAGTTCAGTTTGATCTGCACTAGTTTGATGTTCTACATTACATTTTTGTGAAAATATATATAGCTGATAACATTGGTTCAACAAGTCAGTCGGACCTCGTACTAGACTTGTATCCCCATATTTAAGCAACTCAGCTGGAATATTGTCTGGGCCTGGAGATCTACGGTTCTTCATTCTACTTACGCTTTGTTCTATTTATTTCGTGGAAATTACAATAGTCTTCTACTTGTAAGTAGTTCTAAGTATTCAGGTCATTTTTCTATTAAAAGTTCTCATAGTATTTTGTACTCGTTCCAGTTCGTGTTGGATCTATTGCATATCCTTTTTTGATAGAAATTCTTTTTTGATATATTGCTTGTTTGACTTCTTGAGTGAGCCAAACAGGCTGGGCTTTTCTCCTTTTATTGTGTTCTTCTCTTTAAGCTGTAATTAATATTATCAAGAAAATAATTACCTAAGCTTTCCAAGTGACTAAATATGTTAATTCAATGTAAGTTTATAAATTTTTCTTATGCGCCTAGCACACGTGCTGCAGGGAAGTCCGTAAAGTGCTCCTTGAGCGGCATGTGTGCGGAAAAAAAAAAAAAGCGATTCACGTTGTTCTTGAATCGCTGTAAATTGTACTCGGTGGGAAATACAGCGCTGGGCAAATTATTCCAAAGGGATGATGTTCTCCATATAAAAGACTGCTTGAAAAACGTTGTACGTGGAGTAACAAGCTGAACCTCATAAGGATGTGAAGCACCAGCGCGACGTGTATTTCTAACATGCACCGCTTTGGGAGGAATTAAGCGGGCTACATCCTTCGAACACATTCCATGAAAATTTGTAGAACAGACTTAAGTCGCCCACCGTTCTTCGATGTTCCAGCGAATGAAGGCCGCCGGTCAGTTCCGGGTCTCCAATCAGACGAACAGCTCTTCTCTGAACAGAATCCAACGAATGCAGTGTATGTTTGGGAGCGGAGCCCCAAACATCGGAGCAGTATTCCGTAGTTGGTCGAATTTGAGCTTTGTAAAGAATTACCAATTGTTGTGGAGTGTAAAACTTTCTGGTTCGAAATAATATGCCCAACTTTTGAGAAGCTCTCCTTTTTAAGCCTGTAACGTGTTCGTGCCAGGACATATTTGCTCCCAAACTAACGCCGAACAAATTGCGCGACGATGCTAGGGGAATGGAGTGCCCCGACATAACTATGTCGGGTCCAGCAACGTTAACTTTTTTAGAAAAAAAACTGCTGCCAGGGTTTTTGTAGCGTTAAATTCCACTTGGTTACTATCACTTCAAGATAGAATTTTTTCCAGGTCTTTGTTAAGTTGAACGACCACCTGCTGTCTACGGATATTCGCCTGAGCAACCGATGTCCGAGCGTTCAAAGTGAATGAAGAGATAAGCGTACTGTCATCTGCAAAGCTGTAGGTTGGATTCCCGGTCTTTTCCAGCAGTTCGTTAATGTAAGTGAGAAAGAGAGTAGGAGACAGTATGGAGCCTTGGGACACACCGGCGTTGATAGTGAAGGTGTTAGAAAGAAATCCGTCGACCGCCACTCGTAAAGAACGCTCTCTGAGGAAACATGAGAGCCACAAACAGAACTTTTCAGACATACCACAAGAACGTAGCTTAGCCAACAGTCCATCGTGCCAAACACGGTCGAATGCCTCAGATATCTCAAGAGCAACAGCTCGAGATTCTCCAAAGTGTTCAATTGCGTTGTTCCAAACATGTGTTACATAAGTCAGAAGACCTCCTATTGATCTCCTGTTGATATATATTAAATATTAAAAGTTTCATGAAAATACTCATATTTGTTGATTATTAAATAAACGCAGTGCTTTTTTACTTTGAATTGTAAAAATGTATAACTTGTATAAAACATTTTATGATTCTGTCTATAGAACACTGTTTAAAGCGAACCAAAATTATAAAAAAAAACTGTATAAACATGGACTCTGTAAGTATATTTTGCTGTGTAACTTCAACTACCTAACTCGTAAGAGACACAAGCATAGGCAGTTTTGATCCCCAACCACATTAGATGTTCAATTATGACCAATTACGGCCTATAAGATCGCACTCCGGTAATCCCCAAGATGTTGTAAAAGAACAACCGACAGCTAAGGTGAATTTGGGGAAACTATATCCAGAATCTTGTCTTTTGAAATGGTCAGTGGCGCGCGGTATATAAAAATGTTATTTAGTACAGTAACATTGGAATAATTTCAGTAAATCAATAAATTCTGAAAATTTACGATGAAAATTTAATTTTTTCATATGATTTACTGTCATTGTGTTTTTCTGTTTCTGTCGGCCTCAGTTGCGCGGTGGGTTGAAGGTCTACTGGTGTCCCGAAGGTCGCTGGTTCGAATCCGTCCAGGGCTGCTCGGTATTGTAAAACAGAATAAAAAATTACCAAAAATTCCGCAAAAACCTATATTTTTTCTTCCAAACACTGCTCTTTACAGATTTTAACAATTTTGTGTACAAATTCGTCTTAATTTAGTTGCTTATACAAATGTTCAAGTTGCCTACCCGGCTAGCCTTTTATATTTTAAATTTACACTTCTACCTGTACAGACTTCCTAAAAACGAAATATTTTTTAACAAACTGCGGGAGACTTAAACTGATAGCTAATGAAAGATATTTCATAAGTTTATTTGTGTAGAGGGGTACAAAGTTTTGAACAAAATTATGGTATAAATAATGCCTAATAATACGATATTAAGTACAAAAGAAAATTTTCGTCGGTGTCTCATCAGCCACGATAATTTTCGAACGAAATAAGATATCAATTTCATGTCTCACACATATATAATATTTGAAGTAGGAAAAGAACTCACAGCTTTTAAACGATCTCTATTCTGGGGAAGAGGTGAAAGAGAAGAGGCTCGTTTAATATTAGATAGTATTATATTTTTTGGAATTTTTATTTAAGGTAATAAACCTAATTATATGTAGTCAAACATATACTGGGGGACAGGGTTAAAGGGGTTTCATACGTATTTCTGTTCTAGGCCCTTTTCAGGGTTCTTGGAATTTGAAAGTTCAATTACTTTTTTTATTATTTCTAATCACCGCAGAAATATTAGGTGAGGTTTTTTTATAATAATATTGTTAACTGAAAAGTTATCTAAATACGTCGTGAGTTAATATAACCTTAAAAAAAGTTGATTTAAATTAATTTGTGTGCAAGGTTAATATTTAGAATGGAAAATGAAAAGTTACATTTTCGTCATGTTATGTTACATGAATTTAAAAAGGGAGTGAGTGTTGGAACTGTAACAAAAAAACGTTTATTTGGATCATGCTCCTGCTTTAGGACAGTTAAAAACAGGTTTCGTCGATTTCGAAATGGTAAATTCAATATAAACGATAAACTTCGCTCTGGGCAATTTCCAAGCATTGATAATATAATGAGTAGGGTGACCGCAAAAAATCGATGCCGGAATTTTGTTCGTCTGGACCCCACAAAACGATTTCCCTTTCCAGATATTGAGATAGCCGAAATTTGAGCTCGATTAAACGACGTTAACCCGTGCCGCTCGTCGTTCAAAGTTTGAAAAAATCCAAATTTTTGGCCAAAAAGCTGACATATGGAGCCATAACTCCAGAACGGTAAATAATAGAAACACGCTTAATATCTCAAAAGAAAGCTAATGTTGTTCTTCAAAATTTATATTCTATACATAATTGTTGTTATTTTAAGTCAAACCGAGTTACAACAGCCTTTAGCCCCAAAAAACGTGACCTGGTACCATTAGGAGCCAGTTTGGGAGTATTCTAAGAATTTTACGGGTTTTTACATAATGTGTCTCGGAATTAACATTTTTTTGTTAAAAAGTATTTTGGAACTCAATTTTCAAACATAAAGAGCCTTTTGTTCAAATTTAATCTTTTATTATATGGGGATTACCTGACTAGTTTACAAAAGAAAGACCCGTTTGACAGGTAAAAAGGAGGGTGAATCTAATTTCTATTTTAGGGATGGTGATTTTACTTCAGCGTACAACCGACCTTTTATTTATTCAGCTTAGTTTCTAAAGTGCCTTTGAGCTGGTTAGATCGGACAATTATCTAGTGAAGATATTTTAAGACACTGAAGAGGACAGCATCTACCAGGAACTTGAGAGCTTGGAGGAAATAGACATCCCTGAAGAAGCTGCAGAAGATCCAGGACCATCTGAGAGCAAGAGGATGAAAGTTTCATTTGCAAGGAGCGTTAAAGAGATTTTAAACATGAAATTGTCCATTTTATTAGATCGATGTAAGGTATCCGACAGAAATGCCACGAGAATTTTAATAGCTACTCTAGAAGCACTAAACCTTGACCCTCTTGAGTACAAAGTCTCGAAAACTTTATTACATGATAGAAGGCAAATGTTCAGAGAACAATATAATAAAAAAATTGTTGATAAAGTAAACATTCCTGAAAAAGAGCCCGTGGTTGTCCATTGGGACGGTAAACTTTTACCGGGTGTTTTAAAAAATGAACAATGTGAGCGAATAGCTATAGCTATTTCATATGGCGAAAAGGAACAGCTGCTGGGAGTTCCTGTAACAGCAAACAGCTCTGGAGAGGAGCAAGCCGTAGCCGTATATGAATGCCTACATGAATGGGGTCTTCTCAACACCGTCAAGGCGATGTGCTTCGACACTACAGCATCCAACACGGCAAGACTCAAAGGAGCATGCGTCATATTGGAGCAAATGTTAGGAAGAGAATTGTTATACCTAGCTTGCCGTCACCATATCTTGGAAATTCTGTTAAGAGGCGTATTCGACACAAAAATGGGATCAACCACTGGACCTCATCCAGACATTTTCAAGAGATTCTTCACTGCGTGGCCCAAGATAGACAAAGGAAAATACGACACAGGTATCAGTGACAATCTAATACAAAAGCAGCTTACTCCAGAAGTAATTGCAAATGTTACTGCTGAATTCGAGACCAAATTAACTGAGAGCCACCCCAGAGATGACTACAAGGAGCTATTGCAGTTGGTTCTCGTATTTGTTGGATCACTAGAGGCAATGTTGTGGGTTTTAGAACTCCAGGAGCCATTCATCACGCTAGGTGGATGGCAAAGGCTGTTTACTGCTTAAAAATGTTCATTTTTCGTCGTCAATTTAAGATGTCTAAAGAAGAAGAAAGTTCTGTGCGTGCCATTTCTGTTTTCCTAGTTAAAATTTATTGTAAAGCTTGGTTCAATGCTCCAAAAGCTCATCTTGCACCAAAGCAAGATTTAGGTATTTTGCATAGTCTGTTAGACTATAAAGAATGTGACAACGACATTGCAGAAATAGCCCTGACCAAATTTTCGAACCATTTGTGGTATTTGAATGCAAAGTTGGTGGGATTATCGTTTTTTGATCCCACCATTACAGACGATGAAAAGTTGTTAATGGCTAATAAATTGCTCAGTAGCACAGATGAACCATCACAGCACGCTAGGGTTGTAAATCCAAAAGTTAAGAAAGAAAACTTGAAAGAGGTAGTTGATGGAGGATTGGTAAATTTACTTACCAAAGAAACGTTTACATTCTTTGACCAATTTAATATAAAAACAGATTTCCTAAGACAACATCCAAACACCTGGCCTCAAAATAATGACTTCCAAGAAGGATTAAAAATTGTCAAAACATTAAAAGTAGTTAATGATATGGCTGAGCGTGGTGTTAAATTAATAACCGACTTTAACGACCTTCTGACAAAAGACGAAGACCAAAAGCAATATGTCCTGCAAGTTGTAAGTAAATGCCGAGCATTATATCCTGACGTTTCAAAAACTACTTTAACAAAAGCTCTAGAATAGATTAGATAACTATGTAAAATTATCAACTCATGTAGGTACTACGTCTGTATCTTTTCTGTGTCTGTTTTGTATGTATTATATACCTAATTTTTATATTTTAAAATAAAAAATGTCATTAGACTTATCAGTATTACTTGTTTTTTTATTGTATTTCTACTTTAAACTCAAAAATATACCAAAAAAAAGCAAAATTTATCACTTAATAACAAAATATACGAAGTACGCTCCTAGTGGTACCAGGTCACGTTTTTGGGGCTAAAGGCTGTTGTAACTCGGTTTGACTTAAAATAACAACAATTATGTATAGAATATAAATTTTGAAGAACAACATTAGCTTTCTTTCGAGATATTAAGCGTGTTTCTATTATTTACCGTTCTGGAGTTATGGCTCCATATGTCAGCTTTTTGGCCAAAAATTTGGATTTTTTCAAACTTTGAGCGACGAGCGGCACGGGTTAACGTCGTTTAATCGAGCTCAAATTTCGGCTATCTCAATATCTGGAAAGGGGAATCGTTTTGTGGGGTCCAGACGAACAAGATTCCGACATTTTTTTCCCCCCTCTATGAGATCCGGTCACTCTGAGTGAGTTTATCCGTGAATTAGTGAATTATAATCTACACGGATTACCACTGAAGAGATTGCTGAGAGACTACCTGTTGACAATTCGACTGCATTTCATCATTTAAAGCAACTCGGATACACTTCGAAACTCGATGTATGAGTTCCGCACGTTTTGACAGAACGGGACAAACTCAACAGTGTTTTCCCAGCCATTTCTCTCCTCGGCCGTCAACGAAACGAACCTTTCTTGAATCAAGTCATAACTGGAGATGAAAAATGGGTTATGTATAACAACATAATAAGAGAAAGAAACTGGAAGCATAGAAGTTAAAGAGCAGAATCTACGACAAAGGCTGAAATGCATCCAATGAAAACTGTTGTTATGTGTCTGGTGGGATTACAGATGAATAATTTTTTACCTTCTTCTATGAGGCCAAACAACAATTGCGGAGAAGTACTGTGAGCAACTCATCTAAGTCAATGTTAAAATCCAAGCAAAACATCCAAATTTGGTCAATCGAAAACGCATCATCTTTAACCATAACAACGCTAGATGATATGTCGCTCAACAGTTACTACAAAAACTTAGAGAGTTAAGATGAGAAATCCTCCAGCATCTGCCGTATTCCCCTGAGCTTGCCCCTTCAGATTTTCATCTGTTTCGTTCTCTGCAAAATAATTTGAATGGCAAAAAATTTGATTCTATGGAAGAAGTCAAAAACTACCTTATGACTTTCTTTAAAGAGAAACCACGCAGTTTCTACAAAGAAGGCATTCTAAAACTTGTAAGACGATGGGAGACAGTTAGAGGAAATGATGGAGAGTACATTATTGAATAATAAATACTATTTTTCATGAAAATGTGTTTAATTTGGTTTCTACTCGGGCACGAACTTTTGCAACCACCTAATAGTATCTAGTATGCTTTTATTTTATAAAATTGGAAATCGCTTATCCACTAGGACTATCACAAATTTGTAAATTTAATTTAACCGATAAAAGTATTTTTAGTTGCTATAAAAAAGGAAATATAAGAAATTCATTTAAAATGCGTTCCTTGATAATTTGACCACTTATCAGCTTTTTCTGTGTTCGGTTTATTTTGTTATTAATCTCACTATAACGTATCACCTCATTATTTAAAATATCCAACAGTAATGCTGCACTAAGTAAATAATTTGATGCAATTTTTTCAAAGACAACCTCAATATATTTAAACAAACATAGTCTCCTACGGCCATGTGATGATTATGAAGTCTAGGGGCCCAAGGGGTGCAGGCCGGCAGTTTCCAAAGGTTATGGGCCAGTAATGGGCCCCGAGATGTGCCGTAAACGTAGCGGACTTTTAGACACCGACCCGTGAATGCAATCAAGTGATGAATCTTTTATCAGCGACTGCCTATCGGTCAGGGACATCCCTCGGGTTAATGGAATCTGCATTTTTGAACTATGCAGCACTAATCAGCAATATCTTTCTGTTTTTTTATTTTATTTGTCGTTTTTAAATTACGTTTTTAATTATTTTCAATAATGTCTTTATTTTTTCAGTTATCCATTCCACTAAATTTATTTAAATTTCTCGTAAGTATACGTTATACTCTGTTACGTAGTCAGGGTCCAGGTGCGGAGGACATAGGCAGATGAATCTAAGACACTTTTCTTTCGGAAAGAAAAAAAGAATATTAATAAGTTATAATCTGAAAGAGAGATATATGCAGAGGTATTTTTTCTAAACCCATAAGGGCAGGGCACATATGCCTCACTATTCTCCCTGACAATGTCACTGTTTGTAGTCGGGTATCGAAGTCAGTAAATCGATTTGTTGAATCAGATACTGCAAGATATAGCCATTTTACTTCAGGTTACTTCACAAATTATGAACCTGAAATAATTCAAAATCAAATAATATATTCGGAAGTGTGCTCAACTATTGTATTCGTCGAAAAATCATCCTTTAAGATTTTTGTATTTTTTTACGTTTTCGGGTCTATAGGCCTCGAGAAACCTAGTTCCTTATTTCATTCGGTATGTTTATTGGTAGGATAACTCTCGAACCAAATGAAATATCGATTGCAAATTTTGAACACATATAATATTTAAAGTAGGAAAGCAATCTATAGTTATGAGTAATATCGCTTTAGTGGAGGGGGTGAAAAAGGTGAGTGCCCTTAAATATTGTATAATTTTAATGGCATTATGACATTTTTTCCTAATTTTCGTTTGAGATATGTAACAATATATGGTCAGTCAATAAGTTTTGAAAGTGGAAATGACATGATGCATACATTTATTCTTCAGTATAATCTTTCTTAACCTTAATACATTTTTTCCAACGATTTTTTAAGTCATTTACCCAATCTCTGAAGTGGTTTTCCCGAAAACCTTCAAAATACTCATCATTTGTTGAAAAACGCTTCCCACGTAGAAATCTTTTGAGCTTTGGGAATATATGGAAATCAGACGGAGCCAGATCTGGTGAATAAGGTGGCTATTCCAGCAATTCGTATTTTAATCCGACCAGTTTTGCCCTTGCCAAAGCCCCTCTGTGAACAGGTGCATTGTCATGTCGAAAGGTGTTTTTTTTTCTTCTGCAAATCGGACCTTTTCTCACGAATTTTCTCATCCAGTTGGTCGGAAAGGTTGCAGTAACACTATCTTGTCATTGCATTATCGGTTTGAAGATAACCAACTAACCAAATTCCTTTTGCATACTAGAAAACCGATGCAATAATTTTTTGGACGACTTTGAACCAGGCCACTATGCAGTTTGTTGTCGCAGTTCAGGATCATACTGGTAAACCCAAGTCTCATCTATAGTTACAAATCGATGCACAAAATTAGTTTTATTCTTTGTAAAACGAGCCAAATGTAGTTTAGAAAGTTGTGCATTTTTGTTCCGATGTTATCAAATGCGGCACCCATCTTGTGAATAGCTTTCTCATACCTAAAACATTAGCTAAGATCTCATGTACTGATCCATGTGAGATGCCTATAGCCTCAGCTAAATGACTCACGGCTAAGTAGAATGAAGAACCGTAGATCTCCAGGCCCAGACAATATTCCAGCTGAGTTGCTTAAAAATGAGGATACAAGTCTAGTACGACGTCCGACTGACTTGTTGAACCATTGTTATCAACAATATATATTTTCACAAGAATATAATGTAGAACATCAAAC
>CM032450.1:30551840-30800687 GCA_019049505.1 Pachyrhynchus sulphureomaculatus | reverse complement strand
TCATAAAATTGTTTGGATAAGCCTTTTTGGTGAAATCACAAATTAAAAACCAATTAGAACAACTTTCCAAGTTTTGCATGATAATCGTTTTGAGGCAATTTCTGAGAATTCCAGTTGAAGTAAGAACTCATTTCAACTTTCTAGGGATTAGGTAAATTCCTAGTGATATTTTGTGATAAAAACTATGCTATAGATACCATTACCCATTTGGAAATTAACCATTCGCAAACAGTACTTTGTCATTGACACAGGCTCAATTGTTTTGTTAAAATATCAAAAACGTTCAGTTGAAAATCGGGCTCTGATAATTGCGAGACATCAAAATTGTCACTCGAGTCGACAAATCGCGAGTGATATGCGGATTCCAAGGTGGACTACATCGTAAAAAAAATGTCTGCGGGATATGGAATTCCAACCAAAAATGTTCAGGAAGGCCTCGAAAAACAACTCCCGCTGAAGACAGAGCTATAACAATGTCCAGCAGACGTAATCGCCTCCTAACCGCACCAGAAATCACGGCTCAAGTAAACCTGGAGCGGCCCATCCCCATCAGCGTGACAACCGTGAAGAACAGGTTAGCAGACTACACGGGAGAGTTACAGTGAGGAAACCACTTCTTAGGCAAGTGAATAAACGTAAACGATTAGATTGGGCCTGAGAACATGAAAATTGGACAGCAGAAGAATGGAATTCAGTCCTTTGGAGCGACGAATCTAAATTCGAAATTTTCGGTTCAAATCGGCGAGTTTACGTGGGGCAGTCAGCTGGAGAGAGGATGTTGGAAGCCTGTCAGTTGCCTAGAGTAAAATATGGTGGCGGTTGAGTAATGGTTTGGGGTTGATTTGGCAACGGTAAAGTTGGAAAAATCTTTAGGATAGAAGGAATCATGCGAAAAGAACTCAAATGTTTCCTTCTGGAAGAGATATTTTTCAGGGGAAATTTATGTTTCAGCTCCCTAAACATTCTGCTAAACAAATTAGAGAACTTTTGGACCAATGGAAATCCGATGACGTCCTGGAAGTGAGGACTTGGCCTCCACAATCACCCAACTTGAACCCCATCGAATTGCTGTGGGACCATTTGGACAGGTGTGTTCGAAAATTCAATTCAACATCAGAAAATCACTTGTGGGAACTTTTACAAGCAGAATGGGTTAAAATAACGGAAGAAGCTCTGAAGAAACTACTGGACAGAATGCCGAAACTCTGTAAAGCGGTAATTAAAAACAAAGGAGGTCACATAAATGAGAAAAATCCTGGAAAACCAAGATTATTTTCTAGACTGTAAATAATGTGAAAATAAATAATAATTCATTAAAATTTAAAAAAAAAAAATGTTATCTAGGTTTTTGTTGTCTTGGGACCGAAATAACTAGGTGGGCAAATACTTTCTGACGGTAGTGTATAAACCAGAATATTGCTTATACACTGCGACTATCCATGCTCTTCCTAAAGACAAGCAGTTTACAAAGTTGTGCGTTCCCGAATCGACAGAAGTTGTCTAAGAAGACAAGAAGGAATGACATGTGAAATAAACATCACTGCGCGCCAATGTTCCAAATTATTAAACAAGATTAGGATCCAGGGCGTCTAAAATGGTTATCATTTATTAATATTAATTAACCTGAACTACATAAGGCTGGCTAGAAACCAACATCTTAGCATTAATAAGGGTTCTGGCAGCTCAGATTTGAGCCTAGTTGACTATTGACTATCCGATATTCTTGATAAAAAGGCTTGTTGAATCAGATTTGGAAATGTTAATTTTAAAAAGATTATCGTCTGTACAACTGCCTAAATTCGTCTTCGTAAATTTCGGTTTTATTACGAGAACAATGAAGGATATTTCTAACACCACGATTTTCAAGCATTTTCAACGCAGTTTTTAAATAATTATTTTCTATTTAATATGTGTGAGATTTTATGGTTAGACTGTGAATAGTTTTTCGATACTAACAAACATGAAATTTAAAATCTACTAAGTTGAGTATTAAAACTACGGATTTTTATGAAGATTTTAAACATATATACTGCTATAAAAAAGAGTTTTCATTACAAAAAGTAATATAATCTTTCATAAAATCTAAACTACTGGATGGATTTTATTGGGTAAAAGAATAATTAGTTTTGAAATCGTTATCAACATTTGCTATAAAAAATCCAATTTTACTAATGCCTGGAATCATTATGTCCAACGTTAAAAAAAAGCATCAAATTGGGTATAAAATTAAAAGGATTTTTAGGACAATTTTAAATACCAATATAAATCGTATAAGGAAAAATAGAGTGCGTCAACGATTTTAAAAAACAATATTTATATTCTGATGGAACCTAAATCACCGTTAGTATTTTGTTGATATTAAATTATGAATTCATTATATTTGTAGTGATACGTGCTACAGTGTTCTACCAAAAATCAAATATGGAGCACATCAGAAGTCATTTTGTCCAGCTTGAACATTCAAAAATGTTTATAACCTCACAAGTTGGGGATCATCGACTTGACACTGACAAACATAATTAATGAAAAAGAATAAAATAAGCAATTATTTTAAAAATTTGTTATTGTATTACAGTCTCAACTAGTGAACTCGACTAAACCAAATCATTTTTAATGTCAGTTTACGATAATTATGATTAGGGTTTCTATGGTTACTAGTTTGTAGTTAAACCTGACTCAGCACTAATAAACTCACCCTAAAAAAGTAACTTTAACTATGTTTGTTAGTTGGTGAATTGATAGAAACATGCAATATTCACATTATGGGGGTTGAGGTAAATAAAACGGTTCTACGTCTTTTTTTACCACATAAACGTAAATTTTATTTTAGAAGTTATAAAGTTCCTCAAATTAGTGTTTTAAAAACTTGGTCGTTCCAATATTTTATAGTTTACAGCCAAGTAGTTAGTACACGAAATAATAAAATTCAAAGTTATCTGAGCCAGTCAGACGCCGGCAAAGAATATCGATATTTGTTAGGCTACGAGCTTGTAGACATTTTATTGGGTATTATTTTATTATAAACGTCAGTATTCTTTTTTTATGGAAATATAACACGAGCTTCAAAGAAGTTCATAAATCGAGACAGGAGTAACGTGTGCTCAGAAGTAGCGATTCACATCGGTGCAGGTTATACTCGTTGGAGAAATATTCTTTATCAGTTCATTCCAAGATAGAGATAAGGTTTTACATATAAAAGTATTGTGGGCCAGATGAATCGAACACTTTGCATACAAACAGTGTTTAATTGTCAAAAAATATACTTTGCTTATTTTTGCTACTTGCACAGAATTGATATATTATAAATAATTAATAAACGAGAACATAATTGTCTGAGGTATAGGGATTTAATTACTCTATGTTTAATATTTCTCTGGTTCTAGTGTACAAAATTATTTGAACATGAACTTCGTCGAGTTTAGATGTAATATGTTTAAAATTGGATTCAATTAAACAACAAACACTTTTTTTTACCTTTCTCATATTGTTAAATTTATCTTTTATTATTACTCAAAAACAAACCTAACAGTTTACGAAACAAAGACAAAGGTAGAAAGCCTACAACAAGAATCAAAAAATCTCTACCAGCCAAGATTGGAGAACGAAATAAACAAAAACCCAGTGGTAGAGGAAGAAGATAGTTGGAGAAAGATCAAGGATAACATTATAAACGTAGCAAAGGAAGCACTCGGAGAAAGTAAAATAAACAGAATATCAAGAAGACCGAATAATACACCTTGGCTCTGCGAGGAAGTGAAATTAAAAGGCTAAGAAAAAATAAAAGCGTATCTTAAATATAGATCAAGAAAAACCAGAGAAACATATGAAGAATATAAGAAAGTCCGCAATGAAACAAACTACTACTACTACTACAAAAAACTAGTGAGAAAAAAGAACACGGAATACTGGGAAAGATTCTCTAAAGAAATGGAACATGACTTTTATGATATGCAAAGGGAGATTTGGAGAATGGTACGTGGCCAGCGAAAAGAAATGAAAGAATTAATAGAAGTAAAATACATTAAAAGAGATACATGGATAAATTATATAAAGCAATTTTATTATACAACAGAAAATTTGGTACCTGAAACACCAGAAATAGTAATCAACGAAACATCAGAAATAGATGATAAACAGGTGGAAGAAGCGCTCAAAAAATTAAAAACCGAAGATTAGAAGGTAAGGACGAAATACAAAATGAACTATTAAAGTACGGAGGACTAAAGAATTGAAAAAATTCATAAACAAAATAATACAGGGATCGCAAATACCAGGAGAATGGAGAACAAGCTAATGATACTACTTTTTAAAGGAGAAAAAACCGATCCGAATAATTATCGAGGAATTAACCTCTTGTGCATAACTTTAAAACTGACGACAAAAATTGTTGCCAATAAAATAACTCCACTTATACAGCTTTCCGAAGAACAAGGAGTCAGGAGCGGAAGATCCTGTAACGACGCAGTAGTTATAATCAGACAAATTACTGAAAAATCAATTGACTATAACAGACCAGCGTTCTTATACTTTATAGATTTGGTAAAAGCATTTGATAGAGTACAGCTGCAAGACGTCGTGCACACACTTTATGACAATAATATTCCATTGAATATAATAAAACTAATTGAGAACTTTTACAAAAGAAATAAAATAGAAGCGAAAGTAAATTTGGAGTTAACTGAACCCATAGAGGTAACAACTGGTATTAGACAAGGAGACTCACTGGGTCCCCCATTGTTTAACATTATAGATGAAATAATTACACAGGTAAAAACAAAAAAGGCCATAAAATGGGCAAAGATACAAATACTGTGTTATGTCGACGATACTGTCCTAGTCACGGAGAATGAAGATGACTACAACAGCAAAGAAATTTAATATGAAAATATCGGCTGAAAAAAACCAAATTAATAGTTATCTCCAAAGAACCGATTAGGTGCAAGCTGGAAATCGATAATCAGATTATAGAGCAGGTAATGAGAATTAAATATTTAGGAATTAAATTATCATATAACAACAAGATAGAAGACAAAATAAAAGAACCAATAGTAAAAGACAGTAGAATAGCGGAATGCTTGGATGACACTATTTCGAAAAATAAATACTTGAGAACAGAACTAAAATCTACACAGCAGAGACAAGACCAGAAACACGCAAAACTCAGAGATACTTACAAACAAGTGAAATACAAACATTAAGAAGAATTGCAGGAATACCACTTTGGGATAAGGCCCTTATGTGAAGTAGAGGACATTAACACGTGGATAAGAAACAGAAGCCAAGAAAAGAATCAACAATTAGTGAAAATAGCTCGAGTGGCCCTAAGAAGTATAGGACGCCCACGAAAAAGATGGAACGACGACCTGTAGCTAAGGTACATTAAAGAAAAACAGGCAGGAATGCCTAATATAAAGAAGGAGAAGAAGATTATTACTCTTCTGATTTCTTAGATAAACACATAAATATCTTGTATGAAGGCTTGTAAAAAGTTGCTAAAGAAGTTATAGGCGAAAACATTTTGTACCTCCTCCTAGGTTCTTTCCTCCTCGAGAGGATATGGTCACTGTGCTCAATAGACGGATTAAACTATCGTCTGCCAATGTTCTCCATTTTGTGCATGCTTTGATGCTTCATACAATGACTTCTCAGTTAACTGTTTCACCTGATCGACCCAATGTGAAGATAATCTACTCCTGCAGCGCTTGCCTTCAATCTTTCTCTGTATGATCAGTGATTCCAGCTCATGTCTTTGCTGAGGTGGTGGAAATACCTTAAGTATGTCTAGTTTATAAGTGAGTTCAGTTTTTTAGTTATTTTTAGTTCTACCAAAATAAACATCTCAAATGGACCAATTTTATTTCTATCCGCTTTCTTTATTGTTCATGCTTCCGATGCATGTGTTGCAATCGGAAATATAAGCATTCTTGCCAGCCTTAACTTAGTCGATCGCGAGTTATTAGGATATTTCCGTATTTCGATTAGTTTTGTGGTTGCAGAGCGAGCAGTTAAGAGTCTCCTACGTATTTTGTGAGTCGCACTGGCCCATACTAGTAATTAGGGAGTAAAGGTACTGATAGGAATCTACGATGTCATACCCTAGTAGGTATTGATGTTGGTTATCATTCGCTTGACTAATGATCATTATTTTTGTTTTCTTGTTCTTTCAAACCGTAGCTTTTACTGATCCTTGGCAGTCTATGCATAATCACCTCTAATTCACTTTTATTTGCAGCTATAATCAAGGAGTCGTTTGCACAGCAAAGTTCTACATACGTCTTCCTTCAACAGTGATACCACCATTCCATTTATTAAAAACTTCGCGCATTATGTACTGCGTATAAATGTTGAACAGTAGTGACGAAAAAATGCATCCTTGCCGGACACCAGTTTTCGTGGTGAAGCTTTTTGTGTCCATGTTATTAACAGGCATTTTAGCTATGTTGAATTGTATATATATTAGCTTTAATAAGTGCGGCGGGGTATATACCTAGAGTTATGATATTATATCTTAGTCTACGACACTATTTACTGAAAAATCTTTTTTTGTCATTAATCTTTCTTTAACCGTAAATGCACGTACTCGCGCATTATGGTTAAGGAAATTCGTATTGGCTACCAAATTATTAGAAAAAAAAGTTATTGCATAAGATCTCTTCATTTAATCACTATATGTT
Source organism: Pachyrhynchus sulphureomaculatus (assembly GCA_019049505.1). Lineage (NCBI taxonomy): Eukaryota > Metazoa > Arthropoda > Insecta > Coleoptera > Curculionidae > Pachyrhynchus > Pachyrhynchus sulphureomaculatus. Next base: position 30,794,013 of record CM032450.1, on the reverse strand, counting down.
TTTTATCAGTTTTAAATGAAAATATTTAACCCATCGCTAGTTTGCTGACCGTTCCGAAAACATGCATAATTTTGTGATTACTAGACTCCAAAAACTTGTATAACAACATATTGGAAGCAACTCATCTAACTCCCTACTCTACTTCTTTCAGTCTGTAGCATGTTTAACTATAAATAATTATGGTCACAATTTGTTCATTAATTATCAAAAAAAAAAGTTCCATAATATTACTGAAACTTTGCAAAATTGATTGATCTCCACCCTCTTCACACCCTTTCTCCAAAGCGCTATCGACCAAAAACTATTTTTAATTTTTTAGTGTTCCGTACGGAACACTTATAAGATGACTTCGGTGTCTGTCTGTCCGTCTGTCTATCACACCCGATTTTCTCAGAAACTATTTGTCAGAGAAAGTTGAAATTTGGTAATAATATAGGAATTGATGGCCTCATCAGAGCCACGTAGTTTTGAAAGTTAAATTTTGACTTAAGGGGTTAGTTTTGGGGGGTGAAATTGCAAGTGAAAAAAAAATTTTACTAAGTCATCGAGTGTGGTGTCAAATGAAAGTTTGTGAAAACACGAGTAATATATATATATATATATATATATATATATATATATATATATATATATATATATATGTTATATATAATGTAATACTTGTGCACACTTTTCTCTGTATTATTTTTAAAAAATCGTGAAAAATCGCTGTCCCCCCACCTTATCTCGAAAAGTACTGATTAAAAAATTTTGAAAAAATTCTGTGATATTCTCCACGGGGTGTAGATTGAACGAAAATTATCACGAGGGCATTACCTTTAGTAATTTATCTGGTATATAAAAAAAAAAAAAAATTTTAAGGTCATCACTTTTCAGTAAAGATTGGAAAGAAACTTTGTTGAAAACTCATTTGGGGTGTGTTTTGAGAAGTCACTGATCATTTTATACTTCCCTAACAAAATTTTTTATTTTAAAAGCAATCAACGTACGGAACACTAATTGCGCAAGTTCAACTTGCACTTGACCGGTTATTTATATGTCATTCCTATTTAACGTATTAAATCTGTCCTAAATTTGAAATCGATATCTTACTTCGTTTGAAGGTTATCGTATTAACAGGCCGACAGACAAACATACAGACCGAGAGAAATAGGGTAAGATGTTTTTCATAATCTGGGAAATGTAAAAAATTCAGAAAGGTGAAATGAAATCTTCTTTATCGAGGGAAGTAAAACAAAATCTGTGCTAGTCGATCACCGTATTACTGCAAATATTGGACATAATATAGGAAAAACCATTACAATTTATAGATTTTATTTGATAACCCGAGTATTTTATTACGAAATTTTATTTAGTTTGCTTTAAAAAAGCCATCAATGCTTTTAAATTTATTTGACGCTACCATAATCAACATCATAAAAATTCAGCGAGGATTTAATTAGGCCATAATTTTCTGCATGATGTTATTCCGTGAGAAATAAAAAATTTTATGATTAAAATATATAAGCGACATCCCGGCGTTTCGCCTACGATTGCGCAAAGCATCTTTAGATATCTTTACTCTTACAACAGTAAATGTTTTCGAAGAAGCCATAACCCATAATATTATTAGGATCTTTATAAAATCAATTGATTCCCTAAAGTTTCGTTCATAGAAATTTTAGACTGAAGCAAGAACTTTGGTTTCAGGAACACCCCTTTAGATAAGTCTGAAACTATTGCAATCAGAGACGACGGCCTATAGGACTATAAATAAAGGACAATTAGTGGTAACATAAACACTCGAGATATTAATTTGGGTGATTATAATATGAATGAACAGCCAAATGCATTCTTAAGTTAGATTCTTACCATGAGCTAGCGTATAATACTTTGTATTGTATTGCGTATTGTTCTTAAATAGTAAGATTATAGAAAATCATCACAGATTTTTTTTCTGGTCATCCTGACATAGTCAAATTCGTGATTAAACCGTGTATACAGGGATACCTGTGTTGTTATATAATTGTCTGAAGGAAGCTATACACCGTTTTCAGCTAAGGATTGGAGCAATAAAGGCAGCGACATCCGTAAGTGTGTCTTTCGAGGGGCAGGTGAAAAAATCATTGCTGAACTAAAGGATATAAAATATTTATATATATGTATATATATATATATATATATATATATATATATATATATATATATATATATATATAATAATTTTTCAATAGAGGATCAAACAATAATGAACGAAGGAGGAATGTTCTAATGTGTTAATGTCTACAAGTGGAGCATCACAGCTCCATAGGGCAGCAGGTCAACAAATGGTAGCAATTAACAGACGGGGACTGTGCCGGTGGTCTCTGCTAAGTGAAGACGTCTACATGTGGAGTAACACTGGGGTATCAAGTCATCGAAAAAAAAGAGTACGAGTACCATGGCATGACTGTACTCTCATATAGAGAATAGGGGGATACTACAGGTATCAAAAGGGGTACTGTGTGTACTATGTACACCCTTATGCAGAAAAAGGGATACTATATGTATAGAAGGGTACCAAGTATGTGTGTATATGTACCAAGTACTTTGTGATGTAGAAAAGGGATACTATAGTTATGAAAACTGTACCAAATATTCTATCATGTAGAATAAGGGCTATTATAGGTATCAAATATACTATGTGTAACAGGTATTCTGTCATGCAGAAATAAGGACACTAGGTATCCTGGTACTAGGAGTACCAAGTGCAGCAAGTGTCAAGTGTATAAAAGATTAGGCTTAAGAAAGCGGAGGGCCAATGGCCGGTTGAAATACGACCTCTTAATAACTTAAAATGGGGAGATATTATACCCTTCAGTTATAATATTATGATAATTTGCAAGTGCCTCTTTCTCAGGGGAATTTTTGAATAGATGCTAAACGGCGAAGATCAACAAACGAGGGTTGTTCCAATGATAAACTCTCCGCTAAGTAAAGATGTTTACATGTAGGGCGTCACAGTGCAGTAGGACAACTGGTCATCAAAAGATACGTATTGTTTCGAGGGCGAAACAAGTACAGAATGGTCGAATCTCAGGAACACTGTGTGGACAAGTCTGAACCCCTTAGAATTCGAGACGTATGTGCCAATAGAGCCGTAAATAAAAGACTAATTAGTGGTCACATAAACACTCGAAATATTAAGATGGGTGTTTCCAGTACATCTAAAAAAGGGAGAACACTATTTGAATTAGTTTCCATTACTCGAAAATATTCTTGCGCATTACATGTATACTCGAACATAAAAAATAAATAATTTTTCAAAACATGAAATATTTTTGCCAATTTTATAGAAGGTAAGAACATCCGTTCGTCTAACAATGAATTTGCACGACGTTTCGCCAAAATTTCATTTGGCGTTTTCAGTGCCTTTGCTGCTGCTGCAAAGCAAGAGCACTTGAAAATGCCAAATGAGATTTTGGCGAAACGTCGTGCAAATTCATTGTTAGACAAACGGATTGAAACCCGGAATTTTAATGTAATGTATTATATATAATATATATGTATATATATATATATATATATATATATATATATATATATATATATATATATATATATATATATATATATATATATATATATATATATATATATATGGGATGTTTTCACGTCACGCCCAAAATTGTAGGCTACGAAAAATAATGTCTAACGCCCCAAATTATTCGGAATACAAAGCTTTCGAATGCTGAGTAACAAAACATGATTACTCAAAATGGCGGGTCCAATATGGCTGCTAGAAGTAAGGTATACATGAAAAAAAGTTATTAAAACTAGAAAAACAGCTATAAAATATTCGAAAAAGCATTCAGATTGCTATTTATAAATTTTACCTATCCACTTTCGTGCGTTTGCATTGTTGAGAAATTCAAAATGGTGGATCCAATATGGCGGACCTCAAAATCGATCAGATCTCTGATTCTCATTGAACTTGATGATTGATTGTCAATCATCGCTGCTGATGAAGCTAACATGGTTAGCGAAACACGCTTCGAGTGCAAAAATAAAGTGTAGTTCAGTTTCCATTATAAATTTTAGGTTTGAATGTTATTAATTAAGATGATGCAAAAGGACACATTTTCTTCCTCATGTGCTATGATAACAAGCGTACCGTTAACATACCTGTGGTATAGTCTCAAAGAGTAAAGAGTCTTAATGATACTTCGTGCAATCGTAGGCGAGACATCGGAAAGCAAAACATCTGTTTTAATTTGAGAATGCATTGATCAATTCGTTAGATGAGACTGCTCATTTATTATCTTCTTGTCGACTCTAGTTCCGTGGTATCGTTCATTCATACCACAACTTCACGTCACTAAGACTGAATATTGTTTTTTGTCTTTCCTATCTATAAAATGATTTTATTAAGGTGATTTGAAAAAAAAAATGCAAATAAAAATTCAATCTGATTTAGCAGTATTTGAACTTATCTTATCATTAGCAAACTTTAAATACTTAATGAATGTAAACACTGAATTACTCGGGGTCTGTAGATACTAAAGATATAATTTTCATTCAATATTCATTGTTTCATTATTAAAGAGATCTTATTTCAATTGATTGGGTTTTTGGGAAAATACGAATAATATGCTTCTGTTAACAACTTAATTGGTAACTTAAAATCAAGAAGAAATTTTTTCATAGGCTTCAAAAATTCACGCAGCAATTTTTTCTAAAAATTTAACGTTGCAGAACCCTATATCGGGACACTCTATTTTACTCATATGGTTACTTAACTTGCCGGAAGTTAACTGGGGAACAAATATGACGCATGATCAAGTTGAATTTGTACTAGAATGGCGTATATGCTACAACATCGATGAATGCTGTATAGAGTTCAAATTTGCTCATCCATGGAACACGGCTCATAAGTATATATAAATTGGGATGTCGAAAATTTATTGAGTCTCGTTAGATAGCTCTAGCGTCACATATCTCAGGTAATAAAAGCCGCATCCGGCCAGACTTAGCGTCAGTTGAAAGCTGACATTTGACAGTAGTAGACTTGCAGAAACTGTTGGAATTCGTTTCTAATCTATCTATCTAATAAGACTTCTTCCATCCAGTGTCGGACATAGGCCTCCCCTTCCTTTTTCCATCTCTCTTGATTCTGCGTCTTTCTGATCCATCCTAAATCAGCCGTTCTTCTCAGGTCATTTTTAAATCTCGTTTGGAGCCTTCCTCTGGATCTTTACCCTAACCATGGCCTCCATTTTTGTATTTTTCTATTCCATCTCTCATCTTGGCTCATTGCGTGACCTCCCACCTCCATTTCAAACCTGCTACCTGTTCTTTTACGTCTATCACTTCGATCTTTTGTCTTATATTTTCGTTTTTGATTCTGTCTTGTAATTTTATATTCAGCATCTGGCGTTCCATTGCTCTCCTTGTTTTACTTAGTTAGACTTCTTGGTCAGTGTCCATGTCTAGGCCGCGTAGGTGAGAACCGGTAGAATGTATTAATCGAATACCATCTTTCTTAGCTTCAGAGGAATTCTTTTATTAGTTAGTATTTTCCTTTGTTTGCCAAATGCTGCCCATGCCAGTCTGATTCTTCTCTGTACTTCTGCCGTGTGACTTGCTTTTCCACACTTTATTATTTGCTTTAAGTAGATGTATTCCTCTACGTTTTCAAGTATTCTGCCCTCTATTCTCAAGTCTCGCAGACTGTCTTCGTTTGTCATAGCCTTTGTCTTATCTCTATTCAGCAGTAGTCCTATGCTCTCTGATTTTTTTTGTAATTCAGTGATCATTTCCTGTATGTCATTAAAATTATCTGATATTAGCACTAGATCATCAGCATAACGCAGATGATCCTTTTATACTGATCCGCTTTTTTTCCCATTCGGTTTCGGTTTCCTTGAAAACTTCTTCTAATGCTGCTATAAATAGTTTTGGACTCATGGAATCTCCCTGTCTTACCCCGGGTCTGATAAGTACAGGATTTGTTTTACTATCCGTTTCCACTATCATTTGAGCCTTGTTGTAAATTGTTCTAATGAACTGAGTGTTCCTACAGTCTATTCTGCTGTTATACAAGACTCTTTCGGCGGCCCAGCTCTCGATACTATCAAAGGCCTTTTGATAATCTATATATACCAGGTACAACTTTAAGTTATTCAGACTTAATTTAGAGCGCCTTAAAGATGAATCAAATTTCTGCAAAGGTTCGCTACATTCTACAATTTTATTTCGATAAACACACAAATTCTGCGTAGGTCTAGAAAGAAATGTGTGCTGTTGGTTAAGATAAGAATTTTGGCAAAATTTGAGCAACACCGGCATAAAAGTAGCTATGACATCGATAAGAAACCAAACAGTTTTTAAACTATTTGGAGACAGCTGGCTTTTGAGATGGAGAAATTTATCCCGGAATAAACTCTTCAGGACTCCTCTTCTTGCGTTTTAGGAATTTCCGTAGTGCGTGTCTCGTGCTAATAAAAAAACAGATTATTTCATTAGAGGAAAATCAATTAAAATCCATAGTCTTTTGGATCACATGCACTTTCAGAATAAAGCCAGATCCTATTTGCATTACATTCTTAGGCTATTCCAGTCCATTTTCATCATGAAAATCCGATTTCATTGTTGATCATGTCTGCTCTATTTATAGACCATTTCAAATTATCAGTACGCAGGGGAAAGTCGAGCAGAATTAACCACCTAAGAACAAATACCGGCTGTTCAAAGAATTTATTTAAAGGTTCATTTTCAATTCATCCAATTTTTTAGACAGGTAGACCTACGGAAATGAGGGATTATGTTTTTGTGATCTAAGAAGCTCAAATCATTCAGAAAAGCAAAAATCTCAGAGTGTGATTTTCTCACGAATATAACACTTTCTCTTACCAAGAAAAATAATATAGAAACTTTATGAACTAAACGCTACGAGTATATCATAAATGTTTTTTTTGTCTCCCCCGTAAAATTTAATTTCCTGGGAAAGGGAAAATTAAAATATAACAAAATTTTGTTGGTACAATGGAAGGTCAATATTACCCTACTTACTCCTATTTAGCACGGTATTCTTTCCTGTTTAAAAAGGAATAAATACGCTTTTAGGTCCTTCTTGCCATTTTAAATCAATAAGGATTATTTGGTTTACTGGTATGAATGAGTAGGAAGCTTGGATTTGAATCGTAATTCATTTATGTGGGGGATTTTTTAACTTTTTTTTATCAGCCGGTTGCAAAAACTAAGAGATAATATTTTTCTTTGGCTCTTCGTAAATCGATTATTCCTTAAATTAACTAAAAAAAGTCCAGTGGGCCAGCATGCTCTCCGTGAAAATTTGCTTAACTGCTGAAACATATACTAGTATTTTAATTTCGGGTTTTCTGAAACAAAAAGAGCCTATGTCGCCCACCGTATGTGTTTTAATAAGTATATTTAAAATAACTTTTAAAACACTTGTCCTATTTAGGAACAGTGTGTTCAGGGGCGGGAACAGTTCGGAGGTTTACTCACCATTTCAACGAAAAAAAATCTATGAGGAGGCGACTTCTCTAAAGAAAATCGATGACGAGGAGAGGCAAGCTTCTTAAGGAAAAAATCTTCTGTTATCTAAAGAAAAGATTTTCCAAAAAAGTTCTTTGGTCTACAGGGAGGCGATGCTCCTACTGCCTCCTAAATCCGGCATTAACTCCATTAACCATTCTTTTTAATATCTGGATACAGATATTTGGAGGAATTAATCTAATACTTTCGGTTATGTTCTTTTTTATAGGTACAGTACATTCATTAACCGAAATTATACAGAAGCAGTACAACACCATGTTGTCCAAATATATCTCCCTTGGAGGTGCTGGGTAGAATGCCACCACCAGTACGGTCTGTCTGTCGTAGACGGCGACTAAAAGAACAAACCAGATGTTCATATTCCGCCGATGTCCCCGGATTTCGCTTTGGGAAATTAATAGCATAATGAAGTCCCCCCGTTCGATCTTCGGATGGGTTCAAGTTCGGTGGCGTCAACATGCGGAGATCGCAATTTTAAAGTGGATTTTTGTAATATACGAAATTTAAACTCAAACATAAATCCAGTGCATCAACACCTGTAATCAAATAAGCGTTATGTACTAGCTCTCTGCCAAGCTAAGGTTACTTCAGCTACTACTACAGTCAACTTTCTCTATCTCGGTTACGAATTCTATTTTCGATTTAGGCGTAACTTTGGAATCTATGTTTTTGTTAGAAAGCCGCGAAACTTTGATGTTTTGTGTTTAAAAATAACGACTCAAAACATCATAAGCTTTATCTGCTGCCTCTATCGACTACTAACTAATACTAACTTTAGAACGATTTTCGCTTCTCTTCTAGACATCATCGATCATTTACAGATTAATCGTCCCGAAATTTCTATCCCGGACGACTTTAATGTCAACAACATCAACTGACTCGAGTATTCAAATACGATCGACGAATAAGGCTGTGAAACCGAATTATTTGTCATTAGTTGTGCCTTTACTCATCTTATCAATGAATCAACGCGCATTCCTGATCGTGGCGGAGGCACACAATCAACGAATTAGAAACTTCTCGCTTGTCCCAACAATTCCAGGTCCTTTTGGTCAGTCGCTAAGGCAGTTGGTCAACATTTCACTAAATCCACCATACCACCACTTACACGGACAGATAATTCTATTGCAACAACACCTGCTGAGAGAGCGAACTGGTTGGCTAAACTCTTTGTTTCACGTTCTACTGTCGATTTCCAAGGAAAAACACCACCTACTATTCCCATATTGCAGTCAAGGATACCCGATATTGTCTTCAGACAGCGTATTATGAAACGTATTTTAATGAAGTTAGACACCAAAAAAGCTTCTGGCGCTGACGGAATACCTGCAATAGTTCTCAAAAACTGTGTAAGGGAACTAACACCAGTTTTCTGTAGACTCTTCTACCTATCTTACAGAAAGGGAACATTTCCTTCCTGCTGGAAATGTGTTACAGTTCAGCCGATACCTAAAAAAGGCAAGAAGACTCTACCAAATAACTACCGACCAGTCGCACTGCTTTCAATAATATCGAAAGTCATGGAAAAGGCTGTCAGTCAGCATCATCTAAAATATCTTGAAGGATTCAACATTATTAGCGACCACCAATATGGCTTTTTTAAACATAGATCAACAGGAGATCTTCTGACTTATGTAACACATGCTGGGAACAATGCAATTGAACACTTTGGAGAATCTCGAGCGGTTGCTCTTGATATATCCAAGGCATTCGACCGTGTGTGGCACGATGGATTGTTAGCTGAGCTACGCTCTTCTGGTATGTCTGAAAAGTTCTTTTTTGTGGCTCTCATGTTTCCTCAGAGAGCGTTCTTTACCCGTGGCAGTCGACGGATTTCTTTGTAACACCTTCACCAACAACGCCGGTGTGTCCCAAATCTGTCTGTTTGTCTCCTACTCTCTTTCTCATTTACATTAACGATTTGCTGGAAAAGACCGGGAATCCAATCTGCAGTTTTGCAGATGGCAGTACACTTATCTCTTCATTTGCTTTGAACGCTCGGACATTGGCTACGAATATCCGCAGACAGCAGGAAGTCATTCAACCTAACAAAGACCTGGAAGAAATTCTATCTTGGGATGACAGTAACCAAGTGAAATTTAACGCTACAAAAACCCAGGCGGGACTTTTTTCTAAAAAATTTAACGTTGCTGAACCCGACATAGTTATGTCGGAGCATTCCATTCCTCTAACATCGTTACTCAATTGTTGGGCGTTAATTTGGGAGCAAATATGTCCTGGCATGAACATGTTGCAAGCATAGCAAAAGGAGCTTTTCAAAAGTTGGAAATATTATTTCGAACTAGAAAGCTTTACACTCCACAACTGTTAATTCTTTACAAAGCTCAAATTTGACCAACTATGGAATACTGCTCCCATGTTTGGAGCTCTGCTCCCAAACATACACTTCATTTGTTGGATTCTATTCAGAGAAGAGCTGTTCGTCTGATTGGAGACCCGGAACTGACCGGCGGCCTTGATTCGCTGGAACATCGAAGAACGGTTGACGACTTGAGTCTATTCTACAAGTATTTTCATGGAAAGTGTTCGATGAATGTATCCCGCTTAATTCCTCCTAGAGCGGTGCATGTTAGAAATACACGTCGCGCTAGTACTTCACATCTGTACGAGTTTCAGCTTGTTACTCCTCGTATAACCCTTTTCAAGCAGTCTTTTATATGGAGAATCTCGTTCCTTTGGAATAATTTGCCTAGGACTGTGTTTCCCATCGAGTACAATTTACAGCAATTGAAGACCAACGTGAATCACTTTTTTCCGCACACTTGTTGCTCTTGTAGCGCTGTAGGGATTTCCCTGCAGTACGTGTGCTAGACTCATAAAAAAAAAGATCAGTGACAGAGGCGTCTAAACCACGTACGTTTTGCCGCTACAAATCTGCTAAATGGTCCAAACTCAAGGAATATTGTCGAAGTTTTCCTCGGTTAGACGTTTATTTTAGATTCGATGACACATTTGAATGCGCTAAGAAGCTTACATTCTTTCCTTGACGATATGCCCTTCCAAAGGCAAGTCTTGGTTCGATCGAAAATACAAAAAAGCTATTGCTTCTGAACATCTTGCCTACCAACAATGGCGTGAAAATCTTAACGTTCATATCCGGAACTGAGGCAAAGAAATTATTAACGAGACCAAGGAGCATGCAATGAAAGAATTAAAAACAAACTTCTTGCCTGTCCCACCAATTTCAGTTCCTTTTGGTCGGTCGCTAAGGCACTCCTACGGCCAGATAATACCAATTCAACAATACCTGTTGAGAAAGCCAACTTGTTGGCTGAACTCTGCTTCACAATCTATTAAAGACCTTTGTTAAGGTGTAGAAGTTCCTACTGTAGAGAGTAAGAGAGTATGGAGCTCTGGGATATAATGACTTATGTGTTTAGATGTAACACGTATGTATTGTTTCAAAGAGCCATACTTACTACAGTATCAAATTAGCTTACTGCTATATTTTCTTTAAATATATAACTAATATTAGTAACTTTAATCTTTATAAATTTAACTTAAAATTATATAATAAAAAAATAGTCATTTCTACCCTGGGTGATTTGTTTTGATGTCACAGACATTAAAACGTCAAAGTTTTTTTTGCTGTAAGCTTGCACACAAAGCGCTAAGCTTATTTTTTTTTTTATTAATGTTATATCAATCAAACTGTCGAAAACAGTATAAGTGGGACAAAATTTTCTTTCTAACGTGCCATTCTTATTTTGTAATCAATATTCCGGCTGAAAATGAACATACAAATTTATTAATACGAGGAAAAATTCATAGATTGATAAATTACAAGAAAAATTACTAATGGATTATTGTTGCGTTTACCTTACAACCAAGAAAAATCTATAACCTAAATTATATGTACATTCACGGACCTATATTGTCACGTAACATTTTTGCTTTACATGGATTTTCAGTTAGGGCTTCGATTTTTTATTTAAAATATCTAGACAGGTTTTACAAAAGGTATATTTTTGCAGCACGGCTCCTATAACATTTATACCTTTAGCCCTATACAAAAACTATCTTGATTAAAAGCAAATTTATTGAGATCAAGAATAATTTTTACTTTTGTTCCGTGAAAAAAATCATTATACCAAGATTTTCTTTAAAAGGGTTATTGTACTCACAAGAAGGAAATTTTAGTTATATTTCTAGTCTTAACGCAAATTAATCGTTGTCTTAACCTGTAAATCATGGAAATATTTTTGTATTTAAAACGTACGTATAAGATTTCGATGTGCTGGTGTCTGTAAATATGATCATCCAATCAAGTAATTCTCTTTAAGTCTTTTATGTGTCTATCATGAATCTTGTAGAAAGAAGATGGAAATACCATACATATTTCACCGTTTACAGTTAGGCGTTTTGGGATATAAGATCAAAACAAGAAAAACATTGACCACAATTAAATTGATGATGAACATAATTTAACAATTAATGTTACTGGGAGCCCACCATTCGAGCCGTTATAAAATTTTGCTATAGAGGCACTACAGAAGAATGATGAAATTTTGTAGACAGAGTTACGAATAAGAGAGTACTGACTTGAAATGAGAAAAAGAAAATTAGAGACAAGTCGATTGGTTCAAGTAGCACCAATATTATTTTTGACTAGAAACTTACTAAAAATATGAATAATTTAACATTACACACAAGTACGAGTACTTCATTAAATTACGAGTATTTAATATCCTTCATCGTTTTTTTGATAGGACAACTACAAAAACAAGATAACTCGATTTTTAGGTATTTTTTTTCTTTTTTTAGCTGTATTATTTTTATCAAATAAATATTAAGTTCTTATCACAATCTATTAGTTTATGATGCCCTACATTTTTATTTGGGAGATCCCTGATTTCCACAGGATGTTCCATAACTGGCACGTGACTTCTTGGTGTCTATCACATGACTAAGTGCAAGTAAAAGTTAAATTTCTCTGACCGTTTCAAAATAAACCACACTACCGCAACTCCAGTTGATTACAACGATACATCTAGTCGGTAAATTATAGGTTAATTTTGAGAAAGTGATTATTTTTGTAATAAATATTGGTACTGTATTATTTGTTGATTATTTTATTGTAATTGTTTAATGAGATATAGACTAAGGCACCTAGTAGTAAAATAAATATTAAATTATATAAATATTCCGTAGTAAATTATTAATTTGTCTTCCTAGAAGAGTAAGGTAATAAGTTTATCCACATTTCACCATGGTTAGATTTACTCTTGTTCAATAGTCCGTCAATCAATAATTAATTTAAATTATAAGTTTTATGTTGATGATTTAAAACATTTTTCCAAAGCCTTCAAATTTAATAAATTCAGTAAATTTTGAAATGACACGGTTTAAAAGAAATCTTGATCTACTGTTGGATACTACTTTAATTGACGTTTTCATGATTTGATTATTGATTCATTTCTTCAAAAAAAAAATTAGTGAATAAAATAAACTACATAACACGTTTAACAAAATACAGTGAAAGGAAATCCTAAAGATATCTAGGTTATTACTTTGAAAACGCAGTCTTGAGTAATTCATTCCAATTCGTTCTCCATATGAAAGGGTTCTTAAAGAGGCCGTACGATGAGTGAGAAGAAGAATTTCGTAAGGATCTGATCTATTAGTGCGACGTGTATGTCTAGCAAGCCCTGTTCTGAGTGAAATCAAGCAAGATACGTCTATTGAATAATTCCCAAGACAATATTTATGGAACACAATCTATTATAATTATTATTACCGTTTTTATCCTTCTTTCTCACATTTGGTCAATGTGGTTTCATGTTTGGCTGACAGGCCTAAGCCAAGTCAGCACAAACGCTATTACCAATTTGTATTAAGGAATGACCTGACAATGTTACATGTTTTCAAAATCACTGACGGTCAGAATGTTTTTGTGTATGTTTGTGTTGAGTCCTAATCGTACTAAGTGTGGTGTGAATGTTGTTGGTGTAAGGCCTGTAGCTGATATGACGAGGGGAACAATTGGTGGCGGTGTAGTAACAGCGCATCACTGTTCTGTTTATTTCATCTGTTCACTTTAACCGCTGTCTTGGTTTGCTAGCCTTGGTAATTGCATGCATACGTGGCTTGGTTTGGCTTTGGGGATTGTGTTTATCCTGCATCTGTGTCGGTTGTGTTTGAAATTGATTTCGGTGGGTCCAGGCGGTGAGTAATTTTTTTCTTAGTGATTTCTTTGTCTTGTGATTTTATTATAGCAACGCATGACGTGTTCGATAATTTCTGTGGTGCAACTCATGCGTTGCTTTGATTTTCCCGCCTTGGTGGGTATCGACTTACTCGCCGGCACAACACTTTTGGCAGGTCCATTTTCTTTTACCCGATCTTCATCGTTTTGGTCGAGCTGCCATTTCCTGCGATGTCTTCGACCGTTACGTCGCTGGCCCGATGCTCCTTTTATTGGTTTACTATTGTTAGTGTTCTGTGGTGTCAGAAACTCAAAGTGACCCTATGCCTATTAGTAGAAGGCAAATAGTTTTTGGTGTTTTTCCTGTGCTTATTATTGTTGGTCTGTCCCTAAAAGTTATTTTTGTATCTTTTGTTCTTCGTTGTTTTCAGAAGATATGAAAGTTGCTATTTTGGGTTTCCGAGGGGACGAGTATCTCTAGGCTCTTTACATAGGTGCCGTTTTTCCTCTCAAATAATCGGGACAACACAAGAGAGCACAACATGACGGTATCTCGGGATCGTCAATGCCCGTACTAGAGGTGAGATTTCCCTAGCCCCTGAGGGGTTATAATTATTATTAATTATATTATTATTATTACATTTGAACAAGTATGTATTCGAAATAATACAATATATAAATGAGATATTTTTAATATATTTATAATACATACAAATTATTTAGGAAAAGTTTGAAATTTTTTTTACCGTTATATCTCAAAGAATAAGAAAATTTGTACAGCAATCCTCATATTGCTCATCGCCCTTATTTTCTAACCTTTCTATGTAAGCGAAACGATCAATACAGAACGGGAAATTTTGTGACCTGCTATCATTGGCCCGGCTTGGCCCATCTTGACTTATTATCAGGGGCCACTGACTTATTAATAAGCTGATTGTTCTTTTTTTCTCTAATGATTTTTACGATTATTTTACTTGAAGAATATTTTTATGATGTTCAAAGAAATACTTATAAACTTTAAAGTTGGGTTTTTCGGTTAGTCGTTGTTAAAATAAATTGTGAGGAAATACAGTGAATAATGAAAAATAAAAATGGCTTTCAGGTTTTTATCACAAAAGACACATTGTGATTTTTACGGCCTTATTACAGTAGAATAATTAAATAGTTTGTATGTATATCACAACAAAATGAATCACTTATTAACTTAATCGGAACTAACTCGACAAATAAGGATCTCCTGTACATCTTTGGTTTTGGTTAAGAATAATTTTTTTATGTTTAATATGTTAAAAAGTAGATCAAATTTATGTATGGGGTATGAAGGCTTGTAAAAACACACACAAAAATATTTATAATGTAATACATGCGCACACTTTTCTTTGTATTATTTTTAAAAAATCGCGAAAAATCGCTGTCCCCCGCCTTATCTCGAAAAGTTTTCAGTAAAGATCAGGTACAAACTTTGTTGAAAACTCATTTAGGGTGTGTTTTGTGAAGTCGCTGATCATTTTTTTTACTTCCGGAACAAAAATTTTTATTTTAAAAGCAATCAACGTACGGAACACTAATGTTCAACAGTTCAACTTGCACTTGACCGGTTATTTTAAATTAGTAATAAAAGCAAAATACTAAATTAAAGAATAGAATATAACGTATTTTCGAAAATTATAACAAAATTGTTTATAAATAATATAAAAATAAAATGTTCAAATTTTCTGATTTACGTCCAAGAGTTCCTTGAATTTATCTCTATAGCAGTTTACTTCGGTAACGTCTTAATTTATGCATAGTTTTCACATTTTTCTTATTTGTCTTTTTTGTCTAATCTAAAATTTTTGTTTAATGTTTTCTTGTGTTTCTTATTGTAAAATTTTCTCATTCAAGGGGAGGGAACAATTTAAAGAGTCGCATGTACTTTGGTCTTCTTACTGACTCCCAGCTATCCCAGCTGAAAGTATGTCTCGAATGGTTTGACGACATATAGCGAAAGCATTGTCGATTTTTAGTGTTCCGTCTGCCCGTCTGTCTGTCTGTCCGTCTATCACACCCGATTTTCTCCGAAACACACAGAAAGTTAAAATTTGGTACTAATATAGAAATTGATGTCCTCATCAGAGCCGTGTAGTTTTGAAAGTTAGATTTTGACTTAAGGGGTTAGTTTTGGGGGTGAAATCGGAAGGGACAATTTTTTTTTACTAGATCATCGAGTGGGGTGTTAAATGAAAGCTTGTAAAAAACACGAGTTCAAAAATATATATAACGTAATACTTGCGCGTTTGTTCACAAACAGTGAGAAATTGTTTACACAGGGCAGGCTATAAGGGGTGTGCAGCCAAGAAGAAGCCATTAATTTCGGTAGCTAATCGCAAAAAAGCGGTTAGCTTTTGCTAGGGAATACGTTACTAAACCTTCTAAATTTTGGGAATCCGTGATCTTTAGTGATGAAACTAAAATTAACTTTTTTGGGTCTGATGGAGGAACTGAAGTTTGGAGTAAGAAGAATACCGCATTCGATATTAAAAACATTTGTTTCACGGTGAGGCAAGGGGGTGGCAGTGTTCTGCTTTGGGGATGCATGTTCGCTGGAAAGGTTGGAAATTTACATTTTATTAATAGTACCATGGATCAGCATGTTTATCTGAACATTTTGAGAGACAAGTTAAGAGAAAATGTCCAAAAATCAGCACTCGAAAAATCGTTGTCACCCCCCTTTATCTCGAAAAGTATTGAAAAAACTCTGGAATATTCTCCACGGGATGTAGATTGAACGAAAATTATCACGAGTGCATTATCCTTAATAATTTATCTGGTATCTAAAAACAACAAAAATTTCAAAGTGATCAGTGTTCAGTAAAGATCAGAGACAAACTTTGTTGAAAACTCATTTGGGGTATGTTTTGTGAAATCACTGATCATTTTATACCTCCGTAACAAAAATTTTTATTTTAAAAGCAATCAACGTACGGAACACTAATTGCGCAAGTTCAACTTGCACTGGGCCGGTTTTTTCTCATTTGGATTGTTCAAGGAGCTCTATACCATTAATGGTACAACCTGAAATGCAAATAAAATATAGCGGTAAATATTACTGGCACAATTATCAAATAACATGAATGTAATTTGTTTTTCAGAATATGGCGTTTTTAAGTTCTGAGATAAATGAAGAGAGAAACTAACACTGTTGCTCTTTATATTTACAGATTTTATATCAATTAAATAAAATTATTCTACTAGTGTCATTTATCTTTGTAGAAGACTTTTCAAACTTTCCTACAGAAAGAGAATCTTTCCTTACTGCTGGAAGAGCGCGATAGTACAGCTGGCGACCAAAAAAGGTAAAAAGACCTTGCCAAATAACTACCGACCAGTCGCACTGCATTCAATAATATAGTCAGTTATGGAAAAGGTTATAATTCAGCATTTTTCGAAATATCTAGAATGATTCAATATTATTAGCGACCATCATTATGACTTTTGTAAGCAAAGATCAACAGGAGATCTTGTTACTTATATCACACATGTTCAATAACGCAATTGAACATTTTGGAAAATCTCGAGCGGTTTCACTTGATATATCCAAGGCATTCGACCGTAGCTGGCGTGGCAGATTGTTAGCTAAACTATGCTCTTATGGTATGTCTGAAAAATTATGTATATGTTCTTTAGGAGTAGCTGTCGCCAGATTTCTTTCACTATCAACGACGATATACCCCAGGGCTCCAGACTGTCTCCTACTCTCTTGCTCATTTACATTAATGATTTGCTGGAATTCAAGCCACATTTTTGCATGATCAGAGTACGCTTATTTCTTCATTCATTTTGAACGTTCGGACATCGGCTACTCATGCAAATATCCACAGGCAGCAGGAAGTCGGCAGTTTTTTCCAATAAAGTTGTGGAACCCGACATAGTTATGTCAGGACGCTCCAGACTTCTAGCATCGTCACTCAATTTGTTAGGTGTTATCTTGGGAGCAAATATGTTTTGGCATGAACATGTTGCCTTCATGGCAAAGAGTGCTTCTCAAAAGTTGGAAATCATATTTCGAATTAAAAAATTTCACTCTCCACAACTGTTAATTCTGTACAAATCTCAAATTCGACCAACAATGGCAAACTGCTTCCATATTTGGAGCTGTGCTCTCAAATATAACCTGCATTTGTTGGATTCTATTCAGAAGATAGTGTGATTGAAGAGTCTCGTTAGCTTGGTCTCCGTTCGGAAGGTTACAATCTACATTTAAATTAGACATCCCAAATACAATAAAAGCAAGAATATTTGATCAGTATATACTGCTGGTATTAACATATGACACTGAAACGTGGGCTTTAAATAGAAGTATAATAAATAAACTCCAGATAACCCAAAGAGTAATAGAGAAAAGAATGGTAAAATGGATCAGCAACATGCTGAATCAAAGGCTGATTAGAGCCTCACTTGGCTCGACAGACCTTAGTGGCACTGCGGTTAAGGGATGCCCTCAGGGTGGGGTACTATCCCCCCTTCTATGGTCTGTTTCTAGTCGACGACCTGATTAGGATCCTTAACCGGAAGGGATACAAAACCATCGGCTACGCGGACGATATCTCAGTGATAATCAGAGGCAATCAACCTGGGACGGTTGGTGAACTGATGCAGGATGCTCTGTACACAACATGGGAATGGTGCGGGACGGAGGGGCTGTCGATTAACCCAACGAAGACAACCATCGTACCATTTACTAAAAAGAGGGTGTTAGAGATCCCCATCTTAAAAATAAACGGTATTGAGGTCGTTCCCAAGGAAGAGGTAAAATATCTGGGTATCGTACTGGATAGGAAACTCACTTGGGAGCCACATCTCGAATCGGTGCTGAAAAAGGCTACAAAACACCTTTGGACTGCCAAACAACTACTCGGTAGGTCCTGGGGCCTTAGCCCTAAAAATGACCTACTGGATATATACCCAACTGGTCAAACCGAAAATACTATATGGGATCTCTGGTATGGTGGGGCAAGACCAAACAAAAAACAGCAATACGGCGGCTATGTAGGGTGCAAAGACTTGCATGCCTATGCGTTACAGGAGCTATGAGATCCACTCCAACGGCGGGCATGGAAGCTCTTCTGAACCTTACACCGCTTAACGTGGCTGTTCAAGAGGAGGCAACTTTTCAGGCTCCATCCACAGAAGGGAAAAATTTAAGGAGGGCAACCTTATTGGTCATCTCACGATCCTAAAGGGGATCGGAGACATACTTAATATGTCAACGGCCAGCGACACCATTTATCCTATACAGTGCTTCGTTAGGAAGTATAGGGTCTACTTCCCGACAAGGGAAGAGTGGTGTGCAAACCCAAGGTGGCTACAGGATGGCTCACAAAAGTGGTACACGGATGGATCCAAAACGCTCCAAGGGGTGGGAGCAGGAATAATGGGGCCTAGAGCACACAGAGCAATAACATTGAGCAAGGACACCACAATATTCCAGGCGGAACTATACGCAATATTGGAAGCTGTAGGGATCCTATCCGAAAGGGGATACATGGGAGTAAGTATCAAAATACTCTCGGACAGCCAATCAGTCTTAAAGGCCCTGAATAGCTGTACATTCACGTCCAGGCTAGTACTGGAATGTCATAACATGCTTAATGACCTGGCAATTCAGAATCAGATTACTTTGATCTGGGTTCCAGGACATGAGGGGCATAGAGGAAATGAGATGGCAGACATCTATGCAAAAAAAGGGGCTGCGGGGACCTTCATTGGACTCTCTCCATCCTTTGGATTCAGCAGGGGTCTCCTTAAAGAGGAGATGATGAAATGGACAAAATCCATAGTAGAGAAACATTGGAACGACACTAACGGTCTGGAACATTCTAAAAAGTTTCTGAGCTTTGATGCAAGGAGGGCGGATCTCGCCCTAAAAATGGATAGGAAAAGCCTAAGATTACTGGCGGGGGCACTCACAGGCCACCATACCTGCAATAAGCACCTATACAGAATGGGCCTATCAACCACGTACACCTGCAGATTCTGCGGTGAAGAAGAGGAGTCCATGGAACACTTGATTACCAACTGTGCGGCATTGGGACACAGGAGACATAGGATACTACATGCCTATACGCTGGGTGAACAGGATCTGCTAACGCTCCCATTGAAGGAGCTGGTCCTGTTTCTGGATGTATTAAACCCGTGAGGGATAAGGGGAAGCACAATAGATCAATGATGATCGCAGTGCAAAGGGCCATTTTGGGCCACACTCCCCTCTACACATTACATTACATTACATCTACATTTAAATTAGACATCCCAAATACAATAAAAGCAAGAATATTCGATCAGTATATACTGCCGGTATTAACATATGGCACTAAAACGTGGGCTTTAAATAGAAATATAATAAATAAACTCCAGATAACCCAAAGAGTAATAGAGAGAAGAATGATAAATATTAGACTCCAAGATCGTATTCCGAACATCGAGATACGAAGAAGATCAAAAGTGACAGATGTAATACAACGAATATACATATTACGATGGAATTGGGCGAGGCATATTGCAAGGAAGAATGATAACAGATGGAGGAATAAAGGCCTAGAGAACACAAAAGATGCAAAGGTGGACTACAGACAAGATGGACGGCCGACATAAGAATATTAGCAGGATTGGATGCAAAAAGCAAACAACAAAGCTCATTGGAGACAACTTGGGAGGATTACATCCGACTACGGATGGAATAAGCTAATGATGATGATTCAGAAGAGAGCTATTCGCTTGATTGACGATCCAGAATTCACCAGCAATCGTGATTCCTCAGATCATCGAAGAACAGTTGACGATCTGAGTCTATTCTACAAGTAATTTCATAAAGTGTTCGATGGATGTAGCCTGCTTAATTTTTCCCAGAGCGCTAATACATCACATTCTTATGAGGTTCAGCTTGTCACTCCTCGTACAACCCTTTTCAAACAGTCTTTTATATGGAATGATTGACCCAGGACTGTGTTTCCTACCGAGTACAATTTACAGCGATTCAAGACAAACGCGAATCGTTTTTTCCGCACATGCATCGCTCCGGTGGCGGTAATGCCCATAAAAAAGCATTGTTGGATATTTATCGATAAATGGCCATTTTGTATCTATCTATACAAAATAATAACTTGAAATATGGATTACTGGGAGTTTGTCAGTTTTTTCTTGAATTAGCGCTCAATTTTAACAATTTGGTCCTTAACTATTCACCGTTAGTGGCATCGACAATATCTGTACTTTATTGCTTATATGTAGAGGAACAAGATAATATAATTTCCAGTACGTTTTAATTCTAAAGATCAAAACGTTTTATCATATATTATTAAACATTCTTAGTATGAAGATACATTTATTATGTGCATCAGTTCTCAATTTATAACTTTTTTTATCAAAAAATAATTACTTTGTTAGAAAATGGGAACAATTTAACAAAGGGCAATAAATAACATGAAATATCGACTTGATAAAAATATATTGTACAGTTTTTACCGTGTTAAAGTCTGGGTTGTAAATTAAAAAACCAGGACTGTGTAAATATTTGGACACTAAAACATGTGTGCCTTTTATAGACATATTAATTTTATTGCGCTTTTACCTTATGCGATTTAATTTTTCACATATTTATCAGAAGTTTTACATAGTTTATTTTACTGATACCTATGGGTTATAACATGTAGGCTGAAAAGTTTTTGATCTAGCTACTTACAACACACTTTTTTCTGCAAAATTCGATTTTATTCATCGATATAGTCTCCTTCAAGAGCGATATAATCAGTCCAACGCTTTTCTAATATTTCTATACCTTTCTTGTAGAAGGATTTGTCTTTGTCTTGATGATAAAGCACTTTTTTCTTGTTCATTTGCGACTTCTGTCTTCAAACGCATAATAACGCACAATAACTTTATATAATATTTGCTGTTGATGGTTTTTCCCTTCTCGGCATAGTTAATGAAAATTATTTCATGCGCATCCCAAAATACAGAGGCCAAAACCTTCCCAACCGACTGTTGGGTCTTTGGTCGCTTCGGGAGGCTTTCACCGGCTACTGTCCACTCAACTGACTTGCGATTTGATTCCGGTGTGTAGTGGTGGATCCATGTGTCATCCATTGTTACATAACGCATGAAAAAATCCTTTTTATTGCACTTAAACAGGTCCAATCATCAACACGTTGTTTTTTTTTTGGTCCACTGTGAGCAAACGCGGTACCCATTTCGAACAAAGCTTTCTTGTGCACACATGTTCATGCAAAATATGACGTTCTTATGATATCTTTAGGGTATCAGCTATCTCACGCAATTTGACTTTACAGTAATCCAAAACAATTTTATGGATTTTTTTATGTTGTCCGATGTAACCACCTCATTTGGGCGTCCAGAGCGTTCCGTATCATTTGTATCTATACTACCGCGTTCAAATTCAGCATACCAGTAAATGATGAGTGATTTTCTAGGAGCACAGTCCCCGTAACACTTATCAAGCCATTGCTTTGCTGGAACGGTATTTTTTCCCATCAAAAAACAGTATTTAATCAACACAGAAATTCGATTTTTTTCTTTGTTTTGAAAATATCAAAAGTAGCTTTACTAAAAACCACTGTAACTTGTAAACTAATCGTCGAGATGTCATGTAATTTTGACACGTATCGCTTGAAGTTTGGTACTTCCTAAAAATCATGGATTTTTTGAAAAGGGCTACATCTATGTGTCAGACCAAAAAGTTTTCAGCGTACGTGTTAGAAGATCATAGAGGTCAAGTTAAAGTGCTGCTGTGGATTTTCATTATTAGCATTCGTTATTAAAAAAAGAAACAAAATACTGTACACTTTTGTACTACATTGAAATACGTATAGGTCAGGGACGGTCTACCCAGCTTTGATGAGCTCTTTATGTCTGGAAACTTTATTGTCTCTCTTTTTAAGTGCAATTCTTGTGTTTCTCAGTCCATTAAAATTGTGGTCACGTCATAGTACAACCAACTAAAAATTGTAGGCAATGTTCATAAGTACATAGAAACTTAGGCAAGAGCAAAAATAAGCTTTATAGTTTCAACTATTTCGTTTAAGATAATATAGTATATAATAATGCTCACGATAGTAAGATTGTAAGTTAGAAGTATATACAGGATGACCATGAAATTATTGTGCACAGCCCCAAAATTAAAAAAAAAATATATAAATCTAACGTAAGAGAAAAAATATATAGAAAATATTTTACAATCTCTTCCGGTGTGGCCAGACACGTGGTATATTTCTATTAAAATAACCTATATATTACTAATTTTTTCAATTCTATCATCTGCTACATATGTCAATAGTTTCTGTGAAAACACGGAAATCAGCCAATTTTTTACTGTTACCGTTAAATAACGTTTGACGATTAGACTAACTAGGAAATTCAGTTTTGTTATGGTTCTAATAAAATTGCCCGAAAATTTTGAACAACTGCCGCCTTAAAGCTACTGAAATAAAAAATGGTGTCCTTTATTAGTCTTTTTTTTATCATACTATACATATCATAGAATTATAATAAAAAATGACATGAATGGAAAAAAGGATCTAATTAAGATATTATTTCATCGAAGTGCACCCTCTAGTAGTGCAATTATCAAAATATAATTCAACGATTTTAGAGTAATCGAATTACTTTAGTAGCGAAATTATCAGAAAAATAAGTTAGATTTGAGAAAAATAAATCACTAATTGAACTGTTATAAAAAAAAACTTAATTGTCATAAAACTGGGGAGAGATAATTCAATGAAAGTAATTCATTATGTAATGAATTACTTTGTGTTAATAAGTAATTGATACTTCTTATTAAACTATTTTTTAAAGTAACTAACCACAACTCTGTTATTTAACATGTAGGCTGAAAAGTTTTTGGTCTGACACGTAGATGTCGCCCCTTCAAAAAATCCATATGATTTTTAGGAAGTACCAACCTTCAAACGATACGTGTCAAAATTTCATGACATTTCGACGATTATTTTACAAGTTACAGTGGTTTTAGTGACGCCACTTTTGATATTTTCAAAACAATGAAAAAATCGAATTTCGTCTGTTAATTAAATACTGTTTTTTGATGGGAAAAAATACCGTTCAAGCAAATCAGTGGCTTCATAAGTGTTACGGGGACTCTGCCCCTCGAAAATCATTCATCATTTAGTGGTATGCTGAATTTTAAACACGGTCGTACAGACACAAATGATGCTGAAAGCTCTGGACGCCCAAATGAGGTGGTTACATCGGAAAACAAAAAAAATCCACAAAATTGGTTTGAATGACCGTAAACTGAAATTGCGTGAAATAGCTGACACCCTAAAGATATCAAAAGAACGTATTCGTCATATTTTGCATGAACATTTGGGCATGAGAAAGCTCTATTCGAAATGGGTACCGCGTTTGCTCACAGTGGACCAAAAACAACAACGTGTTGATGGTTCTGAGTGCTGTTTGGACCTGTTTAAAACGCAATAAAAAGAATTTTTTCATGCGATATGTGATAATGGATGAAACATGGATCCACCACTACACACCGGAATCAAATCGTCAGCGTGCTGAGTGGACAGCAGCCGATGAAATCCACCCGAAGCAACCAAAGACACAACAATCGGCTGGGAAGGTTTTGGCCTCTGTATTTTGAGATGCGCATGGAATAATTTTCATCGACTATGCTGAGAAGGGAAAAACGATCAACAGCGAAAATTATATAAAGTTACTGCTGCGTTTGAAGACAGAAATCGTAAAGAAACGGCCCTAAATGAATAAGAAAAAAGTGTTCTTTCATCAAGACAATGCAACGTGGCACAAGTCAATGGTTACGATGGCAAAATTGCGTGGATTGTAGTTCGAATTGCTTCCTAATCCACCGTATTCTCCAGATTTGGCCCCCAGCGACTATTATCTATTCGCAGTCCTCAAAAAAATGCTCGCGGGAAAGAGATTTGACTCCAACTAAGAAGTTATCACAGAAACTGTGGCCTATTTTTAAGACAAAGACAAAGCGTTCTACAAGAAATGTATAGAAATGTTAGCAAAGCGTTGGATGATTGTATCGCTCTTGAAGGAGACTATATTGATGAATAAAGTCGAATTTTGCGAAACAAAATATGTTTTAAGTAGCTAGACCAAAAACTTTTCAGCCTACGTATTACCTGTACACCTTTGAGTCTAGAACCTCTGAATTTGATTTTAGGCGCTATATACACAATATGGAAATAATTTAAGAACATATAGCATAAGGACCTTACAGACTTTGTGAGTTACTGGAAAAATAATAAAAAAAAGTCGTTTAGAAGTAGATGTTGAGCTTCGGCAGGATAATAAAGTTTAATAGAAGAGCGAAGATATAAGATTATTGGAAATATCCCAATCCAACAAAATTAATCGTTGAGACAATTGTAAATCTTAAACAGATACAGATAGTCATCAGCTAAGTCTATAATAGCTGTATTGACTCGTTATAGTTTTACTGATGAGAATGTGACTGAGATGGTGTTAAACAACTGAATATAGAGAGACCCAGCGCTACATTCAGTCCAAAAATCCTCTTTACTGCTAGTCAGAAGAAGTAGCGTTTTAGATATACTACCTAAAACACTATCAAGAATTGTATTCCTGTCAACGTCGGTGTATTAGAGATGCTCGAATGCTAATGATATCCTTACGGGTGATTCAAAAACATCCTACTGTTAGGACACGGAATGTCAAATGCTAAGTAGTTTTCACGGAAATCCATGGTTTGTTACAGCTCTAATGATGATGAGGCTGTGAAGTAGTCGGAACATGGAGGACGAACATAGAAAACATTAGGCTGTTACAGATTCCAGAAAGCACTCCCTACTTAGGGACTGGTATTTATCGTGTTTTATGTGAGTTGATATTTATCTACATTAAAAATAAAAAAATTTAGATTTTTTATCACAACTTCCAACTTAATTAATTAATCATTTTATATAAAAAAGTTGCTCGTTTCGGGAAAAGTTTTAGAACATGCGAGTTGTAAATTATTTCATGCTCCTTGACCAGTTGAACTTTCCCTAATAATTTAATCGGATTAAAATACACAATTCACAATTCGAATTTCTCGTCAATGAAACTATATTTAATTTATACCTTATTGCCTTAGGAAAATAAACTAATTTTTATAGAGTATTGACCTGGTGACGTTATGAATAGAAGTTTTTTTTTGTTTAGCTTACCAAAACTAACAGTAATATCAAAGACCACACACACTAATTACAAATGGAAATTACAAACTCAAATCACGTGATACATGTCAGTCTTGTAATCCTAGGCTAACCGGGTTAGGTAACAGAACCCCACCTAAATAATTTGTTATCACACTGAATTTACATATTCGAAGCAACTTTAAAACCACTAATTGATGTTTCAATTAAAAAGAATAAGTGACTAGTTAATAACTTTACAGCAGACAGGTGAGAGAAAAGTTTATTTTTTCAAATTAGACAAAAATGGCATTCGGACTGTAAGGATGGATATTCGTTTTATTTCTCTACATAGCTGAAACCGGACAACTTTTAGCAATTGTATCAAAAGACGCGATTTATTCGTATTAAACGTCGTAAACATGTAACA
This sequence comes from Pachyrhynchus sulphureomaculatus, assembly GCA_019049505.1. NCBI lineage: Eukaryota > Metazoa > Arthropoda > Insecta > Coleoptera > Curculionidae > Pachyrhynchus > Pachyrhynchus sulphureomaculatus. The sequence goes on along the minus strand of CM032450.1, from coordinate 30,767,696 downwards.
GGGAGCTGAAATATAGCCTATTTCATATTTTAGGAAACTGGTTGTCGAGAATCGTCAAGATCCGTTAAAATTTCGAAATCGAATTTTTTTTGACCAATAAGTAATGTATACGTACATACATATATATATATATATATATATATATATATATATATATATATATATATATATATATATATATACATACTACTGTGATCAAAAAATTGTAAGACTTTTAAATTTAATTCGCCCGGGCATTTCCAAATCGGATTAATTTTTTTTCGTTAGGTTGGTAGGACCTTAACTGCCATCTGTGTCAAATTTTAAGACCATAGCGTCAGTAGTTAATAAGATTCGCTTGCATTCGTTCAATAATAAAAGTGCGTTTTTCGATTTTTAACATGAGTGAAAAAATTCAGCGAAGAAGTTGTATTAAATTTTGTTTTAAAAATTGGTTTTTTTCGGCTTTCCAAACGTTCGAATTTGTCTCAAGAGGTCGGACTTATGGGCCAATAACTTTTGGCTTTTTCATCAAAATAATGCGCCTTCTCACACAGTATTGGTTCTTCAATCAAAAATTCAACTCATATCATTCCACAATCGCCCTATTCGCCTGATTTAGCTCCGTCGGACTTCTGACTATTCCCTAAACTCAAAAAACCAAAAAAAACCACTTCGAGGACATCGTTTTGAGTCGATTGGGGAGATTAAAACCGAATCGAAGAAGGACTTTAAAGGCCATTCCAGAAATCGAATTCAACAACTGTTTCGAAGACTGGAAAAAACGTTGGCATAAATGTATTGTATCCAAGGGGGATTAATTTGAACGGGACGAAATAAATTTGGAAAAATAAATAACCCGTATGCGTTTTATTTCAAAAGTCTTACTATTTGTTGAAAACAGTAGTATATGTATATATATATATAAATATATATATATATATATATATATATATATATATATATATATATATATATATATATATATATATATATATATATATATATATATATAATATACATATATATATATATATATATATATATATATATATATATATATATATATATATATATATATATATATATATATATACAGGGTGCCCCATATGTATGGAATAATGATTCCACAGCATTTATTAATCAGTGTATCAAAAAATATTTAAATAAAAGTGATTGGGTGTTATACGACGCATATGCTGACATTGACAATAAAATATTTTGTATTGTCAATTCGAAGAAATTACGCTATCTTTTTTTTTTTAAAATGGAAAGCCCTGTATATTATTTTATTTTTGAATCCTACTAAAAATATTATATAGTATTTGTTTAACGTACCATATGTCTAAATTGAACTGTTTTGGAATTATTGTCATTTGAAATTAAAAAAAAAGACAAAAAAACTATCAATAAATACTCTAGGTTTATTTTTAAGGTAACAATTGCTCAAAATGCCTACCGTTAACAGCGAGGCAATGACCCAATCTGTCATAAACGGCCTGAACAGAGTTTTGCAGAGAATTCGGGGTGATCCGTGCTACTTCATATTGAATTCTTTGTTGTAAATCTTCTACAGTTTCAGGTCAACTTCGGTACACTTTGGTTTTCAAATGACCCCATAAAAATAATTGAGTGGCGTAAGGTCGGGACTCCTTGCAGGCCATTTTACAGACCTCTTCTGCCTATCCACCGATTAGGAAAAATCGCACCCACGAACATTGATTTCATAGTGAGGAGGTGCTCCGTCCTGTTGATACCCCAGATTCCTGTTAGGAGTATCCAAATTATTTTCATCGGGAAAAAGACCTGCATAAATTGGAATAATTTACTCTCGGGAATAACTGTAAATACCGTTATCCTGTAAGACTTCCATCGATAAAAAAGCGACCAATCATATGACGTCCACAAATCCCTGCCCACACGTTTATCTTTTGTAGTCTTTAAGAATGATTGTCGATTATCCAGTGGGGATTCTCAGTAGACCAGTACCAGTAGTGATGCCTGTTAACTCTTCCGTTGAGACAAAATGCGGCCTCGTCAGAAAAAAAACAATATTATGAATTAGGTTAGGATCATTATTGGTTCGTTCCATCATGACCTCACCAAATTCAGTGCGTCTATCGTAGTCAATTCAATATGAAGTAGCACAGTTCACCTCGGATTCTCTGCAAAATTCTGTTCAAGTTCGAACTGACAGTTCAAGTTTTATTGTCAACTTCAGCATGTGCGCTGTGTACACACACTACAACTTTTATTTAAGAAAACATTTTTTCTATACATATGGGGCACCCTACATACATATATATATATATATATATATATATATATATATATATATATATATATATATATATATATATATACATATATACACATGTCTTTCGTCAGAAAGCAAAAAAACTTTTAAAACTAGAATCTTCGTGGTTTTAGCACAACGTACACTTATTAATAGTTCCTCATAGTTTTTGACACGGCTTTGTATTTTACTAAGTAGTAAGTTGTAGAGTTACCGAATAGTTAAAATTCATTTATTCTATTCTCCAAGCAAAACCATATGACTTTGACATTGATTGAGAAGGGTAATTGAAAAAGCCATGTAACTGACGATGACAGAATTTAATAAGCCGCTAGTTAATGATTACAGTGCGAATTCACTCCATGTATGTTTAATTACGGTAACTTGTAATTTGATATGTTTTGAAGACAGGTAAATAAGTTTAGATAATTTATTTTTGGAAAAAATAACAAACAAAAAATACATGAATTGCTAATGTAAATAACGATCTCAATCCTCTTTTTAATGTCGCTCTGGATAAGGCCGTAATGGAGGCGAAACTGATGGTCCTCAATTGTTGCTTGCCTTTGTTGATGATATTGACATTGTGGGAAGTAAAAGAAATGTTTACTAAACTGGAGAGAGAATCTAGTAAGATGTGGCTGAGGGCAAACGACGATAAAACTAAGTACATGCTAGTGAATCAGCAAGCACACAGACATAGAGTAGGGCAGAATGTCAGCATGGGCGAGTACAATTTAGAACGAGTACCTTATCTATGTAGGAGCTACAATAATGAGGGATAATAACGCCACTGAAGAGATAGAAGGACGTATTCAAAAGGCGAGTAGGTGGATGTTTGCGATGCAGAAACTGTTAAGATCAAAACAGTTGGGAACAGACTCTTAACAGTAGCCAATATGGAAAGGCTGAGACGAATTGAGCGAAAGGTTCTCAGGAAAATATACGGGTCAGTGCAAGATGAGGATGCTGGAGGGTTTCGCATCAGAACAAACCAGGAGATAAAAGATCTATAAAATAGCCCCGATATAACCAAAGCGATTAAAGCAGACTGGTTACGGTGGGCGGGGCACATCTAAGGGACAAGAAGATGATAAATTGATAAGACTAGTATGAAAAGAAAACCTAATAGGTAGAAGGCCGTTGGATAGACCGAGAATGCGCTGGCGAGATAATATTGTAAAAGATCTCCAAGCGATAGGAAAGGAATTCAATCCTCATATCATGACGGATGGCCAGCGATGGAAGGAGGTCGTACAAGCAGCCAAAACTCACCCTTGGTTGTAGAGCTACCAGAAGAAGAAGTCCTCTTTTTGGCATTTTTGATTTATTCATGGGAAGACAGAAGTGGTTAAACCTGTTAAATCGATTAAACTACCTAAATCTAATAACTCAACAACAAAAAAAAAAACCTACAAGTTGATGGATTTGGGTTGATTCTGCACCCGACGATGAAACAAACTAAGTCTGTGGCCTAATTCTACGTCCGTAATTCGCTGTTTTTAAAACAATACAAGCATTCTAAGGATGTTGCTGATATATTAACAAGAGTTCCAAAATTAATTTTTCAATTATTACTCTAAGCAAAGTCAGCACATGAAATTTAGTTATTTGTAGCCATTTCTATCTTTTTTATTATTATATTGTCGTATGAATTTTGTCAAAAAAACTTTTAACATAAGTTTAAGTAGATCCACATTGAGTGCAGAAACACACAAATCCACATAAATTTAATTTTCTGATATGATAATGGGAATTTTTACTAATACGACATTATCTGTAAACATTTATTATTATTATTATTATTTTAAAATTAGCAATGCGCTAGGAAAAAAAATGTTAAACAAGGGATGAAGCACTAGAGTAAATATCCGAGAGCCGTTATTTTAGCAATTAAACACTTGTACACGAAGTCTTGGAATCCTTTTGAGTACTTACATAAAGTTAAAGACGACTTAGTTTTAATTTTAAGTTTGTAAACTCTTGCACAGAATTTAAACTTTGGAAAGAGGAAGGGACTTGTTTAGTTTGTTTGCACATATTGTAATCTTGAAGATTTACAAGACAAGCTTTGCGAAGTTTGGTTTGAGGAAGTCGTATAACAAAGCAAGTTTTTGCTTCAACACGCTTCATGTTTATTTCAAGTACCACTTTTTTTCTCGTGAAAAATCATTCCTAAAATAGTTAAACTTTGAATTTGGGGAAATCAGTTCAGTTTAGTACAAAATGCCAAAAACTATTAGTTTTCATCGAATTAAAGGCGTAAAATTTTTTTATAATTTAATAAGAGAAGCTGGCTGTAAATTGAATTGAAAGACAGGTAGATAAAACTAAAAATTCAGGTATATATAAAATTTATGAAAATATAAACTTTTTCTATGAAAATATTTCTTGAGTATTATTTTCATTTTAAATTTTTACTACAGGCTCAAATAACAACTATACCAGCTACCTTTAATACACAACAAATTAGGGTTTTATAAAAACAAAATATTACATTATTAGCAGAAACATTGAACATCAATCTTACAATCAGTCAGTTATCAAATTAACTCTCAGCTTCGTAATAGTATTTTTCCTCGAACTGTCACTATCTCACTTATTTTTGAACACTACATCCAAGTATTTCACTCGCTTGCAGGTGAATACTGAATGCATCTAAGGCTAGTTTCAATGATAGAGGCCGAGACCACGCGATATCGCCTTGCTGGGATAACGAATGCAACCAATGACAGTAGTCGGACAGCGACAACGTCTTGATCATGACGATTTGCTAAAACTCAAGAATCCAGATGCTACATAACGTTTGTTGTGGAATAGTTTTCACATTAAGTCAAAAAAAAAACAGTTAATCGCAAGAAAAATTTTATAGTTACGTCAATGATCTGAACGGTTACACTGGTTTATACGGCGTCCTCAGGATTACGATGGGAGAAATATAAAGCAAACTTTTTTTTGAAGAAGCGGTCACAAAGAATCTTTAAAAAAGATTTAATGATAAATATTTGAAAATGTATGATAAATATACCAGAGTTGTGTATCTCATACCATAGTTTATTTATTATTAATAATTGAAATTCCCTCTCTAGAAATTTTGGCAACGTTCCAACAAACCACTATCTAACAGCACTGTCAAATCTGGTTAACATTTTAATAATAAATGCTACAGGCATTATAACAGAGTATAACATAGGAAGTCTTTTCATATTCAGGTATGCTATAAATAAAGTAAATACACATTGATAAATATTGCACCTGGTTATTTAACTATCTCTACATTTGTCTAGCAAAAAGAAATATATAATAATAAATATCTCTAGCAATCAATAACATGATTTAGACAAAATTCTCGTTCATTAACTCATTTTGTTCCGTTTATTAATAATTTACAAATACCATTACAAGTTAATTTTGCTGACTTTTATTTTATTTTATTTTTAATAGAATAGACTAAATATGCCATTAATAAGCAAGAAACTAAATCCAACAATACCCAGGGAGACGATAAGCTAGATACTATGAGTATTAATATGTATTTGTTTAGAGATCAATATACAATAATTAGTCTAAGATAAGAAATACTTTATTTTGTTTTAATGGAAAAGTCGTGAGTATTTGGCAGTTATTTTGTGTACGGGCATTTATAAATGGAAAAAAAAAAAATTGCATTTTTGGGTACACATAACTCGTAGTATATACTATCGTTTTGTTATACGTTTTTAAATTTTTTTGTTTGTATTATTTATCAAAATACACACGTTTATGTTATGATAATATAATAGAAAAATACATGTAAAGTGACAAATAAGCATAAAAACAATAGTAATTGATACTATTAACTTACAATACAGATTTATCAAGGGAGTCATCACTAGGTTTAAGGATTATTTACATATAATTTATGAAATTTAGTATACCAATCACACTACAACCTTTCGAAATGATATTTATATAAATAAATGCGTTATATTTACTTTCAACTATTTATTGACAAGTTTTCAGTTTAGAATAATAAAGACAATGGGTTTTCTAAAGACCAAGACAATATACCATAATGGCGTATATACCGAAAATATTTAAGTCATTAAGTTTTATATCTTAAAATTGATTTAAGATTTTTACATTCTTTTAATATCGCATTTTCATGCATTTGCTTTTGGTAGAAAGGTAGATTAGTAATTGCCAATAAATAGCAAAGCTCTTTATTTTTTATTAAAATTCAGGTGAAATAGATATTCGACAAATATTTACAGAAAAAATATTGTGTATTTCCTTGATTTTAATCGTGTATGAGACTTTTCAGTCTAAAGTTTTAGTAAATATGAATGAAAATTGTTGTCTTACATTACTACAAAGCAGAATATATACAAATCACAGATAGTTGTTTGTTGTGTCTAACAGCAGAAAAAATAAAGCATAACATGAGAAACTGGATATGTTTTCATGAAAAACAAGTCAATAAAGGTTGTAAGAGGTAGTGTAAAAAGTGCTAAAGGCTAGGTTGGGCGGTGACGTCACGTTACCTTTATCAATGGCCATGAAGAGAGCCGCGGGCACACGTGGGCGCCGCGCCGAGGCCCATGCCAGTGGGGAGCGGCTAGCGCTAGCGGGCCATAGCTGATTACACTGGGGCACACACTCACCGCACTGAGGCCCTGAAGCGGGCTGGGCGCCTGGGGCCCATCTTGAATATGGGAGCGTCTGGAGCTACGGACGCCTCGTCGAACGATTGAGCTCGCGACCGTAGCGCTCGCGCTGCCCCGTCTCACGGCCGCCGCGACCGATGCGAAATAGCAAGCTCGCCGCGGCGCGTCGCTCGCGCTATGTTCTCACTATACAGGCCCGGCTTTAGTGTCCCAAACGCTATGAATGGACGATTAGAAATACTATCAGCGAGGTTAAACTGCGTCTAGATGTATATAATACTATATTAATATTTATTTTGTGGCTTATGATGAAACTAGTTTGAATCTTTACCAAATTATCCCGGTTTGTTTTTTTGTACTCCAATATTACTAATTTTTTTTTACGGTTTTACTGAAACGGAGTTTGATATTCGTAGGAAACTAGAGGGAAAATCTAATTTTGTAACAAATTATGAGTAGAAAAACAGCATTTTTTCATAATTGTTTTCATCCATGAAAGTTTTTAAATTTTATAATGTAAAATTTTTTAATTTTAATTGTAACTAAATAAGAAAGTTCATATATATATATACATATATATATATATATATATATATATATATATATATATATATATATCTATATATATATATCTATATATATATATATATATATATATATATATATATATATATATATATATATATATATATTTGTTCTCCTTTTTTGAACCTTATTATTTTTATTAATGACGTGATTTTCCTAGTATTGAGTATTTAGGTTCGGTATTGAAATGATTTTTTTTCTGACGTTTCGCCCAATTTTTTGAGCATTTTCAAAGCCTCTTACTTCACAGTTCTTGAAATTATACCCGTCAATGTATTACTGTAATATATATAAATATATATATATATATATATATATATATATATATATATATATATATATATATCTATATATATATATATATATATATATATATATATATATATATTTGTTCTCCTTTTTTGAACCTTATTATTTTTATTAATGACGTGATTTTCCTAGTATTGAGTATTTAGGTTCGGTATTGAAATGATTTTTTTTCTGACGTTTCGCCCAATTTTTTGAGCATTTTCAAAGCCTCTTACTTCACAGTTCTTGAAATTATACCCGTCAATGTATTACTGTAATATATATATATATATATATATATATATATATATATATATATATATATATATAATGCATTAAAATTCCGGGTTTCAATCCGTTTGTCTAACAATGAACTTGCACTACGTTTCGCCAAAATCTCATTTGGCATTTTCAAGTGCTCCCGCTGCTGCTGCTACTCGATACTGTGATCCTGCTGCTGCTTGAAGCTAACTGAGTTAGCTTCGAAAATGAAAATGAGATTTTGGCGAAACGTTGTGCAAATTCATTATTAGACGAACGGATTGAAACCCGGAATGTTAATGCATTACATTTCATCATCCGTGAAAACCTCTATAGTAACATATATATATATATATATATATATATATATATATATATATATATATATATATATATACATATATATATATATATATATATATACATATATATATATATATATATATATATATATATATATATATATATATATATATATATATATATATATATATATATAAATACTTTTTTTCAAGAACCCAGAAAAATTACATAACACTATATATACAAAACGACCTGTTTAACACTCTTCCTCACCATTTTAATTTCTTACATTTTTAACCACCAATAATTATGTTTAGAATTTCTTCATTATGTCAACCAATATTCAAGAAACAGTCTCATAATGTTATTGAAAATACGAGTAGGCAAAATTTATCGACCTCCACCCCGTTTACTCCCTTGTTCTGAAGCAATATGGCCGAAAAACTTCGAGTTCTGATTTTACCTGAAGTATCATAGGTGTATCAAATTTGAATCGTTACCCCTTTATCGAAAGATACCAACGAACAGAGAAGTTGACAGATAGACTAATGGAAATGGTCTGATCTATGGGCACCAAAACGTAGAGAATTGCAAAAATTTAATGATCTGATATGAATATGATGCTTCTTTTTAGCAAGATAAGTCAAAATGAGGTGTTGAATTCCCCGGTATACTCTGAGTGTAGATTTTGGGAATTATTTATAATAACCGTGAAATGAATCAAAAAGTAAAAGTTATAAGTAAAGTGAATATACCAATATTGAAGTCTAGAATTATGTGACATGATATGGAGCGATATTTGTGCACTTTATTATTACAAATATATGAAATGTTTAACTCCAAATTGCTTGTTTGCTTATATAAATTATGATATATCGTAATTTCTTTCTTAAGATTACATTCAAAAAGTTGCTGATTTATCATGACAATTTCTCATACCCTTAATTCGGAACTGTCTCCTAAAATAATGTAGATATTTTCCAATTTTTCTTTTATCAAATTCGGTTCTGTATTTTGATAGTATCGGCGCTCGCCGTTTACAATGGCGCCGCGCCCGCTTGTATCGCTGACATTCACGACGCTTTCCTGACGTGCCGATTTCAGCTCCCTCTAGGACGCTTTTTGGCGGGCGGTAGATGGACATTCCCCAAAAAATACCGAGCTTAGAGCAAAAATTTGAACTCTATAAAAATTTGTCTTAAAATATGTGTTGTTTCGATCTCACATCTTTGGTTAGATATGCAATTTATTATTTGTAAAATCCAAAAAATTGCACGGAACGTCTTTGTACGATTAGAGTTGAAACATCAAACAAAAATTCTTATATGATACATCTTCGAAAAACTGTGATTTCGCTCGATCTAACTCAAGACAATTTTATATATTTTTTGTCTTGTGAGAACTGTATCAGCAAAGTCACAACACTATTCTGTTAATTTTTTTTTGCTTCTTTACTTTGTTATTTTGGTTTTATACATTCATTCTAATTTTTAAAGCGTTCCCTCTATCGACATATTTATAGATGTCCTTCCACTGTATTTTACAGTCTAGTATCAAGCAGCAAAAGTTCTGCATCATTGGGTCAAATTATGATGCTGAGTTTTTAAAATGTGATAGAATAATCCAAGAATTGCATTCTTTCCTTCTTAGATTTCTAGTACTTCAACTGTCGAGACCATTAGATGGTCGAGACCAGTATAGGTACAGAATTGCAGACATGCAGTCTCAAAGGAGTATATTATTCTTTACAGGTATAAAATTTTATATATGTATATTAGAAAAGATGGTTGTTGTTATTTTAAAAACAGGAATCTTAAATAAAATTAAATCAAAATGTTCTTTTTAGTAGAAGTTACCACTTGTTTTCACATAGGTTGGCCGGGTTTATAATAGTAAGTGTCTTATATAAGTATAACAATTACTTTTTGTCACGAATATTTTTCTTATAGAGCTATCAGAAGTGATAAAAGATGGTGGTTGTCAAAAATACGAGCGACATTTTGGGGACTACATGTCTTAAAATTCCTGTAACTATTTTTATTGAACTGAAACTTTTTGAATAAGTCAGTCTATAAAAAAAATTAACTAATCTGTAATATATTATACTGAATAGTAATCTGTAATTAATTAAGAGACAAATTATATGTCGAGTATGATTTAATGTTAAAGGAAAAATGTATTTATTTTTGCAGAAAATTTCCAGTAATTGTTCGCAGGAAAAATTTTTAAATTCTCCCGGTAAAAGGGCTGGGGATCCCTTTACAAAAAAAAAAATCCTCCATTTTTGCCGGTCGGTTTCTCGACCTTTCTGCAGGTACAACTTCCAAACGAAATAAGTCGATTTCAAATTTGGTACACATATAATACTAGGGGTAGGAGTAAAACCTAGAGTTTTTATGCGACATTGCCTTATGGAGGTAAAGTAGTTTACCCAGTATTTATTCCCTTAAAAAACAGGCGTGTAAGTTTATTAAAAGTTCCGTAGTATAATTAAAACAAGATGTGAAATAGTTCCTTAAAATTTCGTTTCGGATTTTAAAAGTTCTATTTTATAAAATAGGTTGCGAATTATTAAGCTCAATTGAACAAAGAAAAAATTTCCAATTTTGCAGTAATTAAGTCACACAGCAAAGAGAGTTAACAGAGGTGTTGTTTTTTTAATTACATTGTTATTTATTGCAGAACATCAAAGGAGAACACGAAACGTACTAAAGGGAACGTGTTAGCTAGCTAAAAAAAACAAGAAAAAAAACGGGTTTTGCCAAAGGCTTTATGACGGGTTAGGTAGTATAATAATTTTAATTTGAGGTGTTTAACACCTTTTATTAAAAAAAAATAACATTATATATGAAAGTATGTTTTTTGATATAAAAGTGTACAAAATGCTTATAAAATGCATTTTGTTGTTATTTTTTTGGTAAATAGTCTTTTCTAGTTGACCGGAAACCTGAATATACAGAAGCGTTATATGAACTTAATATAATATAAATAATCGGCAAAAATTGATTTAGGTAGGTAGGTAACAATGGCAAAATCAATTTAATTTTACTTTATAAAATAATAATATTTGATTCGCTTTGTGGTTTTCGGTATATCAGTATGTATGTATATATATATATATATATATATATATATATATATATATATATATATATATATATATATATATATATATATATATATATATATATATATATATATATATATATATATATATATATATATATATATATATATATATATATATATATATATATATATATATATATATATATATATATATATATATATATATATATCGGCGGCGTAGCTAGGGCAGGAATACTTAGGGGGTTCCATACGCCTCGAATTTTCAAAAAATAGATTTTCTTTTTTTTACGGATTTCTCTATACTTCTAAGAATTATAAAAAAAAAAAATTAAAAAAATTCCACTCCATTACAAAGTTGTAGCATTAAATGTGACCTGGCGTCGGATTGGAACTGCTACCTGTCTCAATGCATTGTCTGCAATATTAATGAGTCAATTTTTAATATTTTTTACCTTTTTTTATATCTTAATAATGACTTTTTCTACAAAATGTTGAGGGGTTTTTAAATTTTTCTACTACTACTACACTATTTTTGCAGATTGGATTATTTTTTGTAAAGTTATCCTGCAGACAAGGAGGAGCTATAGTTTTCATCAGTGGCCCATTTAACCCAATAAAAAATAATGTTTTCTCTCAACTCATTTAAAACCTTATAATTTAAAGTACAATAAAAATATATAATCGCTATTTTTTGTATTATTTACTTCATATCCTTTAAAATATTTTTTTTAAATATACATACTTTTTGCAACGCCCAGGTAACCCCTTATAGGTACAAAGATAGTTTCTTTAAGTAAAATACTAAAGGTAGAGATGCTTATGAAGGTGGAAGGGGGTGCTAATAAACCAACGGGGGGGGGGGGGTCAATCTACAACCAAGGAAGGAAAAAAACCTTTCATACTGGAAGTTTGAAAGCTCTCCCATCACTATCACCACAAACTAAATATCGATTACCGGGGAGGGGGGGATTTTCGTAAATAAAACCTTACGTATGGTGGAATTCTAAGGAAACAATAAAAAAGTTCTATTTCTAAGGGGCTCTATTTTCTACATCCACTTTATATTATGAATTGCCTATTCACCACCTTCCTAGGACAAATTCATAGCATGATTGTCTTGTTATGTATGGAATAATAATTTTACAGCATTTATTAATCAGTGTATCAAAAAAATATTTAAATAAAAGTTATAGGGTGTTATACCATACGGCGCACATGTTGTCGTTGACAATAAAATGTTTTGAACTGTCACTTCGAAGAGATTACGTCATCATGATTTGATTGAGTTGGCTTGTGTCAAACATTTACTGTCAGGTAACGACTTAACGCGTCAAAAAATTGATCCAAACCTATTCATAATATTGTTTTTTCTGACGAGGCCACATTTAATCTTAACGGAAAAGTTAACAGGTATAACTGCCGGTACTGGTCTACTGAGAATCCCCACTGGATAATATACAGTCATTCTTAAAGCCCACAAAAGATAAACGTTTGGGTAGGGATTTGTGGACGTCATATCATTGGCCCCTTTTTTATCGATGGAAATCTTACAGGATAACGGTATTTACAGTTACTCCAAGAGTAGATTATTCCAATTTGTGCAGGTCTTTTTCCCGATGAAAATAATTTGAATACCCCTAACAGGAATCTGTGGTATCAACTGGACGAAGCACATTCTAACTACAAAATCAACGATCGTAGATATTTGGATGCGATTTTTTTAATCGATGGATAGGCAGAAGAGGTGCTGTAGAACGGCCTGGAAGGAGTCCCGGCCTTACGCCACTCGATTTTTTTATGAGGTCATTTAAAAACCTTTACCTAAGTCGACCCGAAACTGTAGAAGATTTACAACAAAGAATTCGATATGTAGTAGCACAGATCACCCCGGATTCCCTGCAAAACTCTGTTCAGGCTGTTTATGACAGATTGGGTCATTGCGTCGCTGTTAACGGAAGACATTTTGAGCAATTGTTATCTTAAAAATAAACTTGGAGTATTTGTTAATAGTTTTTTGTCTTTTTTTTATTTTAAATTTCAGATGACAATAATTCCAGAACAGTTCAATTTAGACATATACTATGTTAGACAAATAATATCTAGAATTTTTAGTAGGTCTCAAAAATAAAATAATATACAGGGCTTTCTATTTAAAAAAAAAATCAAGATGGCGTAATTTTTTTCGAACTGACAGTTCAAAACATTTTGCTGTCAAAGTCAGCATATGCGCCTATAACTTTTATTTAAACATTTTTTTGATACACTGATTAATAAATGCTGTGAAATCATTATTCCATACATATGGGGCACACTGTGTGTATATATATTTATATATATATATATATATATATATATATATATATATATATATATATATATATATATATATATACGAGTATATATATATATATATATATATATATATATATATATATATATATATATACGAGGCTGGTTTGAAAAGTCCGTGCAAAAAATAAAAACTACTTATGTGTTTGGGGTAAACCCATTTTCGACATAGTCTCCTTTTAGGCTTATACACTTCGTCCAACGATGTTCTAGTTTGTTGATCCCTTCCGAATAATAGGATTTGTCCAAGTCTGCAAAATATCCATTAGTGTCTGCAATCACCTCCTCGTTTGAATAAAATCAAATTCAAATTGGGGAACAAATAGTAGTCCGAGGGAGCCATGTCTGGAGAATAGGGGGGATGTGAAACGAGTTGGAATCCTATTTCCATTAATTTTGCGACCACAACTGCTGAGGTGGTGTGTGCTGGTGCGTTGTCGTGATGGAAAAGGACTTTCTTGTGGGCCAATCGCGGGCGTTTTTTCTTGCAGCTCGGTTTTCAAACGGTCCAATAACGATGAATAATATTCACCTGTAATAGTTTTACCCTTTTTTCAGATAGTCGATGAGAATTATCCCTTGCGAATCCCAAAAGACAGTCGCCATAATCTTTCCGGCCGAAGGAACGGTCTTCGCCTTTTTTGGTGCAGATTCCCCCTTGGTAACCCATTGTTTAGATTGTTGTTTGGTCTCAGGAGTATAGTAATGTATCCATGTTTCATCCACAGTGACGAAACGACGCTTAAAGTCCTCCGGATTCTTCTGGAACAGCTGCAAACCATCCTTGCAACACTTCACACGATTCCGTTTTTTTTTCTCTTGCGGATAGCTTTCTCATGTCCAAATGTTTATGCAAAATATTATGTACCCGTTCAGTCGAGATGCCCACAGCACTAGCAATCTCACGCACCTTAACTCTTCTGTCATCCATCACCATATCATGGATTTGATCAATGATTTCTGGAGTCGTAACCTCCACAGGCCGTCCAGAACGTTCAGCGTCACTTGTGCCCATATGGCCAGTCTGAAAATTTTGAAACCACTTATAAACTGTTCTAATCGAAGGTGCAGAGTCACCATAATGTTTATCAAGCTTCTCTTTAGTCTCCTGAGGCGTTTTGCCTTTCATAAAGTAATGTTTAATCACCACACGAAGTTCTTTTTCGTCCATTTCTTGAAAATCACTCGACTTCCTTGATTCACACGAATGCCAAACACAATGGGCGGAAGGGACAAGGTATATATAGGTATGTATATATATATATATATATATATATATATATATATATATATATATATATATATATATATATATGTATATAGATATAGCCGTAAGTACTGGCTTAAGATTTCTTAATTTTTAGAGATGCGCAAAAAAAAACCGTAAAATAAGAGTCCTTCACCAATGGGGGATATCTCGTCTGCACATTGTAGAGGAACAATGCAGACCAAACAGAGGAAATATTTTAATTCTTAAACGAAAAGACTCAAGAACGCCAACAAGAAAAGGTCTAACTGTGAGGTAATCATAAAAAATAAGAAGCTAACGAGACATTTTCCTCCCTGTTTAAAGGAAAAAAATGACCGTAGAGTGGTAATGTCACTTTTTAAAATTCAACACTAAACTAAATACTATAATATCTTGTCGAGGACTGATGTTGTGTTAGCCTGTTTATAGCGAATGAGTTATTGTAAAATTGATATTTTAACCTCATTTCGATACCATCTGTAATTAATAATTAAAGTGTTTTATGATTAAATACATAAATATACGAGGATGGATTGAAAAGTTCGCGGCCTAGTCAAGAAAACAAAATAAAATACGTACAAAAATATATTTATTTTTCGACGTAACCTCCACCTAGCTCTATGCACTTCTTCCACCTGCTTTCCAAAGGTTCCATACTTGTTTCAAAAAAAGATTCCTCAAGGTCTTCAAAATACTGCTGATGAAAATTTCTGGACACCGAGGTATTTTTTTGGGTTTGGAAACATAACAAAAAAAAAATACCTTGGAAACAGATGAAAGTTCGAAGGTGCCAAATCAAGAGAATCAGCCGGGTGGGGCAGCAATTCGAAACCACAATCACAAATTTGAGCCATAGACTCAAAAGACGTGTGAACGCAAGCGTTGTCCTGATGGAACACAACTTTCATTCTCAGTAATTCTGGGTGTTTCTCTTTAATTTCTTGACGTAAACGACGTGAAAGGGTGGAATAGTAAAATCGAGTTTAATGTTTCGCCTTTCGGAAGGTAATCCATCGTAATAACATCTTTAGCATTCCAAAAAACTGACGCCATTACTTTTTCAGCCGACAGAATTACCTTCGCTTGCTTTGGGGTCGGTTCACCAGATTTTTTCCACTGCGTGGATTATTGTTTTGACTCTGGAGTATAGCGGTGAACCCAGGTTTCGTCCATTGTCACAAACCTGTTAAGAAAATCCTGCGGATCAGCCTCAAACATCTCCAAACAGTCGCGAAAAATCATGAGTCGAATTCGTTTTTGTTCAACTGAAAGCAATCTGGGGACCCACCTAGCGGAAATCTTAGAAAATCCGAGTTCGTTGGCAATGATGTTTTGTGTTCGTTCATACGGGATGCCTATAGTATCTGCAATCTCCTTGGTAGTTAATCTACAGTCTTTCAGTATGAGATCACACACTTTGCCGATGTTTTCTTCAGTCATAAACGTCGTGGGCCGGCCGGAGCGAGGGTCATCTTCGATGACCTCTTGTCCACGTTCGTTTAAATTCTGCAACCCATTTTTTCACAGTGGTATATATGACGGAGTAGATTCCCCTAGTGTTGTTTTCATATCATCGTGGATCTTCTTTGGTGTTAATCTTTTTTTAAACAGGTACTTGATGACAGCATGTTGTTAAATTTTTTCCATTTTTCCAAAAACGATGCACTGGGTCTCACTAAACTCGTTCTAACCTAAAAACCACAAATTCTACAGCAACAAAATTTTACACTGTGACAACTAAGGAAAGTATGAACTTATTGAGGGTACTATAATAAAAATATTATAATTATTTTTTGGTGAGGCCGCGAACTTTTCAATCCATCCTCGTATTAATTAAGTTACAAATCTAAATAAAAAATAATAAAATATACGTTACATATATTTCAAATCATTATTCGTTTTTAGTGTTCCGTACGGATAAGATCATTTCGGTGTCTGTCTGTCTGTCCGTCTGTCGCACCCGATTTTCTCCGAAACTATTTGACGTAGAAAGTTAAAATTTGGTACTAATATAGAAATTGATGGCCTCATCAGAGCCATGTAGTTTTGAAAGTTAAATTTTGACTTAAGGGGTTAGTTTTGGGGGGTGAAATCGGAAGTGAAAAAAAAATTTACGAGTTCAAAATATATATATATATATATATATATATATATATATATATATATATATATATATATATATATATATATAGTGTCTTACATGCGCACACTTTTCTTTGTATTATTTTGAAAAAATCACGAAAAATCGCGCTGCCCCCCGCTCTATCTCGAAAAGTACTGATCCAAAAATTTTGAAAAAATTCTGGTATATTCTGCACGGTATGTAGATTAAACGAAAATTATCACGAGTGCATTACCTTTAATAATTTATCTGATATATAAAAAAAAAAAAATAAAAACTTCAAGGTCATCAGTTTTCAGTTCAGTTCTCATTTGGGGTGTGTTTTGTGAAGTCACTGATCATTTTATATCTCCGTAACAAAAAATTTTATTTCAGAAGCAATCAACGTACCGAACACTAATTGCGCAAGTTCAACTTGCACTTGACCGGTTTTTTTGTATTTACCATAGGCTTGTTTTTCAGTAATATTTTTAGAAATTCTAGAAATTTAGAAGTTTTTAATTAAAATATCTAAAAACATTTTTTTAGAAAGAAAAAAATCAGAAAGTTCATTATGTTTTCAAGTTAAAGATAGAGAAACGAAGATGCAATTTAAACGAATCAATATTTGGCTTAAGAGGAATAATTTGAATTGAAATTGTAATTCAAAAATAATTACAAAATAAATAAACTTGGAAGAGCTCAGTTAATTTTAAATTAGAGATGTTATAAGTCATAACTGACTGATGGACAATAAAAGATGTAATAACTTTTTTTTGAGATAATAGCGAGCCCAACCAGAAATCTTATTACTGGCAATTCCTTTCCGTATATGAAGAAAAAATCTAGCTCATGTTACTAACATCGAGGTTGGAACCCTTTTTGATATTGTCCAGAAGGTATACTGGGAACCAGATATTTCGAGTTGTTATTAGCTAAAATATCGTAAGAGTAATCCTTAAAAACAGTGCTAAATATAATATAAACTGGATTATTTATTATATTGACTTTTTCCAACCAAAACTGTTCTTTTATTTTTATCTTAATTCAATTGAGTTATTGTCATTATCCGGATCAATTAGATGTTTTGTATTGTGTCTAGTTTAGTCTTTCTGTGAAATGCGTAGGTTTTGAAAAATGTCAAAGGTCTCTTTTTCCATTAAATTGTGGTATGTTTTAACAACTACAGTGAAATTTCCACGAAATATTTATTTGAAAAGCATTCAACAGTTTGTCTAGCTTACAGGGCCATTATGAAACAAGATATGTTAATTATTTTCTTTCTGTGGCACAACACATTCCCTCCAAAGAAATTCTGCGTGAGGAAAAATAACAATTTATATTGATCTTGGATCGTTACAGGTTGTGCTTGGTGGGAAGTACAGTCCTCTCTTACTTCAAGTATTATATACGTATTCAACTTAAAATAGTTATCTCACTTCGTTTAAGAATTATTGTGTCAATAAAAAGGCAGACTGACACACATAGAGATATTTCAGCGTTTTAGGCGGCCATAAATTGTTCTCCTAAAACTTGTCCCAGGTAGAAAAAAATTTGCCTCACAATGTTGTCTAGGCATAGAACAATAGGCGACTCGTCGGAATTTGATCGTCGCTCTGAGTGGTCGTTTCTCTTCTTGGCATTCGTTACAAAACAGTTATTTAAAAAAGTAATTTTTCTCTTTTGGAGTTTATCTTGAAGAAAATTGTGATGGCTTTGAATATAACAGGTAAGAGCGCATACGTTTTGATCATTTTTATGTAGTTTTTTTTTTAAATAATTAGTAATGTCTTGAAAGTAGGAGTTCGAAAACCCGTTTTTCGGTATTTAAAAAGGTATTTGTTATACTTCAGGGTGCCTCCGAGTGATTTTATTGGTTTTAACAGAAAAAAAGAGTATTTGCACTAATCAAATGTATCAATATTAACCGTGATTTTCCGTGAAATCGAGGTTTTCATGGTGACGGTGAAAATCACGTAGTATTTTGTATTTATTTATTTTTTTTTTATTTAAATAGTTTTTATTTTGTTCTAGGATCCGAGGGTACTTCAGGTGCTCGAGTAGTAACGCGTAGACTACTTTTTGACAAAATGCAGGAACAAAACTTGAAAATTTTTAAGAAAAATTGATATATCTTAAGAGTTCTATTTTATCACAAGATGAATATTGTGACGAGCAAAGGAAGGAAGTGAAGCGTAAGTTCTCCTATTTGAAGTCACAATTCAAGAAAAAGTGGACAGAAGCACATAAAAAGCATACCAGAAAGCATACAAAAAGTCAAAGTAGCATGAAAAAGATGTAGATGTTGTAGAAGCTGACAGTTTGAAATATTAAGGAATAGTATTATCCGAGTTACATCGTGTAACAGCAAACAAACAGAACTTGTTATCTGGCGAAAGAAGTTTATCGGGTAACTGAAAAATGTGCTGAAATTAACTTACAACATTTATTGGATCCCACGGCTAAACGTTTGGCCACATAATATTTGGAGGAAAAAGAATTAAATCTAGAAGAGCGTCAATCATTGACACTGATTTCGAAATGGGGATGTGAC
The DNA here is from genome assembly GCA_019049505.1 of Pachyrhynchus sulphureomaculatus. NCBI lineage: Eukaryota > Metazoa > Arthropoda > Insecta > Coleoptera > Curculionidae > Pachyrhynchus > Pachyrhynchus sulphureomaculatus. Next base: position 30,747,995 of record CM032450.1, on the reverse strand, counting down.
AGATCGCAACAGCCCAGTTTAAGCAAAAATGCAAGAAGAAGATCCAACTGACAGCAATATTTTTTAAAGTTGCTTTGTTCTGTTACAACTGATTTGTTGGACAAACAAGACAGGATCCAACTCCCCCTTCGCCACAATACTGTCGGCCAATGAGGATTAGAATTGTTAACGAAACAGTGGATATTAAAAATTCTGAAATTATTTACATAGAAAATGCAATAAACGCTTTGGTAAACAGCGAATTCGTACAAGGAGACATCTCTTTGTCCATGAAACATATAATGACGCTAACTATGGTCGATGCAAAAGTGTGCAATGCTGCCATCTCATCTACTTCAAGCATGAGATGCTACATTTGTGGTGCTAGTTCAAAGTAGTTTAATGATCTCGATGTAAAAAATAACGTCGACACAGATGCATTACAATTTAACCTATCTGTATTGCATGCTAGGATTTGAATATTCGAAAGTATTCTGCATTTGTCATACAAACTTCCCGTGCAAAAGGGGCAGTTGATATGAAACAGTTACCAAGAAATTGTCAAGCAAAAAAATGTAGAAATACATGCAAAATTCAGAGAGCAAATGGGCCTAATCAGAGATATGCCAAAAGTTGACTTTGGTAACAGAAATGATGGCAAGACAAGCAGGAGATATTTTTGCCAATCCAGAGGTAGCCCCTGAAATTACCGGTGTCGATTTCAACGTCATAAATCGCTTGAAAGTTATTTTGGAAGTAATATCGAGTGGTCATAAAGTCAACTTGATCAAATTTGCACAGTATGGATATGAGACCGCCAAAATTTATATGGAGTTGCATCACTGGCAACGATGCAACAGTAATGGAAAAGGCACTTTTGCCCATTGGATTACTGTCTGAAGAAGCAGCAGAGGCGTGAACAAGCATTTTCGCCTGTACCGACATTTTGATAGAAAATTCTCAAGATAAGAATGCAATTTATATGTCCTCAAAAGATTATTGCTTAGCTCAGATCCCTTAATATCTATAATATATATAAAATGCAACGTCTCTCTGTCTGTCTGTCTGTCCGTTAGTGCGCTTATCACTGGAGAACCACTTATCCGATTTACGTACTTTTTTAAAAAAACATACATATGTTCTCTGGCCAGGTTATAGGCTATATTTTATTACGATAGGTAGCATAGGGAATGAGCAGTGAAGATAATAGTGAATGAAGTCGGAAAAAAGTTTGCCGCTAGCGGTTTCCCTTGCAGTACACAGCCTAAACCATTAAATTTGGAACAATATTATGTAGCAGAGAATATCTATAATCTATAATATATATAAAATGCAATGTCTCTCTATCTGTCTGTCTGTCCATTAGTGCGTTTATTAGACGAGAACCACTTATCCGATTTACGTGTCTTTTTTTAAATTCATACATATATTCTTTGGCCAGGTTATATAGTAATAATAATAATCTATATCTATAATATATGTAAAATGCAACGTCTCTCTGTCTGTCTGTCTGTCCGTTGGTGCGCTTATCCCTCGAGAACCACTTATCTGATTTACGTGATTTTTAAATTCATACATATGTTCTCTGACCAGGTTATATAATAATAATAATAATCTATATAATATATATAAAACGCAACGTCTCTCCGTCTGTCTGTCCGTTAGTGTGCTTATAATTCGAGAACCACTCATCAGATTTATGTGATTTTTTTTTTTTAATTCTTAATTTAATATATGTCAAAAAAAATCTGTAATATATATAAAACGTAACGTCTCTCTCTGTCTGTCTGTCTATCCATTACTGCGCTTAGCACTCAAGAACCACTTATCCGATTTACGTGTTTTTTTTTTTATAAAATACAAAGGGAATAAACAGAGACAAAATGCTAATATGTAGGAAAAAAGATGGAAGTTTAGCAGTAAGCTTCGCAGAAAGATTGAATAGATGGGGGGAATACTTTAAAGAAACACTAAATGGAGATGAAAATGCGTTGAATGAGAAATAGAAAGCAAAATTAACTAAAGGGCAGGAGGCGATAAATAAAACCCTGCAAAGAAGAAATAAGAGAAATACTCAGAACCCAAAAAAAATAAGGCCCCGGGTGGAAATTGTAGAACTGATAAAAGCTGGAGGAGTAGATCTGGAAAATGAAATATGCCGGTTGGTGCAAGAAATATGGGAAATAGAAAAGATGCCAGTGAGCTGGAGAGTGTCGCTCATTTTTCACCATTCGCATGGTGAAAATGACCCTGAATGACACAGAAAATAGAGTGTTGGTTGAGGGCAAAGTATCAGACAAGCTTAAGGTGAAAAGAGGATTAAGACAGGGGGAACCAGTGGCGACATGTCTATTTAATTTGGTACTAAAGATGATAATTGGAGAGTCAGAAATAAAAACAAATGGAACGATATATCAACAAAACCTGCCAATGCTTGGCTTATGCGGATGATGTAGCAGTGATTGCAAGAGCAAAAGAGAACCTCAAAAAAGCCATAAGTAGAATAGAAGAAAGGGGAAGGATGAGGGGACTAAAGATAAATGAGGAGAAAACAAAATACATGGAAATTATAAAGAAGAAGGATAATAAAAACAACAAAAGTTTAGATATAATAAACAACTTAGGGAAAAGATATATGTTTGAAAAAGTAGACAAATTTAATTATCTGGGAGTAACAATAACAGAGAGTGGACAAGAAAGGACGGAGATACAAGAAAGAATATCGAAAGGACAGAGATGTTTGGGGGCAATGAATCCAATATTGAAATCAAAGAATGTATCAAGAAAAGCAAATGAAAGAATATATACATATATACAGTTGTCAGACCCACGGTGACATATAGATGCGAAACGTGGAAACTGAATGCAAGAGAAAAGGAGACGTTAGAGGTGTGGGAAAGGAAAACTTTGAGAAGAATCTACGGAGGAAGGAAAGAAGAGGGACTGTGGAAAAGAAGAACAAACTAGGAATTAAAATGCCTATATACGAAACCCCTTATAAGCCAAATCATAATAAGCCAGCGATTAGGATGGTTGGGACACGTGGCAAGGATAAAGGAAGAACGACAGGCAAAGCAAGCCCTAATAAGAGGAGTGGTTGGAAGAAGAGGTAAGGGTAGACCTCGATCTACATGGATTCAGGCAGTAAAGCAAGATCCGGAGTTGATGGGAATCACTTACAGGGAAAAGCTAACAGGAGACAAAAAGAAGTGGAGACAAGCATGCAACCAAGCCATGGGCCTCTAAGGCCCCTTGAGCTATATAATAATATAAACATAGCGAATAAGCAGTGACGATAAAGGTGAATCAAGCCCACGCGAGCGGAGCCGCGGGCACGGCTAGTCTAGTATAAAGCCAAAACCCAAAAAAAAAGATCTTTGTCTTTTTTTCACGAATACAATACTTCTCTCAGTAAGGGAAGCAAATACCTAATTTAAAAAAGAAACCAAAGTTGTGTTTAATCAATATAAGAGAAATAAAATTGAAAATCTAAAAGTATTTTTTTAGTATCTGTTTTCATAAAATATGCTCCTTAAATTTTTTAGGTCAGAAGTTAAATACTTGGTATTAATTATTATGATCGAAAAATAATAAGATTTAAAAATTGCCTGTCTTTAAACAAACAATTCTTAATTGGGACTGTCACTGTACTAACAAAATATTTTTTTTAATCAGCTTCAATAATTAAGTATTGTCTTCCCCCAAAATTTGAAAGGTTTCCCGCGATGCCTAAAAATTCCCACCCCTTAGCGTTTCATTATATTTTCGTTGCTTGGCAACCCCTACACCCCTAAAACTACCCTTACTATTATCTACGTTTGTTTGATTCGGGCCATGTTTATGTTTATTTTTTAAACATATAGAGCAAATTAAATTATTATTGTTCCTTCACTGTAATAACCTAGCATCTTTGGATATCATATTTCACCCCTTCATTCTAATTTACGTAATTTAGGTTATTTTCAAATAATTTTCCTTAATAAGCCGTTAATTGTACATACGAAGTTCTTTCATAAATGCGAACATCATTAGGACGACAATTTTATGTTAATTATCTTTATAGAGGAACAAATAGGACATAATAAAACCATATTCATGACAAGACAATCATGCTATGAATTTGTCCTAGGAGGGTGGTGAATAGGTAATTCAAATTAATATATATATATATATTATATATATATGGTGTATGAGGATATGTATATATATATATATATATATATATATATATATATATATATATATATATATATATATATATATATATATATACTAGCTGTGCCCGCGGCTTCGCTCGCGTGGACTTGATTCGCCTTTATCGTCACTGCTTAATCGTTATGTTTATAATATCATATAGTTCAAGGGGCCTTAGAGGCTCATGGCTTGGTTGCATACTTGTCTCCACTGCTACATCATCCGCATAGGCCAAGCATTGACAGATTTGTTGGTATATCGTTCCATTTGTTTTTATTTCTGACTCTCGAATTATCTTCTCTAGTATCAAATTAAATAGACATGTCGACACTGAATCCCCCTGTCTCAATCCTCTCTTCACCTTAAACTTGTCTGATACTTTGCCCTCAACCAACACTCTATTTTCTGTGTCATTCAGGGTCATTCTCACCATGCGAATCAATTTACTTGGAATTTTTAGTTCTTCCATTATCTTGTAGAGTCCTTCTCTATTTACAGAGTCATATGCTTCTCTGAAATCCACAAATACCAAGTGTAGTGCCAAATTTTGTTTTAAGCTATTATCTTGGATTTGCTTAATCGAAAATATCTGGTCTGTAACCGATCTATTTTTCCTGAATCCACACTGGTACTCTCCCAGAATAGACTCGGCTTTCTCTGCTAGTCTGTTTTTGATAGTCAACACCACTATCTTGTACACGACATCCAGTTAGTCTATTGGTTTATAATTAGCACATATTGTTCTTTTCTCCTTTTTTGTATATTGAACAAATGAGCGACTCTCTCTAGTTCACTGGCATCTTTTCTGTTTCCCATATTTCTTGCACCAACCGGCATATTTCATTTTCCAGATCTACTCATCCAGCTTTGATCAGTTCTGCTGTTATACAATTTCCACCCGGGGCCTTATTTTTTTTGGATTCTGAGTATTTATCTCATTTCTTCTTTGCAGGGTTTGTTTGTCCCCTCCTGCCCTTCAGTTAATTTTGCTTCCTATTTCTCATTCAACTCATTTTCATCTCCATTTAGTGTTTCTGTAAAGTATTCCCCCCATCTATTCAGTCTTTCTACCAAGCTTACTGCTAAAGTTCCATCTTTTTTCCTACATATTAGCATTTTGTCTCTGTTTATTCCCCTTGTATTTTATAAAAAAAAACACGTAAATCGGATAAGTAGTTCTTGAGTGCTACGCGCAGTAGTCGATAGACAGACAGACAGAGAGACGTTACGTTTTATATATATTATAAATTTTTTTTGACATATATTAAACTAAGAATTAAAAAAAAATCACGTAAATCATATGAGTGGTTCTCGAATGATAAGTACACTAACGGACAGACAGAGAGACGTTGCGTTTTATATATGGTATATTATATAGATTGTTATTATTATTATATAACCTGGCCAAAGAACATATGTATGAATTAAAAAAAAAAAACACGTAAATCGGATAAGTGGTTCTCGAGTGATAAGCGCACTAACGGATAGACATACAGACAGAGAGACGTTGCATTTTATATATATTACAGATATTCTTTGCTACATGATAGTGTTCCATATTTAATGGTTTAGGCAGTGTATTGCAAGAGAACGTGCTAGCGGCAAACTTTTTTTCCGACTTGATTCACTATTATCGTCACTGCTTATTCCTTATGTTATCTAACATAATAAAATATAGCCTATAGCCTGCCCAGAGAACATATGTATGTTTTAAAAAAAAAAGCACGTAAATCGGATAAATGGTTCTCCCATGATAAGCGCACTAACGGACGGATAGACAGACAGACCGACAGACAGACAGACAGACAGAGAGACGTTGCATTTTATATATATTATAGATGTAATAAAATATATATCTAGAACTTGGTCAGAGAACATATGTATGAATTTAAAAAATCACGTAAATCGGGTAAGTGGTTTTCGAGGGATAAGCGCACTAACAGACAGACAAACAGACAGAGAAACGTTGCATTTTACATATATTATAGATATAAATCATTATTATTACTATATAACCTGGCCAAAGAATATATGTATGAATTTAAAAAAAGACACGTAAATCGGATAAGTGGTTCTCGCGTGATAAACGCACTAATAGACAGACAGACAGACAGACAGAGAGACATTGCATTTTATATATATTATAGATTATAGATATTCTCTGCTACATAATATTGTTCCAAATTTAATGCTTTATATACTGTGCATTGCAAGGGAACGCGCGGCAAACTTTTTTCCGACTTCATTCACTATTATCGTCACTGCTCATTCCCTATGCTACCTATCGTAATAAAATATAGCCTATAACCTGGCCAGAGAACATATGTACGTTTAAAAAAAAAAAAGTACGTAAATCGGATAAGTGGTTCTCTGGTGATAAGCGCACTAACGGACAGACAGAGAGACGTTGCATTTTTATATATATATATGCATATATATATATATATATATATATATATATATATATATACTCGGCATATATCACCACTACACTTTATTTCTGCACTCGGCGCGCGTTTCGCTAACCATGTTAGCTTCATCAGGAGCGATGATTGACTAAAGCTAAACTACAAATTTACCCTATTTATACTTAGCCTAACCCTTGAATTACTCAAGCGGAACTAATGGAACAGGCAAGGCCATCAGTTCCGGTCAAGTAACTAGTAGAAAATACTATACGGAATAGGCCCTCTGTCTTTATTTAAACTACTTTTTCATTTTATAATTTCCATACTTTCATATGCATTCAACAATCTCCAATCAGATACATTTTTAATTATTGTTGGATTATCTAATGTTACAATGCTTCAAGGGCATGTTCGGCAATGCTAGACTTTTCTGTTCTACTGTATTTTAAGTTTGCTAAATGTTTTTTAAATCGTGTTTTAATTGACCTGGATCTAGTTCTTAATGAAGGTGAAATCTTAATTTCTTTTGATGTCAGTTCTTTGTTCCCAAGTGTGCCAATCCACAAACTTTATAGTATCTCGAAGAATTACTTAGCATGAATGATTTTGAGGACGAAATTATTCATGAATACTTAACATTATCTAAACTTTGTATGGAACAAAATTATAGCAGTCAATTTTATATTCAAAAAGGAGTAACAGCTATGGATAATTGCTTATCACCTTTCATAGCCAATTTATTCACGAGTAAGTTTGAAATCAAAGCCAGTCAAGAATTTGAATATCTCCCAAGGGTATGGTACGGGTATGTGGATGATATTTTCACGATTTTTATTACAAAGAAAGCAAATATTGATGATTTTGTTTCCAAATTAAATAGCCGGTATGATTCCATTAAATTCACTTACGAAGTTGAGAACAAAGGACAACTGCCTTTTCTAGATATTTTAATTATTAAAAATAATAATAGATTAGAATTTAATATCTACAGGAAAGACACAGTAACAGACAGATATATTCCTAATGATTCATTTCATTGCAAACAACACAAATTAGCCTCATTACATTTTTTAGTTCATTGTTTGGTTACTGTTTCTCTGAATAGAGTAAACTTTAATAACGAAAGCAATCGTATTAGAAATATAACTAGAGTTAATGGTTATGACGATGACTTAGTAAACAAGCTCATAAATAGACATAAGTTCAGGTTAAATATTTAGAATTCCACCTTACACGCGAAGAAAATAACACCAAGTATGTCTCCATACCATATAATCTGAAATATAGCAAGGGACTCAATAAGGTAGGCCTCGTCTTAGTCTATAAGTCATTAGACAATCTGAGGAATATTTTAGGAAATCCCAAAGATAAGATTCCTAATCGTGAGAAAAGTGACATTTATGAAATTAGTTGTAATGATTATGACAAAAAGTATGTTGGGCAAACTAAAAGGTCAATTAAAACACGATTTAAAGAACATTTACCACACCTAAAATACAATGGAAGCCCAGCTCGTACACTTTTTCATTTTCGAGAATTTTCTAGCCTTATGCTGCTTTGAAAGTGTTACTTATACAGACGGTCAAAGCTCAAAAGTCATCTCCTATTTTAAAAACGTAAAAGGTATATTCGAAAATCAGACTGTCGAGGATGGAGTCTTCGATTCATGAGCATGAATGATTTTTTAACATCCAGATCTTGCAGTTCTGCTTTAGCAGTCCAAAAGAATAGAGAAGTATCGGTACAGCCAGCATATTGTAGGCAGCAATTTTATGACGAGCAGGTCTTTTGTTAGTCGTTTTCTATACTTGCTACGGAGGTCCGTGTTGATAGTTAATTTTTAAAAATGTTTGGCTTTTTTATTTCAACATAATTAACTCCCTTTATATTAAAAAATTATCGGAAGTCCTTTATATCACTAATATTTGTAATTTAATAAATAGTATTCTAACATGCAGGTCAAATATGGTGATCACATGTAAAAGAAATGCCAAAATAGGTTGTAAAAGTTCGCTATTATTGTAATAAAACTTGCTGTGCTAGTTCCATAGAAAAATAGTTTCGGAAAAATCCATTCCGAATATTACCTATTTTTAGATTTCCATTAAATAGATTCACTCTTTAATGAATTAGATTTCAAAAGAGTTCGAAATAAAGTTTCCTTCAGTAATCTAATATTAGTTAGTGGCAGCTTGACGTTTAATTAGTTAGCCTCTTCTTACTCATTTAGTTTAGAGTAAATAAAAATTCGTTTTCTGCCTGTCGATTTTAGGTTTATGGCTCCTTGATTTAGTTTTCTCATTCATTGGCAGCTGATAAGCAATTTGATTGGCAGTTACTCAGTTTGATATTTTTGGTGGCTTGAGGTCTCCACTCAGCCTCCTTATGAGGTTCTAGACGATTTTACCGCTGTGCGTCATATCCATTCGTTTGAGTGTGCCGATCTAGTTTTGCTCTCTAGCTTCACTTTGCATCACTCCATGTTTTATGGTTTTGGCACTGAACGGGTCTGAGTCATGTGGTGTACTATATTCAACCATCAGGGTCTTACTCTCGTTAGACAGCCTACATATGTATTGCTGTCTGCCCTCGTGGTATGTGTTTACGCAATATCTGGTGGATCAGTTTGACAAACCGATCATAGTTCTTTGGGGCAGCGTTAGGGTCAGCCACGGATAAGTCCAGATGTTCTGCAAAGTTGTCCTAGTTTCCTTTTCTGACGTTGAATCATCGCCTGAAACATGCATTGTAAGTTTTAGCAACAGAATAGATGTTAATATCTATTGGTCTGTGCTGGGTTTTTGGGATCGGTGGGAAAACAACCTTTGTACAGAAATGTTCTACTGCGAAGCTTGCAAAACAGATATCCGGGATAGATCCTCTGTGCCCAACTTTACTCAAGAAGGAATAAGGCAGCTTGGAGTCGTGGATGAGTGTCACGTTCTTTCTCTCAGCCCAATCCTCTATTTTCGCTACATCCTGATTAGTTCAGCTGTACCCTACGATATACTGCGACTGTTGAAGTCACCGACGACAAATTTTATCCTTTGTGACATGAAATTCTTGGTTGGTTTGGAATAGAAAGATTTACCGGGCGGCTTGTAAATTGAGGTAACTGTATCAAGTTTCCAAGTTCCAGAATGATGACTTCAATGTCATTTTCTTAGTAGCTATCAGTTGATGTGATCGATAGATTATATTTAACGGAAACAGACGGCCGTACTTTAGATGGGGTAGCTTGGTGACCAGTTTCGTACCATTAATTGTGGGTCTCCGTGTCGACCCCTACTTATGTATTTTCTGTATGCAGAGGATGTCATAATGTGACTCTCTACATGGGTTGGATAGTAAATTTTCTTTTTTCCTGGTCGTGCCCTCTATATTCATGGCTATGCTCGTCGGTGTTAGCTCTGAAAAGAGCCGATTCTTATTTTTCTCGGGGTCTGTTCTTCTTGTTCGTCCTCTGATTAAATGATGAGATAATAGTAGTGGATTTTTTCAGCGGTTAAAATTATTAACCGCAAAACTATGGTTGCCTTGATCTACAAGAGTTAAATGGTCAGAAGAAATAACAAGGTTTAAAAGTGTCCTTATTAAGTGTACGATATGATTAAGGTGGATTAGTCGATGGCTTCGCAATATGGCCTTAGAAGTAACAAGGCTGCATTAAATCTTTATGGTCTCCTGAGATGATTTTCCTGTGCGCTCCCTCTACTAATTTTTGTAATTGCATATATATAGTTCTTCTAACACTCATTTTAGTGGATGTCATAGGCCTGTCATTTAACATCAACGTGAATAGCTATTTCTGAACAGGCTTCACACTTTGGACCTTTTCCTGCAGTACGAGTGCTGTATCCATAAAACAAATCAATATTTGATTCAGTTTAAGATACTATTAAAATTGAAATAATTCCACGTGCAATAAAGTATAATAGAAGAATACTAGATTTCATTCTTGTTCTTAGGATAGTATTTTTATGAACTAATGTGAAAAAAAATCATTAAAACTAATTTCATCTTAGTTAGTTTTACATGAAACTAATGGTAAATTTTCGTTTTACATGAAAACAAAAAAATGGATTCTCTAAATTTTCGGTCTGTAAGGCTGTATGAAAACAAAAAAGTGGTGGATAAAATCTCAGTGATTTCACAAAACACACCCCAAATTTGTCACAATAGTTTGTTTCCAAAAAAAAAGACTTTGAAATTTTTTTTTTTTTTTAGATATCAAATAAATTATTAAAGGTAATGCACTCGTGATAATTTTCGTTCAATCTATACCCCGTGGAGAATATTCCAGAATTTTTTCAAACTTTTTTGATCAGTACTTTTCGAGATAAGGTAGGGGACAGCGATTTTTTAAAAGTAATACGAAGAAAAGTGTATTACATTATATATATATTTTTTACTCGTGTTTTCACAAGCTTTCATTTGACACCACACTCGATGACCTAGTAAAAAAAAAAAATTTTCACTTCCGATTTCACCCCTCATAACAAACCCCTTAAGTCAAAATGTATGTTACGGTGGATAAAATGATCAGTGACTTCACAAAACACACCCCAAATGAGTTTTCAACAAAGTTTGTTTCCAATCTTTACTGAAATCTGATGACCTTGAAATTTTTTGTTTTTTTTTATATACCATATAAATTATTAAAGGTAATGCACTCGTGATAATTTTCGTTCAATCTACACCCCGTGGAGAATATTCCAGAATTTTTTCGAAATTTTTTGATCAGTACTTTTCGAGATAAGGTAGGGGACAGCGATTTTTTAAAAGTAATACGAAGAAAAGTGTGCGCAAGGATTACAGTATATATATATTTTTTACTCGTGTTTTCACAAGCTTTCATTTGACACCACACTCGATGACCTAGTAAAAAAAAAAAATTTTCACTTCCGATTTCACCCCTCATAACAAACCCCTTAAGTCAAAATTTATGTTACGGTGGTATAAAATGATCAGTGACTTCACAAAACACACCCCAAATGAGTTTTCAACAAAGTTTGTTTCCAATCTTTACTGAAATCTGATGACCTTGAAATTTTTGTTTTTTTTTATATACCATATAAATTATTAAAGGTAATGCACTCGTGATAATTTTCGTTCAATCTACACCCCGTGGAGAATATTCCAGAATTTTTTCGAAATTTTTTGATAAGTACTTTTCGAGATAAGGCCCGGGACAGCGATTTTCCGCGAATTTTTAAAAATAATACAAAGAAAAGTGCGCGCAAGTATAATATTATATATATATTTTTTACTCGTGTTTTCACAAGCTTTCATTTGACACCACACTCGATGACCTAGTAAAAAAATTTTTTTTTCACTTCCGACTTCACCCCCCAAAACTAACCCCTTAAGTCAAAATTTAATTCTCAAAACTACATGGCTGTGATGAGGCCATCAATTCCTATATTATTACCAAGTTTCACCTTTCTATGTCAAATAGTTTCGGAGAAAATCGGGTGTGACAGACAGACAGACAGACAGACAGACAGACAGACAGACAGACAGACAGACAGACAGACAGACACCGAAGTGATCTTATAAGTGTTCCGTACGGAACACTAAAAAGGCATTTTTGTCTAGTTTTTTTTTAAACATCCTTTACTGGGATATGAATAATACAATCTTAACGTAGTTAATTAATTACTAGTGATAATACTGAGCTTACGCAAGTCTCATCAGATACAATACAATAAGTATGGGTTACTGTACCAATGCCCAGGTCCCAAAAGCAGACAACTAGTGTTACAATTAGATCTAAAGAGTTTTAACTAGAGTTCATTTTACGACTTCGTAGGGTGTTTTTTTTATGGGTCTAGCACACGTTCTACAGGAAAGTCCCTAAAGCGCTCCAAGAGCGGCATGTGTGCGGAAAAAGCGATTCATGTTGTTCTTGAATCGCTGTAAATTGTACTCGGTGGGAAACACAGCCCTGGGCAAATTATTCCAAGGGGATGATGTTCTCCATATAAAAGACTGCTTGAAAAGCGTTGTACGAGGAGTAACAAGCTGAACTTCATACGGATGTGAAGTATTAGGGCGACGTGTATTTCTAACATGCACCGCTCTGGGAGGAATTAAGCGGGCTACATCCTTCGAACACTTTCCATGAAAATACTTGTAGAACAGACTCAAAGTCGCTAACTGTTCTTCGATGTTCCAGCGAATCAAGGCGACCGGTCAGTTCCGGGTCTCCAATCAGACGAACAGCTGTTCTCTGAAAAGAATCCAACAAATGTAGTGTGTGTTTGGGAGCGGAGCCCCAAACATGGGAGCAGTATTCCATAGTTGGTCGAATTTGATCTTTGTAAAGAATTAACAGTTGTGGAGTGTAAAGCTTTCTGGTTCGAAATAATATTCCCAACTTTTGAGAAGCTCTCCTTGCTGTGCCAACACCAAATTGGAAATACAGGAATATATGTTAGAAAATGACAGTTATTTTGACTTTAGTTATAAAAAAGTAATCTTTAGGAAGTTTTGAAAGACTATAAATTGAAAAAGAAATATATTTGTGATAGTATGGCTGAGAAAATGGGACACACTGTTTTGCGGCTTTCCCCATATTATTGTGTGTTTAATCCAATTGAACATATTTGGAATCATGTTAAATAAAAATATAAGGGCACAAAATGTTTCTCCTGCTTAAGCGTGCCAGTGGTTGAATTAGTAAATAAAGTTATAAATGATATACCTTGTGAAAACTGGAAGAATTCCATTCAGCACGTTGTTTAAGTTGTTAAGATTCATCTACTTATGTAAATAATATAAAACCACTGATAATTACCTCAGCTAATGACAGTGATTGTGAAACCGAATTAGGCTTAAGTTAAAATATATTTTTATTTATACAATATGTCCACTCTTGTAAACCCCATTCATTCAAACTGTATATTTGGACTTCTTATCCATTTGTTTTTTCATTCATCTATAAATAAACATCTCCAAAAACACTTATAATTTTATTTATTTGCATTAATGAATAAAATTCTTAAGTCCATCTCTGAAACCTATCATAAACAAAAGGTCAGAATTTTTAAATTGCCCACTTAAAACGGCAAAAATCAGGAACTTATATTTTGGGACAGACTATACCGTGTACCTCTAAATAGTTACATTTTTGTAAATAGTTGGTTTATTCATTTTCAATATAAAGGTACGAATTACCATTATTAAAATTAAAATAAAATATTTAAGAGCTGAGCGTATAATATGAAGATTTTTTCTAAAATTATATTCCAGGTAACTGTGTTCAAGAGACGCCTCTGGAAGGAAATCCTATTTATTTAGAAAGATAGTGTGAAAAGTAAAAGTAAATTATCTTGTTAAGAGACAAGTCACTGTAAATTTTGGTGGTGTAAGTAGGGTAAATACCTATACCTATAACTGAGTCAGGAAGGTAATAGCGCATATCTAATTATGCTACCAAGATCTTGTTTTGACAAACAAGGCATGTTTATATTAAATTTACCAAGTGTTTTGAGGTTTGTTTTTCGTTTAATTAATTTGAAATCATTAAAAAAAAACAGTAATGCAGTATGCCAATTTAGTTATAGTTTATAACAATAAATGAAAATTTCTTTAGTTTTATTTATTAAAAATTAATTCAAGGGTCCTTAGAAAAGTTTAAAAAAAAGAAATTATTTACTGCGCCTTGCGTTATAAGTTACAATTAGTTCCAGAAGATTGTAATTAATTCAGGATCCTCAATGATACCATAACTAATACCTTCAATATCTAAAATATGCATATAGTAAATTGAACAAATATATTAGGTACGTACTGAATTGAATTTCATGAAGCTAATAATGAATTGGCAATCTTTTCGATACAAAGTGGAATTTGTATTATATTGATCGAATCGAAGTAAATTACAAATCGGAGTGTATGTTATAACTGGATAGTTCAATTATGCATACTACTGTAATCAAAAAATAGTAAGACTTTTGAAATAGAACGCAAATGGGTTATTCATTTTTCCGAATTTATTTCGTCTCCTTCAAAGTAATCCACCGTGGATACAATGCATTTATGCCAAGGTTTTTTCCAGTCTTCGAAACAGTTGTTGAATTCGATTTCTGGAATGGCTTTTAGAGCCTTCTTCGATTCTATTTTAATCTCCTCAATCGATTCAAAACGATGTCCTCGAAGCGATTTTTTGAGTTTAGGGAATAGCCAGAAGTCTGACCAAGCTAAATCAGGCGAATAGGGCGATTGCGGAATGATATGAGTTTAATTTTTGATGAAAAAGTCGCGAAGAACCAATGCTGTGTGAGAAGGCGCATTATCGTGATGGAAAAACCAAGAGTTATCGGCCCATAATTCCGGCCTCTTGAGGCAAATTCGAACTTTCTGGAAGCCGACAAACAATTTTTAAAACAAAATTTAATGCAACTTCTTTGCTGAATTTTTTCACTCATGTTAAAAATCTAAAAACGCACTTTTGTTGTTGAACGAATACAAGCAAATCTTATTAACTACTGACCCTATGGTCTTAAAATTTGATACAGATGGCAGTTAAGGTCGTAGCAACCTAACGAAAAAAAAAATTAATTCGATTTGGAAATGCCCGGGCGATTTAAATTTAAAGGTCTTACTATTTTTTGATCACAGTCTTTAATTGTAAAAGAATAAAATAAAATATTTTAACTAAGATATTAACAATAAGAATTTAAAGAAACAAAATTGAAATGGATTTTTTGGTAAATTATATATTTTTTAACTTTGTTAGAAATTTTAACCGTTAGATGTTATTAATTTTTATGGAATTGATAAATAAAAACAAATTTGAAATAAAAAATAATAGTTTCATTTATTTAATAATTTATATTTCTGTGTGACAAAAAAAAATCATTATAACCAGATAGATAAATCACACATATATTTTTAATTGTAAAATAATAAAATAAAACATATTTTTTAAGTATATCGTTTTATTCGCCAGTTAATGTAATCAGAAATCAAATCATAAAATTAATTAAACAGTATTAAAAATATTTCAATTTGGTAACCATTTTTTAACTTTACAACCACGTTTTAAACCAGTAAAGTTCAATTCTTCAATTTCCATCTGAAATTCTACACTTTTAAAAATAACTTTGAAGCATTTTTCTTATTTATCTAAAGTATTCCCGATTAAAACAATTTATTTTAGCAAATATTTGATATGAATGTGTTTTGTATGATATGAGGGACAAAATATAACACACTTTTGAAAATCATATTTATTTTTGCATCATTTTTAAATTTTAGCAGGAATAGTATGTAGTAGTAATTGATACAATGATCCAAAAAATGACTAACTATTGATTTTTTTCATTTATTTCAGTTAAGAAAAAAAAATAAATTTTTGAGCGTAAATATTTTTAAGCAAAAAATTACTAATCCTACTTTCAAATACCTATGATTTTACAATATTATTGATTAGTGTGTTTGAGTTCTAATAATAAAATTAATAACCAGAGGTGAGGTTAAAAATATATGCAGATATATAATTGACATAAATTGATATATTATTTCTAGAAATTCTATGTTGTATTCTCTGTTTTCGGTACCTACTTCTTGTTTGATGAATATTTTATTAGCTAGAAGTTTGTTTTGTGTAGTTGTATAAATACTCATTATCTTCTTTGTTTGATTGATTTATGTTGAAAAATACGTTTTGATGTGTTGTCGAAACGAGTAATATTTCTTCTATAATCTTTTATAAATTATAATTTTGAACACAGGGAAAATAAATGATTCTGAAGTAGGTTCCTTGACAGTGGTAGTTTTTTATAGATAATTTTCATGAAAATTATGCAAAGTATAGGGGATCGGAGCTCCTTTGACACCTCTAATCAGTAGCAATGTTTCAGGTATTTTTATACGGATATTTCCAGTATATTGACTCTAATATTCTGTGTTCAAATTTTATATATTGCTAATACGAATGTATATATGCCAGTAACCGAGTACTTAAAAAAATTACATGTTGAATATAAATAATATGTGTTTTGAGAATGTGTAGATCTATTATGTGTGTTGCCAGGAAAATATGGGGATGAGAACAGCGCGGTAAAGGCAGCACTTCGTTCCTTGTTTCTTGATCGAGGGGTAAAGGGATGTTGCTGCCTCCAGTGACGGCGTTACAATAAAACTAATTACCGTTATATACAGGAGAGGAAATGGAACGTGTGTAATTGCTAAAGGTGTTTCCCTTAATAATGTCGATTTTTTCGCAATACTTAAGCGTTTGTTTCCATCACAAAATGAATTACCTTAATAATCAAAGTATTGGCCATCATTAGCTATGACTTTTTCCATCTTTCGGTCAAAGAATGAATTCCGCACCAGAAGAACTTTTCATCTTTTGAGGCCACCCATTCATCAAGCCAAATTTCCATTTCTTCGTAAGAATGTATATGTTTTTCTGAAAATCCGTGCTGCATCGATCGAAATAAGTGGTAGTCTGAAGGGGCTATGTCCGGTTAATACGGCGGGTGGGGTAGAACGTCCCATTTGATGTTTTCCAAATAGTTTTGAACACATTTGGCAACATGATGCCGAGCATTGTCATGTTGAAAAATGGCTTTATCGTGTGTTTGGACGTATTCTGGTCGTTTTTCCTTCAATGCTCGGTTTAACTTTATCAATTGTTGTCGGTATCGATCGCCAGAAATCGTTTCACCAGGTTTCAGCAGTTCGTAATACTCCTCTACTATTCCACCAAATACACAGCAAAGCTTTCCTCCCCTGTATATTGCGCACTGGTTATGATGTTGAAGGCTGGCCTGGGTCTACTCAAGTTATTTCGGTTGGAGCATGTTCACCATAAGCTTCAACCAACAATCGATAACTTTCAGCAGCTGTTTTCTTGAAATGACAGACGGTTATTAAACTTCCTTGCAAAACGTCTTTTTCTGGTCTGAAACATGACATATTCAAAGTTATGAAGAACTATGTTTTTCGCACAATGACAGTTAATAACGAACTGGCTTTTGATGGCGTTACCTTCCAGAACGCCATAGATGTCACTGGTCTATACCAATAAGTGTATTAGTAACGTCATCTCTTAGCAAAATCGACATTATAACCGAAACGCCTATTATTTTCTTGAAGATCAGAAACAAAGTCAATGATATATCTTGAAAAATAAAATGTTTGTATTTCTATTACCGCTCTCATCAAGACCATGTCGTCAACTGTACATAGTGTTATTGGTTTTCGAACTGCAGAATTTAATTTCAACTAGCGAGTCACTTAGGATATTACAAAGAAAAGCAGTTTGCTGCTGGTAGCTGGTTCTTTTAGCTGTTGTGGACAGTAACGTTGTTGATCTCTTTGTTGTCTATATAGAAAATTTTAGTCTTATTATACTCTGTTATTACAGACCGGTACTAAACGAGTGCATTCAATAATAAAATTGTGGTTGGAAAAGAAATATAGGTAAATGTCAAAATGGTAGATTTACCTTCAGTGTTTGTTGTTTATTAGTGTTGGCGTAACAATAAAATAAATCCAAGTTGTGTACCGAGGAGACGAAGTGACGTAAGTCAGTCAGATATTCGCCTTCCGGAAACTATAAAAATCGGAAAAAAGTAGCAATACTTTACAAAAAATAGGATATATCGCAAGATTGAAATAGCGGCTTCTAAACAGTTTTCGCTTTTTTACACTTGCAAAGTCTTAACCGGCTTAAAACATTTAAACTTTACATTTTACAGCTCAATATTTTAATTTTTAGTTCTCTATCTAAAAAGTATTTTTTGATTTTCGTTCATTTTTTGTTTTAGGCAATGTAGGAACATAAAAATAAAATAAAACACTAAAAAATATTTTATTAATTACTGCTTAAACAAGTTTTGTGACTGAGTAGAAATACAGGATGTTTGTAAACTGGGCTACTAAATTATGTTCCTGAATTATACCTAATAAAATTATCTTGGAGGAGTACGAGCTTCAGAATACATTTCCCAATTTAAAAAAATGCCACATGTATAATGAAATTGCTTTAAAGTTAATGATTTATATCGGCTCTGTATACAATCTGGGGTCTTGACGTAGCACATCACCCCCTACGCCTCTGCATGTGCAGAAGGAGTCGCGCCACCGCGTCGGGGGTGGCTGCAGGACGGCAAGTAGGCGGCGGGGTGGGGGGTTGGGGGTGGGGACCAACCACCCTGTCGGGTCGCGGGCAACGGGTGCCGCAGTATTGGGTGGGTCAGACAACGCAACGATCCCGTACAGGGCCAGAAGGCCCTGGATGCACCCTCCACCCGAATTCAACGCACCCTTTACGCATCTAATTGATTTGTTGTAATTAAATTTGAAAAAAAATATTTTTAGTGCATGGTAGTGATTGTTTACGTAGTGTTTTAGTGTTTCAGCAAGCCTCAGCTCCATGCTCTCGATGGATAACAGCATGCTTTTGACTTGGTGAGTGATTTGCCGATACTACGCGGGGACGGGCGTACGTAATTCGTGGGCTAGACGACGGTATGCAAGGGCGGCTCATAGTCCGGGACGATAGGGTTTGTTTTCTGTTAATTAGTCTGTCAACCTGATATATCTATGTATATGCAGGTAGAGCATAAAATAATCGGTCATACTACAAGTTTAATTCATATATTTCGTTCATTCATAAACAACGTCAACTTGACGGATAACAACAAAAACAAGAAGCCAGATTTGCTGGTCGGAAAGGACTTTCTCGGTGAATCAAATATATTTTTAAATATTACTTCTTAAAAAAATGTTCGTTTGTTAATCATTGCCATAATGTGAACAAAAACAGAATTTTCGTCGAAGGCGATTGTTACTTGAGAGACTTGTCATTAAAATAAGTACCTACTGTAAAAAGCGTAAACATTGAATCCAAACAATACAATAATTATTAGACACTAATATTCTTCATTTCCATTCTTAGAGCAATGTTATATTAGTATTCTTGGGTACAACTAAAAACTGTATGTATATATATATATATATATATATATATATATATATATATATATATATATATATATATATATTTATTGCATGACATATCTTAGAGTTTTTAATGACAACTATTGTAAAAGCTCCGAGAATTGAGCGATCCATCAGTTTTAAATAGTACTCTTTCAGCAAAAAAATGATTTTATAATATCGGTTAGTAATTATAATTTTATGTTTAAAATTCTGGTAGAAAGAACTTAAGAATTTTAACTTACACTTGTTTTGTTTATATCTTATCTAATCTTACCTTAGGATAGCAGTGTCTAAACGAAAACAAGGTCGTAAATATTTTTCTAGTTTTTTTTTTATTTTTTATTCTTATATTTTATTTGTCCAGGCGATATAAATTGAGATAAAACACATGTTGCATCTTGTGTCAAGAATATTGGTCTCAAACTCGAGACAATTACATGATCACGAAAGTATTAAAAAAGATTAAAAATTAAAATGGTAGTTATTGACAATTTCAGAGAATTATTAACTGGGCGAGAGGTTTTGCGGTCAATGATCATAAATTTGTAAACGCTAAAGCTTCATTATATTTTTGGTTATATATAATATACTAGCCGTGCCCGCGGCTTCGCTCGCGTGGACTTGATTCACTACTATCGTCACTGCTTATTCCTTATGTTACCTAACGTAATAAAATATCTGCCATTATTTCCCCTTATCTCCCATTATTTCTTCTTATCTCCCATTATCTCTACATAATTTCCATTATCTAGGCTTATCTCTGCTCATCTCC
Source organism: Pachyrhynchus sulphureomaculatus (assembly GCA_019049505.1). NCBI lineage: Eukaryota > Metazoa > Arthropoda > Insecta > Coleoptera > Curculionidae > Pachyrhynchus > Pachyrhynchus sulphureomaculatus. The sequence goes on along the minus strand of CM032450.1, from coordinate 30,727,679 downwards.
CATTACTTCTCTTTATCTCCCATTATTTCTTCTTATCTCCCATTATCTCACCTTACCTCCCATTATCTAGGCGTATCTCGACTTATCTCGCAATATTTCTCCTTATCTCCCATTATTTCTCCTTATCTCCCATTATCTCACCATAACTCCCATTATCTAGACTTATCTCTGCTTATCTCCCATTATTTCTGCTTATCTCCCATTATTTATACTTATCTCCCATTATCTCACCTTATCTCCCATTATCTAGGCTTATATCGAATTATATAGAACATATGTATCAATTTATAAAAACATGTAAATCGGATAAGAGGTTCTCAAGTGATACACGCACTAACGGACAGACAGACAGCCAGAAAGACGTTGCATTTTATATATATTATATTCTTTGCAACATGATATTGTTCCATATTTAATGGTTTAGGCAGCGTATTGGAAGAGAACGCGCTAACGGTAACCTTTTTTTCCGACTTGATTCACTATTGTCGTCACTGCTTATTCTTTATGTTACCTAACGCAATAAAATATATCCTATAACCTGGCCAGAGAGCATATGGATGTTTTAAAAAAAAGCACGTAAATCGGATAAGTGGTTCTCCAGTAATAAGCGCACTAACGGACAGACAGACAGACGGACAGACAGAGATACGTTGCATTTTATATATAGTATGGATATAATAAAATATATATCTATAACCCGGTCAGAGAACATATGTATGATTTTAAAAAATCACGTAAATCGGATTGTTTCTCGAGGGATAAGCGCACTAACAGACAGACAGACAGACAGAGAGACGTTGCATTTTATATATTATAGATATAGAGTATTATTATTATTATATAACCTGGCCAAAGAATATATGTATGAATTTAAAAAAAGACACGTAAATCGGATAAGTGGATCTCGCGTGATAAACGTACAGACAGAGAGACATTGCATTTTATATATATTATAGATTATAGATTATAGATATTCTCTGCTACATAATATTGTTCCATATTTAATGGTTTAGGCTGTGTATTGCAAGGGAACGCACTCGCGGCAAACTTTTTTCCGACTTCATTCGCTATTATCGTCACTGCTCATTCCTTATGCTACCTATCGTAATAAAATATAGCCTATAACCTGGCCAGAGAACATATGTGTGATAAGCGCACTAACGGACAGAGAGACAGACAGACAGACAGACAGAGAGACGTTGCATTTTATATATATTATAGATGTTAAATTTTATATAATAGGTAAGATACAACAAGAATTTGCACCTCTGCTGATGTAAGCCTAACTTTGAAGGCGTATCTACCTTGCCGGGGGCTGTTCAAGGTCTCAGAATTGTTCAGTTGAGTTACTAACAATTACCGCTGGGTAGCGCTTTATAGGATTCTACTCCAAGTACTTTATGTATTTGCAGTATTCCATATGACAGTTACTTCTAGTATAACAATTCTGTAAAGCAATTTTTTTCATAAATATTTGGTCATTAAAGTTTCCAAATTAAATATTTTTAAAGATAAAATAAGCAAATGCATACTCCATGTCGACTAATTTTGATCTTACAGTTTCGTCGACCTTACTGTCGAGACCCTAAGGTAGTCAAAATCGATTTGGGGAATTCACGAAAAATAATATCTTTTTATCAGTATCTATTTCTTTATAATTTCTTTTAGTTTTCTTTGCTTTTGTTATACTGTTTTAATAAACATATGTAGTCAAATTTTATTAATAAAAATTTATTCAGATCTTGTATATATATTTTTTTATTTTCAGAAGAAAATATCTTAACACCTCAGGAATTTTAACTCCAGAAAAATCACTCAAAATGGAGGTAGCAATGCCAATGGCGGGCAGTGCCATTGACTGTTATGAAGATATGTTTAAAGAGATCACCAGAAAGCTCTATGGAGAAGATGGGCTTCCAGATTTATCTACAACAGAAAGAATACCGTCTACAGGCACTGATCGAGGGCTAACACCTATCGATTATGAAGTTGACAACCCCATTCTGAAACCTGAAGAACATTTGACAGCTTTTGGGTTAGCTGCATTAATGCAAAATGGTTTTCCGGCTACTGGAATTCTTAATACGACATTTCCAACTCATAAAGCTACCATGGGGTTAAATTTAAATGCTACTACTCCACAAGTTGAAGATAAGTGGGTTAGCAGTGAGGAAAGTCTTCAATGGACTCAGTCTAAAGTGGCAACGTATAATCCGTTGCAAAAGCTTTTTAGATGCTCCGATTGCGAATCTGTAGGTTATCTTCACAGAGTGGCGGAACACTGGCTAGGATCCCATTCCAACTTAAGAGCTTTTCATTGCCCTCAGTGCTCGTACGAGAGTGCTTGGGCTAGATGTGTAAGAATACATTTAGGTAGACAACACAACATCAATATTGATGAATCATGCGATGCTTTGACCAAAGATAACCCCGTACTCCAGGACATTGTTAAATTTCTTCAAAGGCTTAAAAATAAAATAGATAGTGGTAGTCCTAAGCCGACCTCTACAAGTACGACAAGTCAAACGGTATCTGCAGAGGAATTTCAAAATATGGCTGCTACAAGCTCTATTCAAACAAACTTGAATCAATCAACTACGGTATCAAATAACACAGAAACTACAGTAGCTTCCAATAAAAGGTATAGTTGTACTTACTGTCCATATGCCACTGACAGGCGAGATTTATTTACGAGACATGAGAATATTCATAGGGAGGAAAAACCATTTCAATGTTACGTTTGTCAAAAGCAGTTCAACAGAGCTGATCACGTAAAAAAGCATTTTCTAAGGATGCATCGTGACCATCCTTATGATTTAAATAGAATTAGGAGACATCCACCAAAAAACGCCTCTGGAATGTCATACTACCAAAAATATAACTCCAATGCGACGACAGTGCCGTCTGATGCCATGAATTCTTTGTCGACGATTAGTTCTTTATCAATCCCAGGATTTAATGGAATGGCTAGGAGCCCAACTGTCCCGGGAATCCGTCAGTCAGATGTTAAGACACTAGGCAAGTCAACGTTAACAACCAAAAGTGGAAAGAAGAAAGGAGAAAAAAGGTTTTCGTGTTGCTATTGTTCTTGGTCAGGAGTTGACAATTGGTGTCTTAAACGGCATATGAATACCCATCTTAAACCATTTATCTGCGGACTTTGTGACTATAAGGCGGCCAGGTCTGAAAGGCTTGCCACCCACGTACTGAAGGTTCATAATAAGAGAGCTTGTGCTAAATGTAACTTTTTGGTTGACGATTTGGCACAACTAACTGCTCATCAACAAGAACAACAGTAAGTATTGTTAAAAAGGGCAAATAACTATCACAAATTTCTTTTATAACTTAAAAAAAATTATGACAAAAAATATTTTCGTAAGAAATGGAAACCCTCGCATATCATTAAGTTATATATATATATATATATATATATATATATATATATATATATATATATATATATATATATATATATTTATTTATTATAATTAAGTATAATATGAAAATTTTGTTTCATATCATTAAGTTTATATATATATATATATATATATATATATATATATATATATATATATGTATATATATATATATATATATATATATATATATATATATATATATATATATATATATATATATATATATATATATGAAATGGTTAAAGTTTTATCTTTTTATTTTCGGGAAATCGGTCAATAGAGGAAACTCATTTGTTGTTAAATTCTATATTTCGTTGGTAATTTCCAACTTCATCAGGAATGTAAAAACTGAAAGTAGAAGAAAAAAAAAAACTGTATGTACTAAACAAGAATAAACAAAGAAGACTCACCAACACAGAGTATTACAAAATCAAAGGTGATGTTAACATTCGCCACACACTACTAACAATTAAAAACACAAACAACATGACAAGGAACAATATAAAACCTTCTGTCTCGATCACTATAATTTAACTGATAATTGTGAAGGTAATTTGTTTGAACAGTGGTTTCACTGTGCGAGTAGTAGTATCCTATGCCTAGTTCTTAATAGCCTATCAGATTATACTGTAAATCTACAAACTTAAAATGTTACAATAGATATTGCTTATGTTATTAATATCCGTTTTATAATTAATTGTCTTATCATCCCTAATAATATGGCATATCTCAAGGAATAACTGTTTATTATATACGTTCTCAACTTCAAGTATCTTAGTATTCGCGTAGTCAAAAATATGTCCCGTATTCAAATGCGCCACAGCACACGAGTTTTTCCCACTCACGCATTTACTCCTGTGCTGTGTCAGCCGATTTTTCAACCAGGTCTGTCCTATATAAACACCTTTACAACCCAGACATGGCAATCTATAAACAACATTACTATTGACTATATTGACTATTTTTTACAATAACTTCAGTCGTTATCAACGAGAATTAATAATATATATATATATATATATATATATATATATATATATATATATATATATATATATATATATAACACATGGGCTGAAAAGTCCCGGGCCTAACAAAGAAAACACGGTTTTTTTTGGTTCAAAATTAGCTTTATTCATCAACGTAATATCCATCAAAAGCAACGCAATCATTCCAGCGCCGCTCTAACAATGGCCAAACACTGCTCAGAACCATCAACGCGTTCTTGTTTTTGATAAACAGTGAGCAAACGCGGCACCCACTTTGAACAGAGCTTTCTCATAGTCAAATGCTCATGCAATATAAAGCCAACACGTTCTTTTGATATCTTTACGATGTCAGCTAACTCACGCAACTTCACTTTTCGATCATTCAAAACGATTTTATGGATTTTTTTGATGTTTTCTGGTGTTACCGCCTCATTTGGACGTCCACTGCGTTCTGCATCATCGGTGTCTCTACTACCACGTTTGAAGTCAGCAAACCAACGTTTTATTGTTGTTTCTGATGGAGCGGAGTCCCCATAACACTTTTCAAGCCATTGCTTCGCTTGAACGGTTTTTTTTCCCATCAAGAAGCAGTGTAAAATTAAAACACGAAATTGTTTTTGATCCATTGTTTTGAAAATAACAAAAGTAGCGTCACTCTTAGCACAATAACTCACAAACTAATGAATAGAATATCATGAAATTTTAACAGCTGTCTTTTGAAGGTTAGTATTAACTGAAAAAAAGGTGACTGCAATAAAACTAGCGCCATCTATGTGTTAGGCCCGGGACTTTTCAGCCCATGTGTTATATATATATATATATATATATATATATATATATATATATACATATATATATATATATATATATATATATATATATATATAACATATATATATATATATATATATATATATATATATATATATATATATATATATGTATATATTATAATTAAGTATAATATGAAATTTTTGTTTCAAAATCATTAAAAACGATTCGCTTTTTTTTTCAGTCCGTTGGAGTCAAGAAATCGAGCACTCACTGGTATGCCTTCTAGTACTAACACTAGTAGCAGCAATATTCTAAGAAACAATCCATTTAACAGTAGCACCACTTCACCGACGGCTACTGTTACATCTTCTGTGACGACCAGTAATACGAGTAACAGCACTGTTTGTAGGTTAGTACCAATATAACTCATTTCTTTAAATTTTGGTAAATATTAAACATATCAATTAATTACAATTATTTAAAATAACTTTTTAAACCTACTGAAGGAAAAAAAACACACTGCAACCAAAAAAGTCTGGGGAAATATTTTTATTAAAATCAGCAGGCACTTTATATCTCTTTTTGTTTTTGAATTTCAGCCTTAAGCAAAGTAATAAAATAAAGCTAGTAGGATTTAATATTTGCTCCCTTATTAATAAAAGACAATATTTTCTGCTTTTTAGGACTACACAAAATACGGTCTTTATCGAAATCTGTCAACGAAGAAGTAGTTTTCTTTATGTTGTGTTATTAAAAGTCCCTTTTATGTCTAAAGAAGGAAAAAAGCCTTTTTTAAATAATCAGAATTTTCACTTGACTCTTCTTTGTTAAAAAGAAGTTCTTGATAGATAAATAAATAAATTAGTTTCAAATTTTTTAAATTTCCTTGGAGCTATTTATTTCATACTAAACTATCCAAGAGTGGAATTTATTTCTAGAAAAAAAATAATACTTTTTGTTTATTTTTAGTCAAACTCAGAGTATTCTAAAAAACAGCGATTTGACAGCAGCAGCTGCCCAAATTCTTCAACATAACCGTTTCCTTCAAAATGAAGTAAAATCTTGGAAAAGTCAAATACCTAAGCAACATGGCGCAGCACGGTTGTTCAGTTATATGGAAGCTAGCGACGGATCAGAGCCAGAAAATGAGTCTCAGTCAAGAACCACCACTGCTGAAGATATGTCAAGCAGAGTAAATTTGACACATAGAATTCAGTCGGATTTTCTTGAGGCGGGAGGTGTGGACACCAACAACCAACCAGAAGCAGAAGAAGAAACAGGAGAAGAAGAAACAGAGCTTCCCTTATTCGTCTGCCAGACGTGCGGGTGTGAATTTGAAGACGACACATCTTTAGAAACGCATCAGTTGACTCACCGACACGTCGCCACATCTCCCGCCAAAAGCGAAGACACAAAAGAAAATGTTGATCCGTATAGAAAGTATTCTTGTAAGTTATGCGATGCTTCGTTTGAAAATCAAAATAGCATAATGGCACATATGGCGGTTCATACGAATCTGACTACTAAACCTGTCGTTTTGCCGACTCCTATAACCAATTCGGGAAAAAGAAGTAGAAAGCAAAGTAAACCTAAGAAAGTGATAATTCCTTATTGGGATTCTGATGAAGTTGAAGTTTTAAGGCATTTAAGTGGAAAACTAAGAAAATGGAAAGGGTATTTAACATCAGAAGTACCTTTAGGTGCAAGCAAATTGGTAGACAAATATATGGCACAACTGGTTACTAGAAGAGGTCTGACTTGTAAAATCTGTAGAAGTTCTAAAATTAGTCGTTATCATTCTAAAGCAACCCTTGCATTACATCATTTCTGGAAACACTCTCGAATACGATTTTGCTGTGAGCACTGCAATATGACTTTTAAACATCGATACCAAGCCATTTTGCATTCTAGTAGGGTTCATACCGAACAAAATACCTTGAAACCCTTAACCTCGACTAGTAATTTAACAGTTATGATGCCTCCGATTAAGGAAACAACCCATATATCCCTAGAGAATGTTTCTACAACCGATCTTAACTCTTTCACAAATTTTTTCAATTCTTCACATAGTGTTACTGTACCTGATGCCAATATTTCAAATGCCCATAAGTTAGGGATGTCATTTTTCGACCACTCTTTTATTCAGAATAATATGGTTAATAACCATATGCCTATTATTATACCGACCTTTCAACCAAATTAAAAGTTATATTTTTAAATAGTTTATGGCCATCTTCAGATTACCCAAATTCTAAAGAAATAACTTTGTTTCATAAAGACCCCTCTAGATAACCAGTCGTAATTGGAATATCGTAGTTCCTGTCTTTATTTTGAAGATTAGGGCACTAATTCTAGTTAGAACTGTGTGTGTTCATAAATGACTATAAAAGTGCACAGTCCAAGTGCAACTTTTATGCAAAAGCAAAATTTATTTAATGGCTTCATCCGCTAAATAATTATTTATTAATGTTTAAAATAAAAGTTACAATTTCTCAATATGGTACACCAAAGCTATAAATGCTTTGGATTCATTTAAACACATTTTGTCTTCATTTATAATCCTTTAGTCTAACTAAATAGTTAAATTCATCAATATTATCATTAATGGCCAACAGTCGTCTGGGGGACCTTGAGAGACATGTTTTTAGTAAAACTACCCCTTTTTTATTTTTACTTTTCTTGCTAAAGAGTAGTATCGCATTCGTAAAAAAAATACCCGATGAGATTTTTGCATTTCTTCATGTTTTAGATTTCCTAGATCATGAAAAAGCTCTCGAACGAAATAATATATCGATTTCAAATTTGGTACAAAAATAATATTTGAATTAGGAATGGAATCTATTTTTTATAGTAATATCACTAGCAGAGCGAGTCGTGAAAGACGTGGAGGTTGAGACATCTTTTTGTCTTTTCTCTATTATTATGTCGATTATCCCTAATTATTCGATGAAATTATTATTAATATTTGAACACATAGGGTGGGGAGGGTGTTAAGAGGATTGCTTCACATATATAATGAAATACGTTCTTTTCGTACTTGCGTATATACAGTATTATATATCTTTTTCAAGTTTCTTGGACCAGGAATCTGAAAATCGTATTATTTTAGCATTATTGTGAAAAATATTAGAGTTTAAGGAGGTTAAAGAAGTTGCTTCGGGATTCTTGAAATCGAGTATTCTAAAAATTGAATTATTTTATCATTATTTATATTAATTTTAACAGAGGGAATATAAAGAAGAAAATACCTATGATATATATATGTATATATATATATATATATATATATATATATATATATATATATATATATATATATATATATATATATATATATATATATATATATATATATATATATATATATATATATATATATATATATATATATATATATATATATATATATAAATATATATATATATATATATATATATATATATATATATATATATATATATATATATATACGAGGCTGGTTTGAAAAGTCCGTGCAAAAATAAAAACTACTTATGTGTTTGGGGTAAACCTTTTTTTTTATTTTTCGACATATGTAGTCTCCTTTTAGGCTTATACACTTCGTCCAACGATGTTCTAGTTTGTTGATCCCTTCCGAATAATAGGATTTGTCCAAGTCTGCAAAATATCCATTAGTGTCTGCAATCACCTCCTCGTTTGAATAAAATCTTTGTCCCGCCAGCCATTTCTTCAAATTGGGGAACAAATAGTAGTCCGAGGGAGCCAAGTCTGGAGAATAGGGGGGATGTGAAACGAGTTGGAATCCTATTTCCATTAATTTTGCGACCACAACTGCTGAGGTGTGTGCTGGTGCGTTGTCGTGATGGAAAAGGACTTTCTTGTGGGCCAATCGCGGGCGTTTTTCTTGCAGATCGGTTTTCAAAAGGTCCAATAACGATGAATAATATTCACCTGTAATAGTTTTACCCTTTTCCAGATAGTCGATGAGGATTATCCCTTGCGAATCCCAAAAGACAGTCGCCATAACCTTTCCGGCCGAAGGAACGGTCTTCGCCTTTTTTGGTGCAGATTCCCCTTGGTAACCCATTGTTTAGATTGTTGTTTGGTCTCAGGAGTATAGTAATGTATCCATGTTTCATCCACAGTGACGAAACGACGCTTAAAGTCCTCCGGATTCTTCTGGAACAGCTGCAAACCATCCTTGCAACACTTCACACGATTCCCTTTTTGGTCAAGCGTGAGCAATCGCGGCACCCATCTTGCGGATAGCTTTCTCATGTCCAAATGTTTATGCAAAATATTATGTACCCGTTCAGTCGAGATGCCCACAGCACTAGCAATCTCACGCACCTTAACTCTTCTGTCATCCATCACCATATCATGGATTTGATCAATGATTTCTGGAGTCGTAACCTCCACAGGCCGTCCAGAACGTTCAGCGTCACTTGTGCCCATATGGCCAGTCCGAAAATTTTGAAACCACTTATAAACTGTTCTAATCGAAGGTGCAGAGTCACCATAATTGTTTATCAAGCTTCTCTTTAGTCTCCTGAGGCGTTTTGCCTTTCATAAAGTAATGTTTAATCACCACACGAAATTCTTTTTCGTCCATTTCTTGAAAATCACTCGACTTCCTTGATTCACACGAATGCCAAACACAAAGACATAGACCAATATGGCTGAAACTTGGTGTGCGTTCATTCAAGAGATGCTACTAACTAAACATGACCTCGATACGCGCCGGTGGTGCCATCTCTCGGACTTTGTACGGACTTTTCAAACCAGCCTCGTATATATATATATATATATATATATATATATATATATATATATATATATATGTTATATATATATATATATATATATATATATATATATATATATATATATATATATATATATATATATATATATATATATATATTGGCATGAGAAAGTCAAATTATGTGCTTATCTTAGAACTATGTGTTTGCAATGGAAATACTATTTTTTTTATAACTTGTTTTTTAATTGTGCGGTAAATGATTTACTCTTTTTTAGGCATTCACATAATTCTTACTTACTTACTTATTCCTAAGTCTTTCTACCGTGAGGTGTAAGACTGTGGAGTTGAGTTGATCAGCTTCTTCCGCTCCTTTCTATTCTGTATCAGGTTCTGAATATTTCTCTCCTGAGCAATCTTCCTTGCCCCCTCTTGCCATATTCTCTTAGGTCTTCCTCTTCCGTCATCCTGTGTATATGCCCCAGCCATCCCAGTTGTCTGTTCTGAATTTTTGTCACTATTGGTTTTATTTTGAATTTGTTTCTGAATATTTCGTTCCTGATTTTGTCCCTTCTTGATTTTCCATCTGTTTTCCTCAGGAATCTCATTTCCGTTGCGTTTAGTCTACTCTTGTCCTTGCTTGTGAGGGTCCATGTTTCACTACCGTACAATAATGTGGGGTTTACTATTTTTTTTAACTACCTAAATCTTTATATCTGCTGTTATTTCTCCTTTCTCAAGGAATGTTATTCTTAAACCATTGTATATTCTTCCTCATTTTGCTATTTTAGCGTTTATTTCTTTTTCCAGTTTTCCGTTTCCTTCTATTATTGATCCTAGGTATTTGAACTCTTCAACTTGTCCTATACTCAGTCCATTTATTCTGATGTTGTGTTTTTTATTCTCTTGTCCTATTATCATCGATTTCGTCTTCTGTATATTTAAACTCATATTTATATTATTCAATTCCTCGTTTAGATTGTTTAGGTTGTGTTGTAGGTTTTCTTCTGTGTCTGCTATTATCGCCATATCGTCCGCATTCTCCAGTATCCCAGCATCATCGGTCTCATTTTCTGCTTGGCTTTTTTCACTGCCTCGTTTAGCCCTATTGCGAATAATAAAGGGCTCAGCACACATCCTTGTTTTATGCCGCTTGTTATTTCGAAATCTCTTGGCTCTTCATTATTTGTTCTTACCCTATTTTTTGTTGTATCGTACATACATTTTATCACTTCTGTTGTTTCTCTGTCTACTCCACATCTTTGTAGGCTTTCCCATACATCCTCTCGTCTTACTTTATCGAATGCCTTTTCTAAGTCGATGAAAGCTATATGTAATTCTTTATTTTTACTTATGCACTTCTCCATGCTCTGCCTCAATTTAAATATGGGGTCTTGTGTACCCCTGCCTTTTCTAAAGCCATATTGGATTTCTTCTAGAGAGTTTTCTAACTGGTCTTTTATTCTTGTGTCTATTATTCTAGCGAGTACTTTGGCTGGTAGACTCATTAATGTTATGTCTCTATAGTTTTGGCACTCTCTTACGTCTTCTTTTTTATGAATTGGCAGGATAATACCAGTGTTCCATTCCTTGGGTACTCTCTTTTATTATTTAATAACTTGTTGAAATACGTTCTTTCCCTCTTCCTCCAAGCTTTTCAGCATGTCCGGTGTGATATCGTCGATTCCAGCTGCTTTACCTGTCTTCAATTTTACTATGGCTTCATTGACCTCATCTTCGGAAATAGTTAATTCTACAGGCCCTCTTTCCTCTCTCATTTCGGTTGCCCGTACCTTTGTGATATCTGATTCTGTTATTCACGTAATTCATGAATGAATATTACATATATACTTACAGATTTATTGGAAAAAAGGCGCGTCTCTCTTTTTGTTTGTTTACATAGTAGCCACTGTTTTTTATTTAAAAACATCTGTTAAGAAATGACTGAAAACATTTCCATTCCAATTTATAAAATTTTATTAGGACATAAATTTTATATTACAGCATCACATGATATCTTTTTTATAAAAAGACGAAGTTAGATAATAAAAAAATGGAAGTCATTTACTTACTACTTAACTTCAAGTTCAAGTACGTAGTTCTAAAATAAACAATGAATATTTCGAACTAAAGAATAACTTACTTTAAGCATAAGTCAGTTTTACAGGTGACTTTATGGGTAGATATTCACAAAAGATTGAGCAGTTAAAGGGCATTAGAGATGTTTACATTTAAAACTTGACATTCCTCTACATATTAGTTGTGTTTTAATTGAAAATAATGAAAAAATAATACAATTTTTAGATTCCTCGCCTTGAAGAATCTTAAAAAGGGCGTATAACAGTAAATTTACTAAAATTACTACTACATTCTACATACTATAAATAATCATACTTTAAGTTTGTTCATTATCTCAAGTAAAAACCAAGAAAAATTCTCATAATGGTACTAAAATAAACATCGGCCCCTTTCCTCTAAAGCGGTATTGCTTAAAAAGTATCGATTCCATTTCTACTTCAAGCATTATATGTGTACCAAATTTGAAATTGATATCTCTTTTGGTTAAAAAGTTATCGTGCCAAAACGTAAAGAAATGCAAAAAATCCCGGACGGCAATTTTTTCACGGGTACAATATTTACTGTTGGAAGGGAAGTGATAAAGCCAACGGCTGACATGCACCACGACCTTGATTTACACTCGCCCAATAGCCATGCCTTATAAAACAATAGGAAAATGCTTGAGATCACCAAAAGACACAATTCCTTTACAAACTTAAAATATCTATAAAAACTTGGACATGGACATGACTTATGTAATAGAAGCTGAGAAGTCAATACGAATTCGAACTAAGGAATATAAAATATGTATCCAAAAGAAGAAAATTGTAATACAAGCTGTAGCTGCACATCAACATTCTACTGGACATACCATCAATGTAAAAGAAACAAAAGTTCATCGGTCTTAAATTTTTATATCACGCTTACGGTCTGCATCATACGTGGAAAACGATCATTAAACTGGGTCACGATTCGGTAAACACCTGTCAGATATAACTTCTTGACTTGTATTTCTTCAAGCTCATTCAATGCTCTAACCTCGAAGATTAAAGATACCTGAATATGCATTGTGCAATCGTAGGTGAAAAGTTGGAAAGTCAGTCCAATTTGACACAGTCTGATTCCAAGAACTATGATTTCTTTTCTAACTCAAGCCGTGAAAGCTTCCATTCCATGTTGACTTAAGTATGTTATGAGATTTTTTTTAATATAAAAGTAATTTTCTCATAGTTTCCTGACAACAATATTCTTTTTTGATTATCTGTCATGGAGAGATTACCATGTGAAGAAATACGCCAAATGTCTTTAAAATAATTTTCCGAGGATTATGTTAAATTTTTCACTTTTTTGGAGGCACATAGTTATTGCTCTTTTTGTTTCTTTCTTTATTTTTCATGTATAGTAATCTGAAGGTGAGTATAATATTAAAAAGAAAGATTTACAAAAAGTAATAATTGAATAAAAAGTGACCTTCCAAAAAAGAAATTTTGAATATAGAGTTGTGTAAAATGGTGGTGTTACCGAACGTTTAAAATTTATTTTATTATTGTAGCATACTAAAAGGGTAGTTAAATGTTCGGTGATACAGAAATACCATGCCATAGTTTTTATAAAATATACGAACGTACTATAATAATATTATATATAGTATATACCCATTTAGAATTATTTGTGCAATATTACTTTTCTTAATTTAATTATTTTTTGTTATTATACATTAGTGTGTATACCTGAGTTCTTGTTATGGTTATGTATGTTAGGTTCTATTTGTTTCAAAATGTTAATATCATATTATTTAGCTTTTTATAAAAAAGCTCGCCTGTGTAATATTTAAAAAATAGTACAAAATATCGTATTTTACTCTATATGGAGCTGTGCGTTTTTAATGTTATTGTTTTTAATTGTTTTCTGTTATCTTATTCTTTGTACGTCATTACTATATGTCATTTGGTATTTATTAAAAATATATGCAATTATATGTCATATTTGACTTTTCTTCTACCATTTTTCCTTTTCCTAGATCAGGAAGAGCGTATGATTCGCCTGGGTCTGTAGTAATACTGTCCATCTGATGCTAGAATTAGCTTTCATCGGAATAAATAGATCTCAATTTCAGTATGGAGGTAGCAAATAATTAAAAATAATCCCCTAGTTTTTGAATTACATTACTTTAATCGGAGGTAGTAAAATTGAGCGTTGCGGTCGGCCTAATGGCCTTTAGAGGGGGGTTGTAAATACTTTGACGTGCCTTTCATCCGAGTTGCGGTCATCGACAAATCGGCAGATAAGTAGGGTTAAATTATCAAATATTATTAATTCTTAAATATTATTACATTAAATTAGGGTTAACTTAAATTAGATAAAAGTATAAAACGTAAGGACATTTTTGAAATAAACTAGTTTACGTACTTTTCAAGTCATCATGGTTTTATTACAGAGGATGTTGTGCGAGAAAGGCAAAACTTTGATCCTATTGGAAAATTACAATTTTCGACAATATCGCAGTTTAAAATCGACAGAAGAGATGTGCTGGGTCTGTACAAATTAGAACCGCACTGCCAAAGTTTATACCACTGGACCAGACGACATATTTTCACGACAAACTGGCAATCATCAACATGAACACGATAATGAACAAGTACTGAATCTGACTAGAATAGGGAAGAATTTGGACCGAGCCAGACTGCAGTACTATCCAAAGTTGCCAAAGTCCCGAGAGGAAGTTCATGAATATCTCAGTTCAACTTGATCGAAACCGCCAGGCATGAAGATTTTCCGATGTTTAATGATGTCCAGGTTGGTGTGATATTTTCCTGTAAAAGTAATTTAGAATTCCTGTGCCCGGCGGAAATTGTGATGGTGGGCGGTACATTTGAATTTTGTGCGAAGTTTTTTCTACAAATGTTTACTATTTTGGCATATATCAATGACCGCTAGATTCCCTTGGTGTTCAGCCTATTGCACGACAAGAAGGAAACTTCGTATTCTTTGGTACTCTCTGCGGTAAAGTCCAAATGCCAGCAATTAGGATGTATCTTCTCGCCTACAAAGGTCGTGTTAGATTTTGAATGCGCTATTCACCGTGCGGTTTCAACCGAATTTCCATTGACATTGACATAGTTGAAAACTACATCGAAGATAGTGCTCCTTTCCCTACAACCCTTTGGGCCGCGCTCGACGCCAGCGTTTGAAGAACTAATAACGGGATTGAGGCTCTTCATTCCAAATTTGCAAAGGATAGTCGTTCGCCTCATCCGAATTTTCATGAATTTTTAGAGGTCACCAAGGGTTTCCAGACTGAAACATACGCGAAAATCAACGCTGTACAAACCAGTGCACCAAAGTGACTAATAGGTACAATTCAGCATTTTTAGAGAATATGGTAATTCATTATGTACATGAAGAAATTGATGCTGTGACGTTTGTCAAATGCATGTCTTAAAAATATAGTAATTACTGAAATGTAATTAATTAATTAATTAAATTAATTTTTACACATAACTTACATTCTTATAGCTGCCTGTGACGGACCGTAACTCGGCCGTCAATTTTGGGTTCGAAAAAGGTCTGTTTCGCAACTCGGAACATTTTATTGCCTTTCACCGACCCTTACCGCAACTCGGTATCAACCAAATTGAGAATTGTTAATTAGACACAATTTCACTAGCGACTTTTTACTTGTTTGATTTTTAATCGTCGTATGTATAAAAGGTGAGTAAGTGGCAGCTTCAAACGTATCAAATTGAATGCCATTGTTTTAGATTTTTTTTGACGTGAGGTTTGAAGATCATAATATTCTCATTATTTCTAGCTTATATTTGCAAGAAAAGTAAATAGAACTTCCAGCTCACCATAACCATCCATTTCCTTTTTATTTTGAACGCAAAAACGTGAAAAAATGTCAATAATTTTATAGCTGATAAAAAAAAAAAAATGGGCTTGATAACCGAACCTTTGGCACCATCGGAATGTCCATAAAATTTTATTTCATTGTTTATAATTGAACATCGCTTCTTATCTACAAGAATTATTATTTGTACCATAGGCACACCAAAAAAGGAAAAATTCACGGAAAAATTATTTATTTTATTCGATTACCTAGTACTACTTAAAAGAATGTATTATGTTTTCAAAATAAAAATAACCGGTCAAGTGCAAGTTGAACTTGCGCAATTAGTGTTCCGTTCGTTGTTTGCTTTTAAAATAAAAAATTTTGTTACGGAGGTATAAAATGATCAGTAACTTCACAAAACACACCTCCAAATGAGTTTTCAACAAAGTTTGTTTCCAATCTTTACTGAAAACTGATGACCTTGAAATTTTTGTTTTTTTTTATATACCAGGTAAGTTATTAAAAGTAATGCACTCGTGATAATTTTCGTTCAATCTACACCCCATGGAGAATATTCCAGAATTTTTTCAAAATTTTTTGATAAGTACTTTTCGAGATAAGGCGGGTGGGCAGCGATTTTTCGCGATTTTTTAAAAATAATACAAAGAAAACTGCGCGCACGTATTACATTATATATATATATATATATATATATATATATATATATATATATATATATATATATATATATATATATATATATACAGTCCCTGGCCAAATTATTAGACGCACTGTATTTTTTTTAGTAATTTTATGTTTCTTAAGAGTTTTTATGCAATAATGATATATTTAAACTACAATATTATTGATTTTTATTTAAAAGAATTGTTGTAGACTACATATTTGTATTTATTTTTAACATATGGCAACACTGTGTTGACAAAGTGATACATGAACGTAAACAAGTACAAACCTGTATCAGTCGCGATCGGAATCGAGTCAGGTACGGACGTGTTTCTGTGGCTTTATGGACTGTGATTGTTTGTTTAACAGTTTTATACTACTCAGTTATTACTTTATTTTGTATGCAGTGTTTTAAAAAAGTAATTGGACTATTTTCATTATGGGTAGAAAAGGCGATCTTTCACCACGTAAAAAAGCTGAAGTGAAGGCCCTTGTGATTGCGAAAACATTTACAAACCGAGAAATATCACGAAGATTGGAGGTTTCTGAAGCTAGTGTACGACGCATAAAAAAGAAAATTGAGTCAGGGAAGGAATTAAGCCCGAAAAGAAAGAAAAGATGCGGTAGAAAACCAATTTTCACTCCACGGTCAGAGAGATGTTTGAAGAAAATTTGTGTAGAAAACAGATTTGCTACCACAAAGGTAATAAAATCACAACGCCAGTATGCTAGCGTAAATGCTTCTGAGCGCACTGTTCGAAGAAAATTGAAAGAATTAGATTTTAAGGCCTGTCGCCTCGCCAGGAAGCCCAAGTTAACAGCTGCAATGAAACCAAAGCGCCTGAAGTGGGCCAAACAATGGCAAGACAAAGATGTGGACTTCTGGAGATCGGTAAGATACAGCAATTTAATCAATAATTGATACATTATTATCATTTTCAGTTAAATAAAGCAAATAAACATGTAAGTTTATATATTTTTCCTATTTTTGACAGGTCTGCTTCAGTGACGAAAGCACATTCGAAATTTTGCAGAATAAAGCTCAGTATGTGCGTCGTCGTCATGGAGAAAAGTTTCATCCTGATTGTGTCGTCCCGACAGTTAAACATCCCACTAAAGTGATGATTTGGTCAGTCATCAGCGGCAAGGGCACTGGACGTCTGTACGTCGTCAAAGGAATAATGAGGCAAGGTCAGTACAAAGAAGTATTACAAAATCGGTTGATTCCGCAGCTCAGAGAATGGTTTCCAAATGGGGAACCATTCACTTTCATGCAAGATGGAGCTCCCTGCCACACTGCTCGGTCTGTTAAAGCTTTTTTTGGCAGAAAAAAATATCCCTCTGTTGGATTGGCCGGGTAATAGCCCTGATATGAACCCCATTGAAAATGTGTGGGAGCTGATGAAAAGAGAAGTGGCTAAAGATGTGATTACCAACAAAACCCAGCTCCTAGAAAAGATTATTGATGTGTGGAATCATCATCCTCAAATGCAGGAGACTGTACAATCTTGCATTGATAGCATGTCGCGCAGAATTAAAGCTTTGATAGCGGCTAAAGGTGGCTCAACTAAATATTGACTTTTACTAACATTAATTTCACTTTTCTTTAAAACTTAATAAACTTATGCTTTTCTAAATTAATGCTGTTTTATTTATGTCAAATAAATAGGTAATTGATTGGATAATATAAAAATAAAAAACAAATCAATTTAAAATAATAAAACGGTACAATATCACTCGGTAATTAATATTTTACATGAAATCTTGCAGTGCGTCTAATAATTTGGCCAGGGACTGTATATATATATATATATATATATATATATATATATATATATATATATATATATATATATATATATATATATATGTTTTACTCGTGTTTTCACAAGCTTTCATTTGACACCATATAGTAAAAATTTTTTTTTTTCACTTCCGATTTCACCCTCCAAAACTAACCCGTTAAGTCAAAATTTAATTTTCAAAACTACATAGCTCTGATGTGGCCATCAATTCCTATATTATCACCAAATTTCAACTTTCTATGACAAATAGTTTTGGAGAAAATCGGGTGTGACAGACAGACAGACGGACAGACACCGAAGTCATCTTATAAGTGTTCCGTACGGAACACTAATAAATAAGTGACTTACACGATTTTTAACTTTAATAATAATTTTAAAAAATTTGATATGTTTTTATAAATCTGTGGATACGCCTTTGGTCGGATTGGTAGTACCAGGTGAATTAGAATAGTCTAATGCAATAATAAAGCCTTATCAAATTCTGGACTAGAATTTTCCATTGGGTGCGAGTAAGCGATTAGAAAAAGATGGAGCTGTGAAGGATATAATTTTGCGGTATAAAACTTAAGTCAGTTCGGCGGCGTACTTTTCGAGCTTCGTCTTTAGAGTCTTCGATTTGTATTATCATCAAACCTGTCAAATAGGTCAGTTATTTTTTTTACTATTTTTGGTTTTTTAAACGTCGTTTTCTGATATTTTTAATTATTTTTTTTTCTGTTATTTTAATGCCATAAGCAAGTGATACATTTACTTTTATATTTTAACATACTTTTGGATATTTATTTTTTATGAGCAGTTTCGATGTAGAACTTATCATAGAACGAGAGAAAGATTTTGACTTATGATAATTTAAATTTTTAATTTTTATTTACTTGTTTACTTACTTTTTATTTCCCTTGCTAAAGGAAAGTAAAATTTTCAAGAGTACAAAAAACACCCATTTCCGTCGGCATGTCTCTATGTTGTCTGTCACCCTACCTATTGGCATGATAACTTTCGAACGAAATGATTTGTCGATTTCAAATTTTATGCATATATATAGTGGGAATAATGATTAAATTTTAGGCGTAATTATTTATAGTCAAACATATGAGTGGTTAATGTGAGAGGGAGAGGAATTACTTCGTATATATCGTGGTACATGTCCTTTTCAAGGTGGCAGTATTGGTATAACTAAAAACGAAAAAAAATCGTATTTCCAGAAATTACCAAAGTGTTCTTCGTATTTGCTGAACCATCCCAAGACGCGTTTCGCCGTATCACGGCTCATCAGCCCAGCTTATTGCAGAAACGCTCCTTTCTTGAGAAAGGTGCGTTTCTGCAATAAGTTGCCAGCCGTGCTGTGCCGCTCTGCTTGAATAGACTTAGTAAGTCACCGACAGAGTGTAGTATAAGCATCTATTTGTTATAGTTTTCCGTTAGTTTCTTGGATAAAGGACTAAAGATGTGTTCTCGTATTTGCTGAACCTAGCCCAGCTGATGAGCCGTGATACGGCGAAACGCGTCTTGGGATGGTTCAGCAAATACGAAGAACACTTTGGTAATTTCTGGAAATACGATTTTTTTCGTTTTTAGTTATACCAATACTGCCATCTATGCCTTCGAGCAGTAAGCTCAAGAAAGGTGCGTTTCTGCAATAAGTTGCCAGCCGTGTTGTGCCGCTCTGCTTGAATAGACTTAGTAAGTCACCGACAGAGTGCAGTATAAGCATCTATTTGTTATAGTTTTCCGTCCTTTTCAGGGTTATTTTCTCATTATTTTTAATTATTTATGGTCAAACAGTTAAGGGATTAGTAAGGCCGGGAACAGAGGAGTTGCTTCATATTTTACGTGCTTTTGAGTGTTCCACAAATCTGAAAATTCTGTTATTTGCTTATTATCTTTAGTTTTAACAGAAATTGTAGTATATAGGGATGGAATTTCAGCTGCGATCAACTTTTTTGTGATTAAGATCTTACTATATAGTAGGTAATTATCAACTATTGTCTTGTAATGCTAGGAATAAGTCATTTTTTAGTGTGACAAACTAATATTCGGTATTTACTTCAGAGTTATGTATATATATATATATATATATATATATATATATATATATATATATATATATATATATATATATATATATACAGTGAAATTCCCCTTCGCGGACACCCCTCTCACACGGATAACTGGCATTGTGTTAACTCCCTCTTGGACGGACATTCTCTTGAACGGACATGGACACAAAAAACAATAAAAAATAAACGCCTTGTCTCATTTTTCTATGACGAGTATCGCTGTTGTGTTTCCCAATCGCGCCGTGCGCCAACGTCGCTGCCTGCCTTCACTGAGGGACTTTCCCGTTAACAATTACGAAAAGTTAACTGTAACGGACTTATCCAAGCGTTTTTATATCGGAAAAACACAAGCTGCTGATATAATTAAACATAAAGAAATCCTTCTAAACAAGTGGATGTCGAACAGCAATTTGAATAAAAAAAGAAGCTTTTTGACTGGTATCTGGTGACTGGTACCAAAGTTGATACGTTGTGTTATAACTGGTTTATAGCAGCCCGCCATAAGGGGATTCCTTTGACAGGTATGCACATGAATTATTTTTTTCAAATAAGGTTTTCTGGAATTAGTGCGTTGATTTTCTTTTCATATCAATTCAAAAGGGGTGAGAGTATCAGTAGGCTTGTCGTGACAAAAATGCAAAAAACTTATTGTTAATGTTTTTTTCAGGTCCGCTAATACGACGTAAAGCAAAAGAAATAGCCGAGTCTCTGGGACATTCTACATTCATTGCTTCCTCTGGTTGGCTTAATAAATTTAGAATCCGCCACAACATAAGTTTTAAAGCGATTTCAGGAGAAGGAGCTATAATGCCGATGAGACAGGCCTGTATTTTAAATTCAGTTAAAAAAAGAAAAATGTTGTTGGTGGTAAATATCCCATAGAGAGGTTTACAATTTTGCATTGTGGAAATATGGCGGGAGAAAAAGAAAAACTCTTAGTCATTGGTAAGGCAGCTAAACTCAGAGCATTTAAAAATATTAACATAAACAACTTGCCTGTAACTTGGAAATATAATAAGAGAGCTTGGATGACAGGACAAATTATGACAGAGTGGTTGTAAGATCTTGATTGGAAAATGACCAAAAACAAACATTTTGTTATTTTTAGACAATGCAGGATCTCATCCAAAAGACGTCCGCTTAAAAAATATAAAAATCTTATTTCTGCCCCCTAATTGTACATCAGCTTGTCAACCACTTGACCAGGGAATTATAAAAAATTTTAAAATTTATTACCGAAGTCTACTAAAACACCTGATAGTAACCATTGAAATTTTACAGCTTTTGAGCAAATTAAGAAAATTACGTCATTGGATGTAGTTTACTTTGCAAAAACCGCTTGAGAACAAGTAAGCAAGGAAACAGTTTAAAATTGCTTCCGTAAAGCGGGATTTAAGCATGAAAATATGCAATGTGAAGATCAGTTAACTGAGGCTGTTACATCTGATCCAGAAGATGACTTACCACTTAACAGACTTGCAGATATCCTCAAAAATAAGAATTTGTTGGAGTTGACTGATAAAGAGAAAACCTTAATGATTTTTTTGAACACAGATGAAAATTTATATGTTAAAAATCCAGATTCAGAACAAGAAATAGAAAATCCAATTGAAATACAAGGGCTTTCCGAATATTCTGATGTCGATGAGGTTCCAGTACCAACAGATGCTATCCCAAATTATGGTGAAGCTATTATCCTAACCAAGCAACTTAAAAGTGCTAAAAATCATGGAGATGCAAAATCTTTAGAGCTTCTTTCCAAATTAGAAATACGATTTGTGAACGCCATTTTAAAGAAAAAGAGGAGACAAACAAAATATATGAATTTTTGCGTCATTAAAGTGACCTTTCATTTCGTATGTATAGCTCTATCCTATTATATTTTATATGAATCTAAAGGTAACAAATCTCTGTTTTTTCCTTAAGTTTTAAGTTTTTTTTTATTTTAAGAATATTATATATATATATATATATATATATATATATATATATATATATATATATATATATATATATATATGTATATATATATATATATATATATATATATATATATATATATATATATATATATACATAAGTATACGTTTTAAATGTCCCAAATTCTTTAATTACAGTTTTCATTAAACAAATGAATATTTTTGTATTTCTTTTAAATGGACACCCCTCTTGAACGGACACTTTCGGTCGGTCCCGTTGGTATCCGCCCAAGGGAGATTTCACTGTGTGTGTATATATATATATATATATATATATATATATATATATATATATATATATATATATATATATATATATATATATATATATATATATATATATATATATATATATATATATATATATATATATATATATATATATAAATATATATATATGATATATATATATATATATATATATATATATATATATATATATATATATATATGTATATATATGTATATATATATATATATATATATATATATATATATATATATATATATATATACGAGGCTGGTTTGAAAAGTCCGTGCAAAGTCCGAGAGATGGCACCACCGGCGCGTATCGAGGTCATGTTTAGTTAGTAGCATCTCTTGAATGAACGCACACCAAGTTTCAGCCATATTGGTCTATTTCTTTGTGTTTGGCATTCGTGTGAATCAAGGAAGTCGAGTGATTTTCAAGAAATGGACGAAAAAGAATTTCGTGTGGTGATTAAACATTATTTTATGAAAGGCAAAACGCCTCAGGAGACTAAAGAGAAGCTTGATAAACATTACGGTGACTCTGCACCTTCGATTAGAACAGTTATAAGTGGTTTCAAAATTTTCGGACTGGCCATATGGGCACAAGTGACGCTGAACGTTCTGGACGGCCTGTGGAGGTTACGACTCCAGAAATCATTGATCAAATCCATGATATGGTGATGGATGACAGAAGAGTTAAGGTGCGTGAGATTGCTAGTGCTGTGGGCATCTCGACTGAACGGGTACATAATATTTTGCATAAACATTTGGACACGAGAAAGCTATCCGCAAGATGGGTGCCGCGATTGCTCACGCTTGACCAAAAACGGAATCGTGTGAAGTGTTGCAAGGATGGTTTGCAGCTGTTCCAGAAGAATCCGGAGGACTTTAAGCATCGTTTCGTCACTGTGGATGAAACATGGATACATTACTATACTCCTGAGACCAAACAACAATCTAAACAATGGGTTACCAAGGGGGAATCTGCACCAAAAAAGGCGAAGACCGTTCCTTCGGCCGGAAAGGTTATGGCGACTGTCTTTTGGGATTCGCAAGGGATAATCCTTATCGACTATCTGGAAAAGGGTAAAACTATTACAGGTGAATATTATTCATCGTTATTGGACCGTTTGAAAACCGAGCTGCAAGAAAAACGCCCGCGATTGGCCCACAAAAAAGTCCTTTTCCATCACGACAACGCACCAGCACACACCTCAGCAGTTGTGGTCGCAAAATTAATGGAAATAGGATTCCAACTCTTTTCACATCCCCCCTATTCTCCAGACTTGGCTCCCGCGGACTACTATTTGTTCCCCAATTTGAAGAAATGGCTGGCGGGACAAAGATTTTATTCAAACGAGTAGGTGATTGCAGACACTAATGGATATTTTGCAGACTTGGACAAATCCTATTATTCGGAAGGGATCAACAAACTGGAACATCGTTGGACGAAGTGTATAAGCCTAAAAGGAGACTATGTCGAAAAATAAAAAAGGTTTACCCCAAACACATAAGTAGTTTTTATTTTTGCACGGACTTTTCAAACCAGCCTCGTATATATATATATATATATATATATATATATATATATATATATATATATATATATATATATATATATATTCTCTTATAAAGCATAACTCATCCTGAATCATAATATTCTTAAAATAGAAATCGTCAAATCATCTGCACTACTTTTTATGTGAATAGTAAATTATAAGGTTACATATTAAATACACGCCCAGTAGCTATTAGAACCAATAAACATACATAGTAATGCACTTTGTTCAGAATATTCTTAACATTTAAATTAATCACTACGTCAAAAAACTTTGGAATTTTTGCATTTTGTCATGTTTCGGGGTCCCTACATCATAAAAAGCATAGTCACAAATGAGATTTTGATTCAAATTTGGTACACTTGACATGGGAATGGAACCTATACTTTTTGGGCAATATCACCGAAGAGAAAGTGGATGAAAAGGGCGGGAGCCGGTAAATTTTGTTTATTTTTTTTTTAAATCATTATAAGATTTTCTCTTGTTTTTTTTTCATAGAAGGAATCAATTTTAAGTATAATTATTTATAGTCAAACACATAAGGGGTTAAAGGGGCGGGGGAGAGTGTTAGAGGAGATGGTTTGCATGCGTCGTGTTACACAGCCTTTTCAGGGATCTTAGAGTCGAGATGTCTGAAAATTCTGCTGTTTCTTCGTTATTTTCACTTAGTTATGATAATACTATTTTCACTTAGTTATGATAATACTATTTTCACTTAGTTATGATAATATTATGAGGTAGTGGACGGGGTTAGAAATATCATATATATCATATTACCCGTCCTTTTCGGGGTTCTTGAATCAAAGTGCTGAAAATTATATTATTTTTTTACTAATTTCAATTATTTATGATTATATAACGGGTTAATAAGACATGGGAGAGAGTGGGAGGGGTTCTTTTGTATATATCGTGTATTTTTCAGGGGTCTTGAAGCCCCAAAATCAGGAGATTTTTTCATTATTTCGATTTACTTGAACATGTATAATGACTTAGGAAAAGGGTTTAGAGGGGTGGTTAGAGGGGTTGCTTAGAATATGTTATGTTATACGTCCTTTTCAGGATATTATTTTAACAGAAAAGCTGCGTAAAGCGGAATCTCCGATATCAGTTGTAAATACATCTGAAACTCTTTCTATTATCTACTTTTTTTTATTAATATTTTTCTATAAAGTATTTATTTTTCAAAATACCTACTTGTAGTGTTTGGATTAAGTTATTTCTTACCGCGAGAGAATCAAATACAATATTTACAACGTGTACTGAAGTATTGAGTAAATTACTTTACCGCTTTTTTATTAACAGATTCATTCAAATGGGTTTCAACATCTTCGAGCACATCCCTGATGAACATGAAGTAGCAGCCAGCAACCCTGAACAAATCATTGAAGAATACATTGATTATATCTACTACCCGACAGCAGAAGAAATTGCAGAAGCTTACCAACAGATTTACACGCCAATAGAACAGATCATTGAAACCATGGACTGTAGAATTGAATTCTACAGGAGCCCGTTAAGAAAACCCGGAAAGAGAGATACAAACTTTATCGCTCTATCATCTAAAGTTGGCCTTGCACAATCTATGATGAGGGCGCTCTTTAAAATGTTTCACCTGTTCTATAATCCTGAGCGTCTCACTTTTTTTTGTATAGCTTGGGAGAATCTTATCCTCTGTTTCTTCTCTGTCTTGCTTTCCGTTTCAGCTGTTGTTTTCCTCGGTCTGTTTATATACAAATACTATGATTGTCATGTAACCTCCAAGATGCTTTTGGATCACATAAGTCAAATTCAAGACGAAAAATTGTACCTATTAAATATTATTGATTCTCTTGATAACCAAGGTGCCTTTTTGCCGCAGTGAAAAATGCTACTAACATCGTTTAAATTTTAAAGGACAGTAAACATTAATTTGTTGTATAATAAACATATATTAATTGATATAATGGTTTTTTATTTTAAAAAAAGTATTGATTACATGGCCTAACATACTTTTTATTTATATTTCACATTTATGAAATTTTTTTAAAAAGTTTTTATAATTATATTATTTCTAGTGGTTGCCATTTTCTAAAAAAACATTTTAAATCCTTTAGCTTTTTAAGCTAAAATATCTCGATATAAAATTATAAGTTTCATAAAATAAAAACTAAAAGTCTTGTAGAGCAGTGTATTTTGAATTAATAAATATTTCGCTGACCCGTAAATAATGATCTAATTTTAATTATAGATAGTTAACATTGTAACTTATAGTAATATTCAGATTAGTACATATTAGTACATAATTGTTGTCTCAGTATTTATATGATGGCCAACCGAAAAAATAATGTAATATTAAAAAACGGTACCATAGCTATTATTTCAAATCCACTACCCTTCACAGCACAAATAAAACTCCATCATTTATTAAATAAACTTTTTATTATTCCAACAAAAAATAATTCAAATTTTCTTGCAACCAGCATAAATTTTCTAGTGTTCCCAAAACATTGACTTCTAATTCATATACGTTTGAAACTCATATCTGTCCTAGTAACAGATTTACTTTTTTATTAGTATTTAACTTTCCCCCAAAACTTTGAAATACTAGTATACGTTTAAAAGTTTGATAATTTTATTTACACAAGTTGTAAAATCAATATTTTATATTCATACTTTACCTTCCACTTACTACCGTAGGTTTAAGATATTCAGAAAAAAACATGAAATTTCAATTCTTAGATCTCAAATATCCTAAAAATTGCATATAATGATCTAGCTGCCTTTCTCTTACTTCTATACTAATAACAGCCTAGCCAGGTTCAAGGGCGGTGGAGAAGGGTATCTCTTAAGGGAAAAAGATATTAATAAGGTGGAAGGGGGGCGCAGCAACTGACAAACAAAGCGACAAACGACAACCCGGGGGTCAAAGCCCCTTGATAAAAAAAAACTTTTTCATTGAAACTTACTATATCATGTTGGAAGAGCTTAGAGCTCTTCCAACATGATATAGTAAAAAAGACCGCAGGGTGGAGATTTTCCATAAAAAAGAACTCTTTTATGAGTGAACATTTTTCACGAGATATAACTTCCGATAAAAAGAACCGCTAAGGAGCGTTATTTTCTGCATCCATTGGGGTGGGGGAAGTGAACGACCCAATCTTAGCTACCTAACAGTTCACTAAGTAATCCATACTCATTCTATAAAATCAACGATAGGTCAAGTTAAAATCTAACACATTTTACTTTTAAAAACAAGAGAAAAATGAAATAAAACTAGTGAACGACATTATAGTCTTTCAAAATTCTGTGGGGAGGAGTGTTACTAAAATCATAGAAAATGCAGGAATCGCCTTAAATTAATTTATGGTATAATATAAGCAGAACACTGCCAAATTGTTGCTCTATTTTGTCTAACCATAGATCTTTTGTCTTGAAACATCTAAATTAGGATTTCTCTCTGAGGTAACCTAAGTTTTAATAATAAATCAATATTATTCAAGGAAAAATAATTATTCTTAGTTAACCTTAACCTATTATTTTGCGTAAAAAATTAAAAACATAACCTTTTTAAAATGCCTAAAATCGATATCAAAATTCCATAAAAACACCGATTATTGCCTTTGTGATATATATGTATATTATTAGAATATATACCTAGATTACTATGTTGCTTCTATACTTAAAAAACTGACTCCTATGTTCTGTTTCTCCCATTTCATAAAATGTACTACAGGAAATACTTAACTTTCTATTAAATAAATAAATCAATGAAACCAAAACTAGGCATGACAGATACTGAAAACAACCCTTTCGCAATGCTGCTATTCTCCTACTTAATTCTTTATTTGCCCTATATGTTTGTTCATATAGATTTAATAAGGAGATTATTTTAATGTTTTGTATAACAATGTCAAAAATGCAGCATTTTTGATGTACAGCATTTTGACTGTCTTGCAGGTTGATTTGGTGATAGAATTTAAAATGTCGTCGAAGAATATATGTATATTTTATTCCCTTTTTTTCTAAACAGAGATCCAACTATCTTGAACATAGAAATCAACTTTAGCATAGATTTTTCAGATTGTATACATATTCTCATGAAACAACATTTATTGCAATTAAGCTCTTTGGATATACCTTAAAACCATACTTTTTTAATCGAAATTATTGATGTTTAAAATACAGTCTGTTTATGAAAAGATCATTTTTAATTGTTTTATAGAAAACGATATTTTGATAAAGTAAAAAGAAATTATATCTGCAAGTTTTATTTGTAACAACTACAACCATTTGTTTAATTTTTGAAAATAAAGAAAAGGTTCGTAACCTCGTTTTTTTTGTAATATTTATTACAGTATTTTTAATTTTTTAAATTTCGTAGCCTAAATTAGTTCTCTAATATCTTATAAGGCAAATGTTCGTTGAACTAGAGGTATTTTAATTTTGTACTCCAAAAAATTTGTAAATTATTTACCGGGTACCATCCTTGCTCAATAGAAAGTAGAAACTATATTTTTCATTTTTTAGGGACCTTGAAACGTGAAGAAATTACAAACTGTCGCAATATGATTTTTTGACTAATACAATATGTCCCTTAGCGAGGGAAGTAAAAGGCAGCAACAATTTTATTAATTAATTAAAAGAATTATAAGACATTTTTTAAAAATAATGTGTAACAAGCGTTACGATCCTTTACTTTTAGAATTCGAAAAGAAAGAGAAAGTATCTTAATTTTATTTGAAGTTTAAACAATAATAGTAACCTCTACTATTTACTAGTATATTCAATATCTTAACATGGAAGCACTAAAAGCTCTCTAGATTTTTACCGAATTCGTCTCACAGTTTTGGCACACGGACCCAAGATCCTACCGTCCCAGGGCTTGTGCCCAAAAAATTCTTACAATTCTATCTACTATAACTTTAATAAGTAATACTTTTGCTAACGAACCCGTAGCTTTTAATTGACCAAAAGTAGATTATAATTCAATTATCTAAATTTTATAGCTGTTTCTCTAATATAGTTTTGTGTTTTATTTAATATATATTATTATTATTTAAAAAACAAACTTACAAATCAGGGTTTTTTTCATTAATCCCCAAAGATATTCTGTTTTATTTGTAGACGTCGGAATGCATATAAAGTCTACTTTTAAAAACCATGATTTCCTAGCTTATGAATTCGTAATGATTTGTTTCAAAACAATGTTATTTATTGACTAGGGCATAAAAAAAAATATTAGTTCTAATTTATCACAAGAAGTTTTGCCGATAGTTTAGTAAAAATTGGGTTATTTATATAGACTTGTAAGAAATATTTCTGTAGTTAAATATACACAATATCATAAATAAATTAGTTTTTTTTTCCTGCCAGAGATTTTTATAAATTTCGGTAGACTCTTCTACTACATTTAAACTATGAATTTGTGTTGCCTTAAGCCACATGTTTTCTAAAAAATATCTGGATCATCAGAGTATTCCCTTAACCAATAGTTACCATTATAAATCCAATCCTGTTGTTGAGTATATGGATTAATGTCTTGTCTAAACCATCTAAACAAAAAAAAAGGTATTATTTCATATTTTTGTTACATTAAGACCTGTAAAAAATCGTTTTTTTTATGATTAAGTGCCTCTTGCCTCACAATCTCTTATTCTTATAGGGAATTCATTTACACACTCTGTTTAGTACTATTGACCGAAAAAACTGATCATTTAAGGATACGGTATCATCACCTTGCTGACTGGACATACGAGGGTCATTCCAAAAGTTTCAGGCCTGATAAAGAAACGCAAGATAAAGCGGCTTGTAAATCAACAGCTGCGATCGTTTAATTTTATCCATTTTTTAAAAAAAGTTAAAACTTGTTTGTATACACGATCACTACAAAAAGACAACTAAATATACCAGTCCCAAATTTCCCAGGATGCCATTTAGTAGATACACTTAACAAATATAATAATTTGGTCATATATCTATGTGGGGCCGAGAACTTTTGGAATGATCCTCGTATATCACCCACCGCCATTGAGAAAAATGTCATATTGTAAAAGTATCAACAGTCAAGTGACACCTGCCATATAGATGTAGATAATGGTTTGGACTGTTAATATACAGATGGATGGCATATTTCCGACCGCCATCCCCTTGAATGTTTAATTTTTTTTTCTGTAAATGTTGCTTCAGAGATTTGAATATTTACCAGTCTGTGATAGCCTTTTACCGGCTAAGCAGTTACTTTTTTATATCTGTTTTGGACTGTCACTGTTTTTATTTATTTCGAATCACAACGTGTCAACCAGTAAGTATCTTCAGTCGTGTGATTCAAGACAATTATGAATATGTATTTAATAAATAATATACCTTGGATTCCATGGAACACCATGTTTACCCTTTCTGTG
Organism: Pachyrhynchus sulphureomaculatus; assembly: GCA_019049505.1. Lineage (NCBI taxonomy): Eukaryota > Metazoa > Arthropoda > Insecta > Coleoptera > Curculionidae > Pachyrhynchus > Pachyrhynchus sulphureomaculatus. The sequence goes on along the minus strand of CM032450.1, from coordinate 30,697,150 downwards.
CTTATTAGCGTCTCTCTGTTTTTCCTCGAGCCTATTTTTTTCTGCGGCCGCGCCATCTATGTCACCTTGTTCAAGTTTTCTGATGTCTGGCCTTAATCTGGAATCTGTAGAGCATATAATTTTGTCCATGCCAGGTTCGAATTCATTTAAAGACATTGCAAATTCTGTGAATTGATAATACTGAAAATAAATAATATTTTTATGAAGTTTTTTTAGGTAATTTGGAGACTTACATCACCGGTTTGTAGAGGTCTCGGATTAACCTTCCAGATAGTAGTGGAATTTGGAATTTCAATGGATGGACTTGAATCGCCTTTTGGTACTTCCTCTGGATCGTCTGTGTCGTCAGGCTAATAAAATAATAAAAATATTTTTTCGATAGTTTATGTAAGAAATTACTTTATATTGAATTGATTTAATATTAGTCAGGCTAAGTGGCACAGTCCTTATAGTCTGTTTGTTTGGAGTTGATAGCAAAGAACCTGGGTTATAAACATTAAAATGTCATAGACCATAAGCGTCCGAAATTTCACTACGAATTATTTGCATTTTTAGTTTTAACCACCTTTATTTTCTATCTCTATACAACAGTGCAACCTTTCTCCAAAAATATTTTATTATATGCCTTCTAAACTTTACAATAAGCTATATAAATCAACGCATTTCAAAGTGTATTTTAATGAGTAAATCATGAAACTAAAAATCTTATTTGTATGATAAAGGCCTAAACGAGTACAATTAACACTTCTTAAGAACTAGAAATCTACAATGTTATAAAGCTTAATGATAATAGGCACAATAAAATTATTTGGGATTTTAGCAATTATAGGAATAAATTAAGTTCTTATTGGTAGGTAGGTGCCTAAGTACCTAAATATGCAATAAAAATATTCTGTGTAAGTATAAAAATAAAGCAAAAACCTATAGTGTGCTTAGTTTAAATCAGAAAAGCGATGGCTTCAACTTTCAGTTTTGCCCCGCTCAAACTTCGCGGAGTCTGTACATCTGCATTTTCCCTGCGAGAAAAAAAACAGTGATACTTGACGTCCAGGATGCCCTAGTGCATCAACAGCCAACAAGCCAAGTCCGTGAAATTGTGGAAACCTGTTCCAACATGACGGGAGTTGGATCAGCAACTATTTATAGATTTCTAAAAGAAAGAAAACGTGGTCCTTGAAACGAACCTCAGAATCACAAAGGAAAGGAGCCCTTAGAGGTCGATGAAGATTTTAAAAACGCAATAAGAAGAAAAGTACACCATTTTTTTTATTAAGAAAGAAATACCTAAACTACAGTTTTGAAAAAAATCAGAGAATTTTCGTTGGGAAAAACACAATAGAAAATCTGTTCTTATCGATAAAACAGAACTAATTTGTTGGAGAAGAGAATATCTATGAGCAATCAGAAAATTTCGAGCCGAAGAAAGAAATATTTTTTATTTAGATGAGACTTGGGTTAATGAGGGAAATACTGGATTGACAAAAACATTAAGAGCAGACTAATTATAGCACATATTGATAGTGAAAATGGATTTCACGACGGTGGTTTGTTGAAATTCGAATCAAAGTCAACTAAAGATTACCATGAGGAGATGACGGCCGATGTTTTTGAGAAGAACTTCCAACAAATGATTGAATGTATACCAGCAGAATCAGTTATGTGTCCCACACCATTCTCGATTATTAGGACGACTCCCGACGAATTCATGGAAGAAAGCGGATATTCTTTAATGGATAAGAGATAAAAATCTCAAACATAGAGATGGTATGTTAAAAGCGCAAAGCAAAGCAAAATTGCGAAACAAAATAAGGCACAGTTCAAGAAATACGCAGTCGATGAGATGGCAAAGGAAAGGAATATCACAGGGCTTAGATTACCTCCATAGAGCTATTTTGGGCACAAATGAAATGTTACATCGAAGAAACTGTGGAAATAGAACCCTTAATTATTAATTTAAGAGAAGTCGAGTCTTCACATTTTCGATTGTAGTTAAAGAACTTATATATCGTGAATTGTGAATTTGTATATTTTTTTATTTATTTTTTTTTTTTTATTGGTCTAGCACACGTGCTGCAGGGAAGTCCCTAAAGCGCTCCAGGAGCGGCACGAGTGCGGAAAAAGCAATTCACGTTGTTCTTGAATCGCTGTAAATTGTACTCGGTGGGAAACACAGCGCTGGGCAAATTATTCCAAAGGGATGACGTTCTCCATATAAAAGATTGCTTGAAAAGCGTCGTACGCGGAGTAACAAGCTGAACCTCATACGGATGCGAAGCACCAGCGCGACGTGTATTTCTAACATGCACCGCTTTGGGAGGAATTAAGCGGGCTACATCCTTCGAACACTTTCCATGAAAATACTTGTAGAAGAGACTCAAGTCGCCAACCGTTCTTCGATGTTCCAGCGAATCAAGGCCGCCGGTCAATTCCGGGTCCCCAATCAGACGGACCGCTCTTCTCTGAACAGAATAAAACAAATGCAGTGTATATTTGGGAGCGGAGCCCCAAACGTGGGAGCAGTATTCCATAGTTGGTCGAATTTGGGCTTTGTAAAGAATTAACAGTTGCTGTGGGGTGTAAAGCTTTCTGGTTCTAAATAATATTCCCAATTTTTGAGAAGCTCTCCTTGCTATGCCTGCAACATGTTCATGCCAAGACATATTTGCTCCCAAACTAACGCCCAACAAATTGAGCGACGATGCCAGGGGAATGGAGTGCCCCGACATAACTATGTCGGGTTCAGCAACGTTAACCTTTCCAGAAAAAACTGCCGCCTGGGTTTTTGTAGCGTTAAATTCCACTTGGTTACTGTCACCCCAAGATAGAATTTCTTCCAGGTCTTTGTTAAGTTGAACGACCTCCTGCTGTCTGCGGATATTCGCCTGAGCAGCCGATGTCCGAGCGTTCAAGGTGAATGAAGAGACAAGCGTACTGTCGTCTGCAAAGCTATAGATTGGATTCCCGGTCTTTTCCAGCAGATCGTTAATGTAAATGAGAAAGAGAGTAGGAGACAGTATGGAGCCCTGGGGCACACCGGCGTTGATAGTGAGGGTGTTAGAAAATACATAGATCTATACATATATACATAGATCTATAGATTTAAAAATTTTTGGTAATAAATCTTATATTTCTATAACTTAATTTTTAAGATAATTTTATTCATTAAACACTAAAAGCAGGTTACGCTCGGACGGCTATGCTACCGATGCACCCTCATTTACATTTTATGATTCTATTGTATAGCAGAGGTTTTCTACCTAAAATAGGGTGAACCTTTAAAAATAATTCAAAACAGGTAGAAAAATCCAGTAAAATGCATAAGAAATCTCTTTCTTTTTTTTTTGGGCGCACCCCAAAATGCATTTGCATTTACAATGAAAGAATTCTGCCATTAATTCCAAACAAATGCACTTTAGTGATAATGTACTGATTTATAGAGTAAAATATTTTTATACTGAAAAAGTTATTTTTATCAAATTTAAAAAATTTAAAAATGGATAAAACAAACCTCTTGTGTTGAATTTTGTGATCTAAAGGATGATACTTTTAAGCTATTAAACTTCTGCAGCATTTTTCTAGATGTGTGTGAAGGTGAATCGTTGGGACTTCTGCTTTTGGTGTCATTATTTTTTAATTTATTTGCATTTTCTTTCAAATATTCTTCGTAATAGCTATAATCTACACATTTTATAAATTCGGTCCATTTTCCATAGACGTAGAACAGCTTCTGTTTCCTTAAAATAATGTTTTACTATAATTTAAAATATTAATTAATTTCAATTACATGCTTGGCAGGTAAATACGAATAAAGGAACAACAATCAATGAATCTTGTATATAATATCAAAGCAACATGCAGACCTATTATCATCTGAATTGTACTGTGTGTTTCAATTTTTGCTTACAATTTATCAGCAATATATCCTTCTACTCTATGTAAGTCTTTAGAGCTACCTCCTGCTTGTTTAAAAGTAAGATGAGCTTTATATTCCGAAGAATGACTGACTATGTCCATAGTACCACATTGTTCCATCCATAGCTTTCCCATAATTATATTATGAACACAACATGTTACATTAGTCCAAGTGTAGGCTTCTTTAAGTCTAAAAAGAACAACAGAATATGAACAACCATAATGTAAGACGATGCTGTACTTTAAAATATACAAAAGTTTAAAGTCCACTTGACAGACATCAATATGTATTCGTCTTGCCATACTCATTTAACACCATAATACTCACGTCGGTTGACATACCTAGCCTAGTGTGGCCAAGAGAGCACGCAATATGTAAAATAACGTGGTACGGCATGATGTATATTTAGTGGACATAGAGTTTTTTTGCAAGTCTTACTTTGGAAATTCTACTGTAACAATTCCTTTAGGCTGTATTTCTACACTTTTTCCCCAAAACTTCAGCTTTGGATGTATAGAACCATGAAAATACCAATCTTCACCTTCTGCGTGAAATGCAGATACTGGCGGATGATGACTAACTTGTTCACATATAATTTTGAAATCTTCTCTTTCTAACTCATATGTTTCACCTAATAAGGGATTAAATGGCTTTCCTAAGCGTTCCCAGTTAGAGGCTAGAGCACTGACAGCAAAACCTACGTAAAAAATTGACATTTAAATCACTTGAACCAGTAAAAAATAGAAATATTCAACAAACATATTTGCTTACCAATGACGTATTGTATTCTAGCAACAGGGTCCTCTTGTTGAGCAGCAACTCTGAGCAAATGAGCATATTCCATATATTCCGCCATTCTTTGCAAGAAACTCAGTGGCTCGTTGAACACTACTGGCATAGTTATTTTGCTTAATTCTTTACCAATACAATTTTTTAATACTGCCCAAATATTGTAGTCATTGTGGAACATTGGTACCGGTAAAACAAGTCTAAAAATTACTATAAATAATAAGATAATACAAACAATTTCGAATTCAATGTCCCTATTAAATTTTCAAAAAATGTAGGGTTTTCTGAAAAATCTTTTCAAATTCTCTGGAAGTAAAAATTATTTCTATCGAATTCTAAGCGTACAATTTTTAATTTCATAGAGATGAACCGAAATCGTATTGTTTTATAAGTATATATGGAAAGATGTGAGAAAATCGCTCCGAATCTAGATTTCGGCCTCCTTTAAGAAAAAAGAACCAGATGTGCTAGAAATATTATTAAATTCATCGTAAGTTTATGAAGATTTCAAATCTAAAAACTGTATTTTCAAGAAACCTACGATAACTCGATTTTAAGCTGCTGTACCGACTAGCTTGGTCTGAAAAGCAAAGAGGCACCAAGGCTGTTTGGAGATTTTTTATTACAGATAGTTTTGCTTTTTTATGTTAAATCATAGTGAAGATAATAACTGATTTGTAAGATATGGCATTCATAAATATTTTTTAGACAACATATACCTATAAATAGTTGTAGTCCATTTTTAGGGTTTACATTATGAACTTATGAATCACGATGAATCAAAAGTTTGTGTATTTATTTTAGTCGCGGTTTTTACCATCATGTAGATGATTCTTCAAAAGTATTTTAAATTGATTTTAAGTGAATACAGTGAAAATTTTATGTTATTTTTCTTCCTTTGGTGCCTTTTTGAATATAAAACGATTCCATTTAAGATTTCTAGTTTAGATGATACGGCACGTTGACAATTGTGGCCAATTATGTATGTCCTGGTATTTAGGGGATTTAACCAGTGCAAATAGATCGCAGAAGGTCAAAAAATGAGATTAAAATTTCAACGTTTATAAGTATAAAGCTTAATTCAAAAAATTGTTCCTATATGAATTAAAAAGCAGGAAATAGGTTAGATTAAGCATTTATAAAACAAATCTTACCGATATTCTTTCTTTCCGTGTTCCATCCTTCTAATTTGAGTACCAACCCACAGAAAATGTCAGTGTATTCAAGCATTCGATTTTAAAACGAACTGCTATAATTAAAAAAACTTTATTTTGGTATTTAAACTGCGATTAGTAATTATTAATACTTAAAATTTAAGAATCAAGAATATCAATGTTTGTTTAGGCACACTTATTAAATTATTGATAAAAAAAATCGTTATCGATGAGTTTTAGACAAATTGTTTTAATTATATAATGTTCGAGTTAAAAAATTAATAAGAAAATAAATTTCTTTCAAGGAAATTTCCAACGTTATGCAACCGCTACTTTTCTAGATTTGACAAACCAGTTAATAAAAAATGTCATTGTTAGTATTGATTAAAAATGCCAAGCAAGATTAGTTTACTCGAAACTTACCCTTCATAAAAATACACTTATAGGCATTTCTCCCTATGGCTTGACCTAAATCAATAAATTACCCACTCACTAGATTTATTGTGGATGTAATTTTTTAATAATTAATATCACGTAATTAAGAAAATGCTCACCATTCTGGAATTATAAGGGTGACAATAAGGTTAAACAAGAATGGATATAGACCACCCCTGTTCCGGGCATCTTGGAGCACATGCGCCCCTATTATGAATTTTCTCTATAGCGTTCTACTTGCCGTGGTAGAATCGAAATTTGAAATTATGGAGATAGAATATAGAAAAATGATGAGAACTTTATTTTGTCAGTTAGTTTTTACTATCTTTGTCAAAGGAGAAAAGTATTGTATTCATATTTCGAGATTTTTTTTTTCTTTTCTTTACGTACGTACGAGGGTTCCTAGACCACTTATTTTCGTCGGTCAGTTTGTCTGTCAGTCGGTTTGTTGGCGCCATAAATAATATCTAATGAGGGGATAAGGCCAAAAGTTTTTGACGATATCGCTTCAGGTCAAGGGAGTGAAAGTGATGGGGGTTGATGAATTTTAAAGCGTTTTAATAGTAACGTAGAAGTGTTTTCTGTTTTTTTTTAATAATAGACACATTTCATGCAGAACTATTTATAGTAAAACATATAAGGGACGAAAGGGGTGGGGAGGAGATTAGAGAGGTTGGTTGCTTCGTATATAACGTTTTTATATATCCTTTTCATGGTTTTTGACGTCAAGGAATCCAAAAATCGGGTTTTGTTTTTATTGCTTTCAATTTTAACCTAGAAAGGGGCTAAAAGAGGTGTGAGTCCTTTAATATTGTATAATGACATTGGTATTTTCAGATAGTTACAGGTTTTTTAGCTGATGTATTGGTCAAATTTTAAGCATATTATTTATAATAAAATATATAAGGGGTTAATGGGGTGGGGTAGGGGGTTAAAGAGGTTGCTTCCTATATATGGTGTTGAAGGTCAGGGTGTGTGGAGTAGAGGAATTTGAACATTAGGTTATTTTTTCATGATTATTATGGGAATTTTTGCAGGTTTTTGATTGTAATAATGAACAAATTGTAGACCTTATTGTTTATTTACTATAAAAAAATATGCAACAAGTCCATCACAACTCGTGGGGGGTAGGGAAGGGAATTAGAAGGGTAATTTTGTATTTATTGTGTTATAGGTACTTTTCAGGGTTATTTAAGTCAAGGGATCGAAACGTTCGTTATTTCCGATGTTAACAGGTGAAGAGGGTAAAAAGGGTGATGATCAATAAATATTGATTAGTTTCAATATTATTATAAGAATTTTTTATGGTTTTTGGTTGAAATATTTAAAAAAATAGCGCCGCTGCGCAACTGGACCTGAGCCAGTCAGCCGTCTCCAGAGTCTACAGACGTTTCCAAAAGACTGGGGTCTTTACACGGAGACCAGGATTAGAAAGAGGAAAGCGTACTTCGGAGCGAGACTGCTTCATTGTCAACACAACTCTAAGAAATTGTTACTTGACCGGCGTTGAGGTCCAGCAGGAGCTCCGACAAATTCGTGGTCGGTCTGTCAATCATTGGACAATCAGAAGAAGACTTAAAGAAGCTAACGTAACTCCGAAGAGACCAGCTAATGGATCAAATTGACAGCAACCGATCGACAAGCGCGACTCAGATTTGCCCAAGAACATGTCGACTGAACCTTATAGCAATGGCGCTCCGTTTTATTCTCCGACGAGTCCCGAATGTGTCTACATGGCAATGATGGAAGAAGATGAGTCTATAGGAGGCCTGGGAAGCGCTATGCGCAGTGCAATGTTACTGAAACGGTTGCCTACGGAGGAGGGTCTGCCATGGATGTGGGGAGCCTTCTCATTGGATGCAAAAACCAATTTGGTTTTCGTGACTGAGGAGACTCGTAGTGGTGGATTAAATGTTCACTGTCACATGGAGGAGATTCTGCAGGAACACATCGTTCCTTATGCTCGATTTGTTGGCGATATTTTTGTGCTAATGCACGACCTGCTGCAACGGCGCAGCAATGCCTGGCGAAAGTAGGAATACCCACATTAGACTGCCCTGCGCTGAATTCTGGAGTCAGTCCAATCGAACACATGTGGGATCAGCTCAAAAGAAGGGTTCGCGCCCGAAATCCAGCCACTGCATGACTTAGGGACTTAAAGGTTGCGATGGCGGAAGAGTGGGGAAGAATCCCACAGATAGTGGTGAAAGAACTCGCCTGCTCACTGAAAAACCGGCTGGAAGCAGTAATAAGAGCTGGGGGGGGGGGATACAATATATTGATTTTGGTTTTTATCAATAAATTTAATTGTTAAACTTAAAGTTTGTTTAATTTTTCCTCCCTGTCACCCTTATTTTAAATCCTTATTTCGCCTTTCAATCATTTTAATCAGTAAAAAGCATGAGGTATGCTATGAAATTGGATATCATTAGAAAGAGAATAGGCTTTCAAATGATACACTAAATTCTAGGATCCGTGTTAAATGCAACCAAATAGTTTGAGTCGATTTTTTTGCTCACCAGTGTACAGGGTGAGTCAACGATAGAGTAAAGTTCATTATCTCATTTGTTTCGGGAGTGATGAAAAAATGTTAAATACAATAGTTTTAGGGAATGTTAAGGTGCACAGTTTAAAATTATTTTTGAGTATACAGGGTACTTCAAAAAAGTGTGGCCGATATATGTTTTTTTACATGGAACATCCCATTTTCTAATTTATTTTTAAATTATGAGTAAAATTTTATAACTTTTTAGTGTTCCGTACGGAACACTTATAAGATCACTTCGGTGTCTGTCTGTCTGTCTGTCTGTCTGTCACACCCGATTTTCTCCGAAACTATTTGACATAGAAAGGTGAAATTGGGTAATAATATAGGAATTGATGGCCTCATCAGAGCCATGTAGTTTTGAGAACTAAATTTTGACTTAAGGGGTTAGTTTTGGGGGCGGGTCGGAAAAAAAAAAATTTTTTACTAGGTCATCGAGTGTGGTGTCAAATGAAAGCTTGTGAAAACACGAGTAAAAAATATATATATAATATTATACTTGCGCGCACTTTTCTTTGTATTATTTTTAAAACTTCGCGAAAAATCGCTGTCCCGGGCCTTATTCGAAAAGTACTTATCAAAAAATTTCGAAAAAATTCTGGAATATTCTCCACGGGGTGTAGATTGAACGAAAATTATCACGAGTGCATTACCTTTAATAATTTATATGATATATAAAAAAAACAAAAATTTCAAGGTCATCAGATTTCAGTAAAGATTGGAAACAAACTTTGTTGAAAACTCATTTGGGGTGTATTTTGTGAAGTCACTGATTATTTTATACCTCTGTAACAAAATTTTTTTATTTTAAAAGCAATCAACGTACGGAACACTAATTGCGCAAGTTTAACTTGCACTTGATCGGTTATTTATTAATAATGTTATATACCTAAACCTAGCAGTTTTTCTAGTATTATTTTTTTAAAAAATACTAGTTTTCAGTTTTGTAAAAAATTGCCAGTAGCGCCATTGTTTCTGAAGGTGGAATACTCATAATTGGGTACGAGCGGTCTATAGAGATGAAAAAAAAGATGAATGTAAAGAAATTTGAGTTAGATGCTACAGGGTGTTCAAAATAAATTTATACATTTCGACTAATTTAAATTGAAAAATCTCAAATTTTTAAATGACACATCCTGTATATTATTATTTCTTGTGATAGATTTTACAAAACCCTTCAACTTTTATTAAGTATGTCATATACTTATTTCTAATAGTTTTCGATTTATTTTGAACTTTTCAATTTTTACCCTAAAACTATTCTATAACATTTTTTCATCATTACCGAAACAAACGAGATAATGAACTTTACTCTATCGTTGACTCACCCTGTACATGTTTATAAGGAAAGTACTGGGTAAATCACTTTACCGATTTGTTTTCATTTAGTTGGAACCACTGGGAAATTGCCCGTTAAAAAATATCGAACAATTGCATAATTTATAATTATTCGAAAACGATATTTTTTTGAAATTAAATTGCTTCACTTATGTCAGACAGTATATTCGAAATAAAACAAGTAATTTCAAACATAGCAAAACATAAACAATTAAAAGTGTATACGCCTTGAACGGTCCAGAAAAACAACTTTTTACAAGTTACAATTTTTTTTGTTATTGTATACTATAAGGGAAATGTTATAGTTGTCAGATTTTTAGTTGGAATAAATAGTTAAACAAATAAATTCTGTAAGATATATGCTGGATCGAAAAATTTAGTTTTTTCTATGAAACAATTCATATCATAGTTTTAAAATTTATAGAATGTTACATGAACAGTTAAACTTATTTTAAAGGAGGCCCAATAAACTAGGGTAATTTTGCCTTGTCATGACGTTTATAGCGCATTTTTGAAACATCCCATGTAATTGACCTTAAAAGGAAAATCACCACCGTAAACTTTCATCTAACGAGCTAAATCATTATATATATATATATATATATATATATATATATATATATATATATATATATATATATATATATATATATATATATATATATATATTGGGGTACATTTTGTCCTTCTAGGCAAAATAAACGCCAAAGTTACCAAAAGTAGCCTACTTTGTCGGGCCTCATACAACCCTTAAAAAAATAAAGTTGTCAAAATTTTTTGGTACTTACAAGTTATTAATTTAATAGAAAAAGAGATGCGTACAGAATTTTTACACATGTATGTTGACAAGTAAATACTATTTATTGTTAATTCCACAAAACTAAGATTGAGTATTTGTAATAATATATAAATTTTTCGTGCTAGAGACGCCAATACTATTTATCTCATTTTATTAACTTGTTGATATGGTAATAATCTAATCGAGCAGTACCGTCTCTTGTTAGGAATCTCGGTAAAAACGACGAATAAAGCTAGCCAAGTGTGAGTAGGATTCGTGCACCAAGGGGTTTGTAACCAGAAGTTGTGCATAAAATAAGTTGTACGGAATTCCCGGTGTAGGAATTTTAGAGAAGCATTCGAAGTAAAAAATACGAATTTAAAAATAATTATAAAGTGCGGCAAATTCTCTTAACGCCTTTTCTAAATAACATGACTTAATAAAAAGTTTTATAGCCATTGTAGATTTTAGGATTGTGTGTAGTGTCTAGCCTGTACTACATTAATTGGACACCCTATAGGGTAAGCGTTTTCTGCAAAAGACTAGTGTATTAATGTTATGTATTATTATTGTAACTACGATTACTGCGTAAAAATATAAAATTTATATTTTATATTCTAATTAGGTATACTAGTGAAGTTTAAAAACATAAGAATATCTTAATGGTTTTACCAGACGAGGACTTTATGTTTTTGTTTTTTTGATTTATATAACTGCTAATGCAATGACCTTAACTTTTTTCATAACGATTAACTTTGTCAATAAGCTATTATATCATTTTACAGTAAGTACTAAAGACTCTGGAGGTTATTTATTTAGTTGCTCATTTAATCTGGTTCACAATTTTTTGTAGAACTGTAGTAGCCAAAACGAGAAGGTCGTTTTTCTCCTAAAAAAATTATTTCAAATTCTCTAAAGAAATGGAACATGACTTTTATATTATGCAAAAGAAGATTTGGAGAATGATACGTGGACAGCGAAAAGAAATGAAAGTATTAATAGAAGTAAGATACATCGAAAAAGATACGTGGATAAATCATAAAAAGAAAATTTGGCACCCGAAACACCAGAAACACTAATCAACGAAAGATCAGAAATAGATGATAAACAGGTGGAAGAAGCTCTCAAAAAAATTAAAAAAACGAAAAATCAGCTGGTAAGGACGAAATGAACTATTAAACTACGGAGGAGTGAAACTGACTAAAGAATTAACAAAGCTCATAAACACAATAATAAAGGGATCGCGAATACCAGAAGAATGGAAAACAAGCATAATGATACTACCTACTTTTTAAAAAAGGAGAAAGAAATCGATCCGAGTAATTATCAAGGAATTAACTTCTTGTGCACAACTTTAAAATTGACGACAAAAATTGTTACTAATAAAATAACTCCACTTATACAGCTTTCCGAAGAACAACAAGGATTCAGGAGCAGAAGATCCTGTAACGACACAGTATTTGTAATCAGATAAATTACTCAAAAATCAATTGAGTATAACAGACCAGCTTTCTTATGCTTTATAGATTTGGTAAATGCATTTGATAAAGTACAGCTGCAAGACGTAGTACACACACTTTATGACAAGAATATTCCATTGGATATAATAAAATTAATTGAGAACATTTACAAAAGAAATAAAATAGAAGCGAGAGTAAATTCGGAGTTAACTGAACCCATAGAGGTAACAACTGGTATTAGATAAGGAGACTCACTGATTGATGAATATATTAAATGAAATAATTAAACAGATAAAAACAAAAAAGTCTATAGAATGGGCAATAAAGAGATACAAATATTGTGTTACGCCGACGATGCGGTCCTAGTCGCTGACAATGAAGATGACTTGCAGAGATTATTACAACAGCAAAGAAATTCGATATGAAAATATCGGCTGAAAAACCAAACCAGTAGTTATCTCCAAAGAACCAATTAGGTGCAAGCTGGAAATCGATAATTAGGTTATAGACCAGGTGACGACAATTAAATATTTAGGAATTAAATTATCATATAACAACAACAATAAATAAAAAAACAAATAGCAAAAGCCAGTAGAATAGCAGGATGTTTGAACGACACTATTTGGAAAAATAAATACTTGAGAGTAGAAGTAACATCTCGTATATTATCTTTAGTTATGACTTACACAGCAGAAACAAAACAGAAACACACTCAGAGATTCTTACAAACAAGTGAAATGAAAACATTACGAAGAATTGGAGGAAAAACACTTTGGAACAGAAAAACAAATAACAACATAAGGCACTTATGTGAAGTAGAGGACATTAACACGTGGATAAGAAACAGAAACATAAATAGAATGTCCGAACAACGATTAGTGAAAATAGTTCGAGATAAATCACCGGTGGGCGGAAGGAGTATAGGACGCCGACGAAAAAGATGGAACCACGACCTGTAGCGACGATACATTAAAGAAAAACAGGCAAGAATACCTCATATAAAGAAGAAGAAATTTACATTTACTTTTATCTTCATTTTCATTATTTTTTTGATAATGGACCTAAATAAGGGAACCCGCAAAAATAGCGTCGATCACATTGGCTGCTTAAATGTAGATCCTGGCTTTCTGAATAAAACCATCGGGACGAAATCCAATCTATTCATTCTTGTGGTACTAGTTATCAAAGCTGAACGTATAGTCAAAATTCAATTGTAATTTAGTTTTCTACCTTCTAGGTAAGGCTTCCATCGGCATAAAAAAACTGTAGAAACGTTTTGTTTTTTTTGACTGCTACTATCTGGTATATAATAGGTTCTGTCAAGTTTGATAATTCATTTGGCGATTCAACAAAAAATCAGCAGAGGGAACCTTTCACTACGACACATTTTAGTAAAAGTATCAGTCGAAATTACGTAAAATCCAAAATGGCTTACCTGTTTACGCGTCGATTAGAGGCAGTCTTTATTTGTTCCCACACAAAGGGGCCTAAAATGACACATTCTGCTGCCGCTAAATATATTAAAAACTCGATATCATTTGTGAAGAAGTGGGCAAATCATTTTAACGAGACGAAAAATGTCGACGACTTGCCAAAACGTGGCTCGGTAGGCAAGGTCATTCCGAAAGTCGAAAAATGAATCGTGTCGTGTGTTTTCACGAGATTCGAAATTGATGCTGCGACAAGGAGCCAAAAAATTTAAAAAATCAGGTCTGAATGTGTCCCATGAGACCATTGGACTACATCTTCGTGTTCATAATGTCAAATTCCAAAGCACGTTGACGATACCTTTACTGGGCGAAAATCACGTCGCGAAACGGCTCGCTTGGGCTCACGATATGATAGTAGAGTGGCCCTCACAATCGCCGGACAGCAACCCTATTGAAAACGAAGGGCCTGAGAAAAGACTCTGAGGACTTTTACTCAGTTGTCTCACGAGATTCGAAAAATTTGGATTCTATTGCAGAAAACCTCGTCGACAGCATGCCTCGAATATGCCAGGCGATTATTGATGCAGTAGGCGATTGGCAACTTGCTAGGGTAATTGCGCCGTTGTTAGCACGCCAAAGAACACATTGATGGCAAAAAATGTTCTCGAAACATATTTTTTTCAGGAATACGAGCAGTCACGTTCTTACTTGACAGACTGTGTTTTTATATATTAATCGACATCTGTATAGTAACACTGTTATAATAGCTGAATTATCTCTTGACAAAAACTCTATAATTCTTATTATTTTCTTTTGGCATAAAAATATATTGTCTTGTCCCCCTAGAACAGACACTGGATACTTTTAAGAAATCCACGAAACTAAATTAAATAATAAATCAGTCATAACAGGTAATTAGGAATAGTCAAAAGTCCAGAGTCTTAAAGAAATTCGAACCGAATATTTTTGTTCAGTTTCTCACAAACGTATTAAAATAGTAATTATTCTTATCTTCTAGAAAAACTAAGTATCAGGTACCTACAAACAAAATACCTAACGATGGATTACCTGATATTATTTAAAATTCGGATTAAACATAAAAACGAGAGCCTGTATCTATGGTAACCCAACCAGTAATGTCATTAAATAATAAATACAAAAGCTACTAACATCATCTCATTTAAATAAGTGTTCTGGCAGATAAGTCGCCAGTATCGCTCTATTTGACCACAGTTAAACATTAGTCAGATAGAACGGAAGTTTGAAATTATGAAAGAGGAAATAGAAAAAAAAAACACGGAAAAACCCCGTAGTCATTTTTGGTGGAGTGTTGTTTATTGTGATTTGTGTAGGGACTTTTTACAATACCTATCAGCTTCATGTACTCCAGGATGAAGTTCAGTACCTAAAACTGAAACTTTATCATTGTACGGTCCCCAAAACACCGGTAAGTAATCAGAAAAAAATATTTAATACGATTAATCTTATTTAATATGTTAGTCATAATTCACACCATTTTTTGACTAGTAACAAAGTTTATATTTTTCGTTAGTATGATTTTTTCTTTTATAAAAATTTACTGCTCGTTACAAAAAAATTTGCAAAGTAATTTTACCTAGTACGTCTCTTGCAATACGTAATTCTAAAATAAGTAGTGAATTTCACTTGATGCAAACACTACAAGTTTATCTTTTAAATAATAGTACTGAATTTTCCTTTGTCAAACTAAAAAATAACTTAATCTAAACACTATCTTTTGAATAATAGCTACTTTATGGTAAGATATTATCCGAAAAAATTTCGCTTAACATAATTTAAAACAATGAAAAAACAACACAATTTTCAGAATCCTCCACTCGAAGAACTCTAAAATTTACGAAACAATCCCTCTAACCTTCTCACCCACTTTATTAACCTTTCATTTGTTTCACCATAAATAATGAAAAAAAAAACTTTCTCGAAGAATCTTGAAAGGGCTGTATAATAAGATATATATTAAGCAACCTCTCTACTCCTTTAACTTTTTACATATTTAACTATAAATAATAAAAAAAATGTATAATTTTTGAAATTCCTCGTTTCCAAGAACCCTGAAAAGGACATCTATATAAAGCAAGCTCCCTTACAGCCGCCGGCAGCTGACTTTGTTAATTCGTTTATTAAAGGAGAGTATTTTCTTTCTGAAAAAAAAACCCTCCCATATTTTTACATTTCTTAACATTTCAGGGACTCTAGATTACGAAAATCATAGTTCCCCAATTTAGTCGGCCTGCCTGTCTGTTGGTCCAATAACTCTTGAAGGAAATGACATATTGATTTCAAATTTGGTCCACATATTATTGTATGAACTCTAAAAAAAAATATTACGAAACAATCCCTCTAACCTCCTCACCCACTTTATTAACCCTTCATTTGTTTCACCATAAATAATGAAAAAAATAACTTTCTGCAAGAATCTTGAAAGGGCTGTATAATAAGATACATATTAAGCAACCTTTAACTTTTTATATATTTATTTAATATAAATAATAATAAAAAAATGTATAATTTTTGAGATTCCTCTTTTCCAAGAACCCTGAAAAGGGCAATCTATACAAAGCAACCCCTTTTACAGTCGTCGGCAGCTGACTTTGTTACTTCGTTTATTAAAGGAAAGTATTTTATTTCTGAAAACACATCCTCCTAGATTTTTACATCTCTTCACATTTCAGGGACTCTAGGCTACGAAAATCATAGTTCTCTAATTGAGTTGGTATGCCTGTCTGTTAGTTCAATAACTCTCGAAGGAAATGACATATCGATTTCAAATTAGGTCCACATATTATTCCGTATATGGTCGTGTGTACACAAAACTTGAGAGGGATTGACAGTAGTACAGATCAATTTTTGGTGACTGTTATTAACAAATTTTAAGTATTATTACTTGTAGTCAATCATACAAGGAGTCAAAGGAGAAGGAAAGAGTGTTAAAGCGGTATGCTTCGTATACTATATATCGTGTTATGTAACCATTTCAGGGATTTTGGAGTCGAGCAATTTGAAAATTGAGTTATTTTTTCAATAGTTTCAATTATTTATAGTCGAATATATAAGGGATAAGGGGCGGTTGGGTTTAGGCGGGGTGCGATGGTGGCCTGTTATGCATTGCAGCCTCTTGGCTTATTGTGCTCCTCTTTCTTGTTTTCATGAGCGTCCTCCCTTTAAGAAAGTTTATTAGGGGTGTTAGAGAAATTACTTTACATATCTCGTGCTACATCTCCTTTTCAGAGTTTAGGGGTAGTAGACCCTGAAAAATATCTTATTTTTCATTATTTAACGTAAATAATATATGTATAAAGAGAGGTGAGAACAAAGTGACCTCAACAAAATTGGCTATACAATTTGTATTTGTAAGGGACATTTGTTGGAGAAATAACTTTCTTGTTTATATTGAAAAGAGACTTTGAGAGTATTTTAACTACCTTCTGTTTTCAGGTAAAAATAGTTTTCATCTGGAGATAACGTCTGTGATCTTCAGATAAACACTATTTTTGTAGTAATAATGTTATCAGTTAGGAATACCAAATAAAGACGATATGGAATGGATGTTTTTTACAGCTTTATACAGATTAAAAATCGTAGTTTTTAGAATTAAATTGTATCAAATCGAATTGAATTTTCTACGTTTCACTTAGGATTGCACAATTACTGTTCTATATTAAAATAGTTCATTTAGAATATCTCTTGTAATAGAAGATCGAGAAGTATTCGTTCACCGTACATTATTATCTCAAAACTTCAAATAAATACAAGGAAGGGAAAATCTTGCTTTATAATGTAATAAAAAACTAAAAGATAAATGATGTACTTACCTAATTATTTCAACGTAGCTTCTTTCGTTGACTCATATGTCTTTTTTAATTTCGCGTAATGAAATAAATGATGTTCTTTGAAAAAGTAGTTAACGTTTTCTAAAGAATTTATTCATTGCAAGTTGCCAGGGACTTATTAATTCTACGTTAATTTTGCGATAACCGATGGCTTCCGTTCGTAGATAGTAATGTTTTTGATAAGAACACACTTGCAGATAATGCGATTTTTCTATTAATTCATTAATTACTGTTTTATTCATTTTTAATTTAGATGAATTAGGATTATTTCAGTGTTATGGTAAAACCGAAACTCTTGTATTCGTCAGTCAGTCTATCGGCCTGTCCTAAATTCAATTCGAAATCACTAAAACAATTTACCTGTAATTTTACAAAAAATTAAAACCGACTTTCGGGTATGGAAGAATATCACAAATCGATAAAAATACTGCCAAGCCATAAACAAACGACGTCTTAGTTTTTTTTTTTTTTTCGTTAAATAGCCTGTCACTCGACACACAACATTTTTTTAATAGCAACATATATCAGTGGTTGATATCAGCCAATGACAGAGCTATAGGTGAGTTAAGTATAGTAATTGGAAAAATACTTCGATTACTTTTGACAAGTCAATTATTAATCAACGCCCTTTAGAGAGTAATTGTAATTTGTTTCCCAATTATTATTATTAATTAAGATTACAGTAATTAGTAATTAGTTATGAGTAATTGAATTACTCTCATAGTAATTGAATTACTAGAGAAGTAATCTGATTGCAAGAGTATTAAATTAACTTTAGTAAAATTATTGAATTACTGTAAAAAAATCTAATTGATTTAAAAAGTAATTGAACTCCCACAAATTGGAAAACTATGAAAGCAATTACCAAAAAATAATTGATTCACAGAATGAATTATTTTGTGCAATTACTGGGTAATAAAACTAGTTTTTTAAAATTACCGTTAATTTATAATTATTTTTTTAATTGAATTTTTAAAAGTAACTCATAAATGTAATTTAACTACTTTTAAAATAATTGGCGACAGCTCTGATCAGTGATACATTTGGCTTGTATCACTGATCAGAGTCAGTTATTATGTTCGGTGGGTGTGGTGAAAAGGTATTGTTGTTAATCCTCCTTTATTGTTCCTAGTTTATCTGACGGGTCGTAAAAGACAGAACGAGAGTTGTTGGAGTTTGGCGCTTTTTCGAAATGAGACATCGATTTCAAATTTGATACTCATATAAACCTTGACAAGGAACCTATAGCTTTTGGGCGATATTACTTCAGGAGATGGGGGTAAAAGGGGTGGGGTTGATCGATAAATTTTCAGCAACATATAACAATTTCTCTTAGTTTTTGGCTGTGATAATAAAAATAAAATTCTGAAGTATAATTATTTATAGTCAAATACGTAAGGGGGTTAAAGAGATGTGGTTGGGTGCTATAGGAGTTACTTCGTACATATTGTCTTATAGAGTGTTTAATATATTTTTGTCTTTTTAGCTTGATAGTAATATTGACCCGCAGAAGTTTGTTAAAAGTTTTACCAGATTAAAGAGAAACATTATTGGTGCTACAGAAGATGGTGTACTGGTTAGTTCAGAATCATATTCGCATCACAAGCGCGACAATCAGACACATAATAAATATCCTGCTTTTAAAGGTTTGACTGCTACCACTGTTCCAGCTCAATCATCGTTCTTTGAAAGGTATTAAAAAATTGCAATTATTCTGGCGATGGCGACCGAGAAACCAACATACAGTCTCGGAGACGGATTTTATGCTTTCTAACGTTCTTTCAAAGGAGCGCTACAGAATAACGAAAAGTACATCCCATCACAGAGAAAGTTTAATGATAATAAAATTATATAAAAATGCCAGTCAGGATTAAAAAAAGTATTTTAGATAATGAAATGAATAATTCAATTCTGACAACCAAAAAGATCTTCACATATTAATATCAGTCATAAGTTGGTGTTTATGGAAATTTTTTTTAGTTATACACCGCTTAACACAATAGCTCCAAACCAGAAAGGAGGAATACCAAAAAAATCCCCTATAAGTGTCAGGACATCAAGGGTAATGCATTATGAAGACAAGTCTAAGGCATTTCGACAAGTGGTTAAATTGAGAGATCTTAAATCCATGGATACAAGCGCATACGCTTCAAATGTAAGCAATTTATTGGCAAAAAAACTAAATTTTATATTTTTATTTTTCATTTCATAACAAACTGATGTTAAGATAAATCATCTACATGGAGCATTAGACGTAAAATAATAAGATTATTTAATTTTAGGAATATAATGCTGGAACATCTGATTCTGAATTTCCAGTTATTCGAGATGAAGGATTAATTACCAGACGCAATCGTCAAAAAATGCAAGTTCTCGATGAAAGGCATCCTCGAACTGGCCGAGTAAAACCCTTGCCAACCATTCAGTTTGGTGGCGATACTTCTCGTTATGTTCTCGGAACTCATGAAAACTTTAATGGTATATTTTAATTAAAGTGAAAACGTAATACTAACATGCGGTGAAAAGATTGCTATGTTACATCATTCGAACATAATAATCAACGCCAAATGGCAGCAACAGCAATACCACCTTTTTACATAAAATATTATTAGACTTAAATCGTTTTCGGGTTGCCAATGCAACGTCGCTGTTATGGACATCTGGCAGTTACAGTCATATTCCAAGTTTATATGCCGTACTTTTAACGTGTTTCTGCTTGCGCTTATTAGGATACCTCATAAAATGATTTGAAACTATAATAATTTTTAGGAAATGGTCACCTTAGGCACCTCCAAAGAACATTCGTAGATTGGAAAGCAAGTAATTGGGTGGAAAAAACAGGGATGAACTCACATTTCAACTTCCAAAATGGCTACTTGACTATAAGAGAAACTGGAATCTACTTTATTTATGCCCAAGTATGTATGCATATTCAAAAAAGGAGTTTGAAGTCGTTGTAAATACGTTATAGCCTATTACATTATACAGTTTCAAAAATGTTTCGAGTTTTGATAAGTATCCGCAGAAAATCAAGTATCAACAGGATTAATTTTTTGCCAAATTTTTCATTACAATTAAAACGAATTAATTTTCTTCTAGTAAAACTGTACCCCTCATTTTTAAACTTAAGTGGTAAGGTCCCAGGAAAGAAATCTAATTTCGGAAATTTTTTTCAAGAGTATAATAAAAGCAGTCGAAAATTTATTGGAATTATTACTTTTTTAATTTTTTAAATTAAAAATGGCCACTACAGAATCCAAGGCGAGACCTGAAACAGGCGAAACGTTGCTCCCGTGGATTTCAACCTAGAACAAAAAATTAAAAAATTTTCATTAATACTCGTATATGTCAAAAATTAGTGGATAACGTACGGGAATTTGAAAATATCATTTTTTCGAAAAATGGTGCGTATTTGAAAAAAAATGTTCAAAATCAATTTATGCAACTATTAATTGTTTAATATATGAGTACCATATATTTTATATTTTCTGAAAAAAAATGTGACAACAATTATTTTCAGATCTATTATTTGGACGAGCACGATCGAAATGGATACAGGGTGTATAAAAACGAGAATAACATCCTTCAATGTACAGTATCTTCTCATTCTTCTAGTAGAATTCAAAAAGGAAATACTTGCTATACTGCAGGAGTAGAATATTTGACGGAAAATGATAGAATTAGTCTTGGAGATTTGTCCGATGGCAGATATTCTTTATTTGAGCCTGGTAAATCATTCTTTGGAGTTATAAAGTTGGGAGATGTCAAAGCTCGAATATAATTACTTCAAAAAGTTAAATTTAAACATTTTGTATACGATGTGCCATACAAATATTAATATATTGTTACTATAATTTTAATTGCTAATCCTGGAAATAGAGGAGTTTTTCAGTATTGAAACTTAATTATGTATATTTAGTTTTAGAAATTAGTTATTTATTTATAAATAAATCTATCTTTTAATAAACGGAGTAATTACCGAAATGAATCTTTACGATTCAATTATTTTCTAGATTTAAAGAGGTTTCCTGCATTTGCCTTCCTGGAACGAATGGAAGTAGATTTAATTGCCTTTTTATATATCAATCAATATCTCGTACTCAACTTAATTTAAGTAAAAATCAGAGAATTATCGTGCATATAATAGTCAGACGGATAGGCCGACGGAAATAAGTGATATGTTTTTCAGCACCTTTGAAGCGTGGAGAAATACAAACATCTCAGAATGTAATTTTTTGTTCACAAATACAACACTTCTCTTTATCAAGGGAAGTAAAGAACTCATACAAATATCATTTTTAGTGAAAAGCTTTTGCCAAAAAATATTCCCCAAAAGCTGTCGCGCGTCGTAACTATTTGTCTCTATTAATCTCGTAATCTAATCAATTACCACCATGTCAACGAAAGTTGAAATACTTTTATTAGGGCGGCCAAAAACATGCATTAATCTCTTCGTACGTGTGTACGTTTTGTATATTGAAATAAATAAACAGTATAGTTATAGTTTTGTTTATAAGGTCATAACAGAAAAAAAAAAACAGGTTACATTTAAAATATATTGAAACAGTAAGTAATATAACCTAATACAGTCCTTTCCATCTCCATGCAAAAAATACATCATTCAAACGATCTCGCATAATAAATTTTTGAAAATGTTCCTGTATGTTCTGATATTTTTTAGATGATTGATATATATTATTGTCATACAGTTACATCAGGACAATGAGATCGTTTTACATAAATAAAATATATATTTTCCTTTATTTTTATCCTCGTCTGTTTAGATAAAATTATTTTTGTTAATATTTCCCTATGAGTGTTATGTACTTAGTTACATTGATATAATTATAATACCATACATAATTTTTAGATCGTTTCAACACAAGTCAATATATCGATAATTTAAATAGGTAACAACATTTTTTAGATCATATTTTAAGCAACAACTAGACATTTATAAGTATTTATTTGTCTTTCTAAACATACCTACAGTGATATTGAGTACTGTTTTGCACACATACTTTTAAAGTTGTGATATTTCTTTTATATGTATAGACAGAAGATATACAAATTTATCTGAGTTTATCCTGTAACATATTAGACTTTTTTAATTTGTAAAATGAACGACATTATTTAGACAAAGTATCAGAGTCGGGGCACTGCAGCTCACATTCGTCATTTAAAGCTGATTGAGCCTGTAGAGATTTATTAATGTCAAGAAGATATCGTACAGATCTTCGAGCTTCTCTTTTACATTCTTCCTTTCCTAGACATAATTCATAGGCCTTAGATAAGAAAAGAATGTTGCATTGTCTTGTAGGGGAGAACCAGCTATTGTTGCTCTGCAAAGTTTCAGTAAAATTTATTAATCATTCTAAAATATGCTTGTTGGATTTTCATTATTATTATTATTTGTTTAGACTAGCACTTCTACTACCTTCAGAGGAATTCTTAATCACATATCGAAGTCTGGATATATCTCCCAGTAAAAACATTTTAATACTAATGAACCGGGACAATGAACAGCTAAGAAACATTGACTTTTGTATCATATTTTAATAATTATGATAAGGTTTTAACTTACACATAATAGACACATTTGGTGAATGTTACAAGCAGCTTCAAAGACATGTCCATAGTGACCAATAATTGATGCAACATCGTTGCAAGCCCTTTGAATCGCTGGGCATTGATCTAAAATTAAAAAAAAAATAGTAAATTAATTTTGACCCTTTACTCGATATATTTTATACCTAGGTTCGCAAAATGATTCTCAAAAATCTCTGATGGCGTTTTATAATTTTGTTCATGACAATCTTCGGATGTAGTACACTTAATGTTGTTATCTCCATCACCTGTCTCCCTACTGTCATCAATAGCCTCTTTTCTAGGCACAGAGAGCCTCTTTTCTTCTAAAGTATAATCTTCAAAGAGCTTATCCTCGTTCTTAGATTTCTCAACTTCTTTTCTTGCCTTTTCAATTTCAATTTTGTATTCTTCTAAAGCATTTCTCATTTTTTCTATATTGTAGGCTTGTGCTAAACGTGAAATGATGTTATCTTTAGTTTGTTGCACCTAAAAATGTTAATGTTATCTTACTGTTCCATATTAACTTCAGTTATGAATTATAATAAGTACGTACGTTGGGCGAAAATTGGGATATTTCAGTGGTAATTAAATGTTCTGATTATATCAAAAAATACCTCTTTAGAATCTACATCATCTTGATGCGCTCCAGTATACTTCAAAGCATCTCCAATAATTTCATCTTCGAGTTTTTCCAATTTGGCATCCATTTCATTAATTTTCTGTCTTTCTTTGTCATCTTCATTTTTTAAAGCTGCTGAATCGTGGTTCCTAAAAGATTGAAGGGGAAGTTCTGCATTTCTTTTTTTAGCTGAAATCGCTATCGCCTTGTGATATCTTTCCATTAGCCTAAAAGCGAAACACTAAAATGCTTACTAAATCTGGTTTTCAGGCTGTTGGTACTGAGATGGAAGGTAATGCTAAAAAATATTTATTAACGTATTTAATATTCGAGAAAAATAGAAATGAGTAAAGAGCCTTTTGACATTCCTGTAGTGACGCTATTGATTCTTGTTCTTATTATCTTTATCTTATCTTTATTTTTTTTTAAATTATAACCTACCATTCCTTATCTAGCCCATTATCTTCAGATTTCTTGCGCCGATCTAAACCAAAATAATCAGACCAATCAATGGATTTTTTTTTAATTTGTAATTTTTTGTTTTGTGGTGCTACAGGAGCAAATATTTCTTTATTTAGCTCTTTTTTTGGATTATCTTTTTTCTCAATCTTGGTTTTCTTACTAATTTCTTCTTTATTCTTGTTTACTTTAGGTTTTGGCGTTGTAATTTTAGTTTCTTCTACTTTCTTTTCAGGGGTCTTCTGTTCTGCTCCAAAAATACTACTCAAATCTTTTTCTACTTTTGGATCAGTTTGTTTTTTAACTGATCTTTTTTTGTTCCTCAGTATAAGTGCTACTTCTTTTAGCTACAGCAAATCTCTTGCTACTTCCATACAAATGTCGAGAAGGACTATAACTTGGACTATTTCGTACAGTACCGAAATAACGATTTCTAAGGAAGTTCATTTGCAAGTCTGAATCATCATCTCGTGGTACATGATGATGGATCTACAAAAAAATTTAAGATTCGCTTAAAAAATAACCTTTTAGCAAATCCGGCTAATATCTAACGTTTACAAGAGACACACATCGAAATTTAACTCTTAGATTTGAGAAAATAATACATTTTTGTCTAAAATATGTTTCTTTTTTGGGGCTTAAAACTATTTTTTTGGCTTGCATAGAAGTTGGGCTTAAGAGCACAAAAAAAAAACTACTTACGGAATAAAGAGGCTCATCGTCATTATCGAGGAAATGTCCACGTTTGCGAAGTCCAACATTTTCTATTCCATAAGTGGGGTAGTAGTAGCGTTTTGATAATGAACTTTCATAGTTACTGATATCGTTACCATAGTAACGATCCCATAAGTCTCTCAGATAGTTTTCATCCACAGAACCTACAACCAAAGTAGAAATATCAGTGAAGTGTTATATACACTAGATATATATATATATATATATATATATATATATATATATATATATATATATATATATATATATATATATATATATATATATATATATATATATATATAATATATATATATATAATATATATATATATATATAATATATATATATATATATTATATATATATATATATATATATATATATATATATATATATATATATATATATATATATATATATATATATATATATATAATATATATATATATATATATATATATATATATATATATATATATATATATATATATATATATATATATATATATATATATATATATATATATATATACCGTACCGGGCATTCCACTGTTTTCTAAGTTATTAATAAGATTTTTTGCAAATTCTTCCATTTGCCTCTGCTTGTCTTCCTCTAGTCTTTCACGGAATGATGACGTAAACCTTTTCGTTACTGGCTCGTATCCTTCATCATCCAGGTAGTCTTTTTCATACCCCCTATTATCTAAAAAAATAATTCGTTAAATTTTGGCATTTACCACCACAGATTAGATTATAGAGCATAAAATAACTGAAATTAAAGACCGGGAACCAAGGCTCCTTCAGCAACAAGAAATTTAATATTAAGGTGAAAATGGTTGTATTTACCTGCAGCATTACTGAGAAAGGCCAGACCATTCGGCTGATCATATGAATTATAAGCATACTGCTGTTGCTCTTCATAATCAGCCAGCTCTTTTTGACGGCGATCTATTGCTGCCAGAGCACTTCGAAGATCACTTTGCCCCAGAATCACATCACTAAGATAGACCACCGTTGTAAGGAGAAAAATGGCGCGATATATCGCCATTTTCGTTCGGGGACGGCTTAGATCTCCCCTAGAAATATACTTATTTAGCTGTACATAAAATATGTATTTATATATTAATATTAATTCGTAATAAAACGAATCATCACCGTGAATAAATGTTGCTCCTTGAATTTCCATTGTTATAAGCTCGTAGCGTGTGTATTTACTTGAAAAGGGCATGAAATAGATCCTAATGGAAACGTTATGATTAAAATCAAATTAAGAAATCAGAAGTCCGAGAGCAATCCTTTTATTCGTGGTGAGACACTGTCGATAACTTCAGAGAAATCATCTAATGTAAAATATATAAGGTGGTAAATAAAATATTGCCGGGATATACTTCGTACTTTAATCAAATATAGTGTTGAATAAGCACTGTCCAGCTATATAGTTTACCATAAAAACATATATATTGCCATTTTTATGTTTATATTCAACGCAATTAAATTACTTGGTCATTATAATATTAAAATCAATAAGTCAGTAAATACTGTTGTTATCTGCGTTAAACCTGTTGCATATCTTACTAGTATTAATAATATTCTAGTTAAGATAAGTACATATTGGTAGAATGCTTTTGGCATGATTTAAGTAGGATTTAGCTATAGTTAATGATTTTATTAGGTGTTGAGTGTTTTCTTTTATGAAATTTTTATGGCAAGGCGTTGGCTAATTTTTTTCCCTGAAAAGCAAAGGCCAGGAAAACACCTTACAATCAGATATTAGGTGATGTTTTCTACAGCATCTACATCTAAGATGTAATAAGACGTTTTCAAGCGATAGAATAATAGAAAAAGACGTACTTACCCTCTTAGATGTTCATGAAATTGTGAATGAACTGAGGTGTTACTAGGGTCTGAAAATTTTAAACTCAAAATAGATCAGCTCGTGCATGACGCATGCGCCTAAGCCTTTATCCGGCCCTTGTGGTCGATAAATTCCAGACTCTATAATACAAAAAGAATTATAATTAATTAAGTGTTTTTGCTTTTATTGAAATTACCTATAAAATTGATTGGTGCATAAAATATAAAATATAATCATAAATTAGGGGTAATTTTGAATGGGAGGTATTCTCTGTTATAAATATCAAGGGATGGGGGTTAATTCTCAAAGGTATTGATTTTTACGACCTACACATATAACAACAAATAATGCAGCAATGGGCCAAAGGTCACTGCCAAATCAAGTGCATTTCATTCTAAACGTAATGTAGTTTAGCGGAGATTCCACGATTTTTCCTCCTTATTATTATTTAGTCAATTTTTTACAATATATTTTGTTTATCAGCTCGGCATATTGAAAATATTTTTCCTTTTTGTGTGTTTAATACCTAATGTAGAATGGAGCTGAATGAAGATCAAAACAGTTTGAACGGATATAGACGTAACACAGACGAGGACTTAATTGCTCGAACTAAATATTTATCTGTGTTCGTGTTTAGTAAGTCAAAATTGGGACAATTGTTTTTTCTATCTTAAGAGGCTTTATTAACCAAGTATGTGCCATTTTATGCGATGACCTTCGGCCATCTTGTGGTTTTTGAGCAAAAAACTGTGATAAGTGGTCTTACCAGGCCTGTTTTCAAACTAACTAATATCATTTAGGGGGTTCTGCAGAGACCGAAACAAATAGTAGTCTGACGGTGCAAGGTCTATACGGTTGATGTAGTAAAACTTCCCAGCTAAGCTCTTTTAATTTTCACCGAGTCATCAAATATGTTTCGAACTATTTATTTCAATCGCTTGCTTCAGTGGATGCAGCACCGTACAGAATCATTTGTTTAGTTAGGCTGGAGCAACTCATGATGCACGATTCCCTTCTAACTCCACCAAACCCAGAGCATCACCTTTTTTGGCATCAATTCGGGCTTTGCCATCGTTTTTCAATCTTTATACTTGTTCGACCACTATCTTTTTCGCTTATTATTATTGTACGTAATTCACTTTTCATCGCCCCTGATCAACCGCTTTAGAAATGGCTTGGTTACCTTTCTATATTCGCAAAAGGAAATTCAACCTAATAAATTTTTTAGCGTGAAATCACGTAGCACCAAAACACCGACAATTTTTGTAGCCAAGTTTCTTCAAATATTTTAAAACTGTGTGGTGATTGAGGCCCAATACTTTTCGACAACTATATATATATATATATATATATATATATATATATATATATATATATATATATATATATATATGTATTTATATATATACAGTGACTCACAGCTTAAATGATGCAGTCGCTATAAGAAAAGACTAACTGGTCTCAGTGCCTCTTCATTTATTTGGAAAAAACAACTTATTGAAATTAAATTAGTAAAGAGTCTTCTAGAAAAGTATGAATTACTTTTTGTCTTAAATATGCCTTATTTAATTAGCAATAAATAATTAATCAAATCATATGCGATTTTAACGTCACAGCTTAAATGATGCAAAATTCAATATACCAAAATTCTTAGAGAAAACAAACTGTAGAATTTGAAATAAGCCTGCTAATATTTGGTCGGGCCTCCCTCATTATCAATAACAGCTTGTAATCTTCTGGACATTGATTCAACTAACTTTCTAGTATACTCCGGGGAAATAGTGTTCCATGCTTCAGTAATTTTTAGTGTTCCGTACGGAACACTTATAAGATCACTTCGGTGTCTGTCCGTCTGTCTGTCCGTCTGTCCGTCTGTCACACCCGATTTTCTCCGAAACTACTTGTCATAGAAAGTTGAAATTTGATAGCAATATAGGAATTGATGGCCTCATCAGAGCCATGTAGTTTTGAAAATTAAATTTTGACTTAAGGGGTTAGTTTTGGGGGGTGAAATCGGAAATGAAAAAAAAAAATTTTTTACTAGGTAATCGAGTGTGGTGTCAAATGAAAGCTTGTGAAAACACGAGTAAAAAATATATATATAATGTAATACTTGCGCTCACTTTTCTTTGTATTATTTTTAAAAAATCGCGAAAAATCGCTGTCCACCCGCCTTATCTCGGAAAGTACTTATCAAAAAATTTTGAAAAAAAGGGATTCGTTTTGAGGGGTGAAATCGGAAGAGAAAAAAAAATTTTTTTTACTAGGTCATCGAGTGTGGTGTCAAATGAAAGCTTGTGAAAACACGAGTAAAAAATATATATATAATGTAATACTTGCGCACACTTTTCTTCGTATTACTTTTAAAAAATCGTGAAAAATCGCTGTCCCCTACCTTATCTCGAAAAGTATTGATCAAAAAATTTTGAAAAAATCCTGGAATATTCTCCACGGGGTATAGATTGAACGAAAATTATCATTACCTTTAATAATCTATCTGGTATATAAAAAAAAACAAAATTTCAAGGTCACCAGTTTTCAGTAAAGATTGGAAACAAACTTTGTTGAAAACTCATTTGGGGTGTGTTTTGTGAAGTCACTGATCATTTTATACCACCCTAACAAAACTTTTTATTTCAAAAACAATCAACGTACGGAACACTAATTGTGCAAGTTCAACTTGCACTTGACCGGTTATTACTTTTAATTCAGTTTTATTTGATATTGGGGCACTATTTACTTTATTTTTTAATGTCAGCCACAAATTTTCAGTTCCATTTAAGTCTGGTGACTGGGCTGGTGTTTTAATAACATTTGGACAGTTATAAAACAACCAACTGCGGACTCGAAATGACGTGTGCTTTGGATCATTGTCGTGATAGAACCGATAATTGTTTTCAATATCTAATTTTTGGGCACTAGCGACGAGATGCTGTCTTAGTGTTTCCAAGTACACATATTGTTCATATTCCCTTCGACGAAATGCATGTTACCTACTTCTGCAGATGACATACAGCCCCATAACATCACTCCACCTCCACCGTGCTTTACCGTAAGTTTCATATTTTTCAATTTTAATTCTTCGTTAGGCTTTCTCCACACTGATATTTTTCCATCGGACCCAAATAAGTTTATTTTGGTCTCATCAGCAAATATTGCTGAATTCCAGAAGTTCAAGTCTTTATTGATATGCTCTCTGGCAAATTCCAATCTCACGCGTCTATTTCTCTAGCTAATGAAAGGCTTATTTCTAGCAGTTCGACCATGTAAGTAATTATTTCGTAAGATCTGTCGAACTGTTTCGGGGTTACACCTTTTTCCAAACTGTCTTTCCACCTCGGCGCACAACTTTGGCGCACTTTTTTTTGGATTATTTGATACCTCGCTTAAAATCCATCTTTCTTCACGTTCATTGAAGATCTTATTTGGAGCCAACCTTGACCGACCGACTCTATTTTCATTTCGGTAACGTTCAATGATATGCTGAACAGTTGACGGACATTTATTTACCATTTTGACTATGCCTCTTTGGCTGTATCCATTCCTGTACTGAGTAATAATTAAATTTCTCTCAGAAATTGTAGTTCGACGACCCATTCCTAAACAATTTCATTTTATTGAATAAAAAAATGTCAAACTAAACAAAAAACAATTGCACTAAGAAATCAAAGCAACGCCGCCTTCGTAAATTTCAAAATGCGATAAGTTTTCACCCCTGTTGTTATTTTACATCATTTAAGGTATGACGTTAAAATTGCATATGATTTGATTAATTATTTGTTGTTAATTAAGTAAGGCATATTTAAGACAAAAAGTAATTCATACTTTTTTAGAAGACTCTTTACTAATTTAATTTCAATAAGTTGTTTTTTCCAAATAAATAAAGAGGCACTGAGACCAGTTAGTCTTTTCTTATAGCGACTGCATCATTTAAGCTGTGTCAGTCACTATATATATATATATATATATATATATATATATATATATATATATATATATATATATATATATATATATATATATATATATATATATATATATATATATATATATATATATATATATATATATATATATATATATATATATATATATATATATATATATATATATATATATATATATATATATATCATATATATAAAAGTCATTCCAAAAAGTCTCCATACACCACCTGCTTTCTATACTATTTTTCTGTTATGTTTAACAAATTAATTAGAAATATGAGAAAACATCTTTAAATTAATATTTGAAACTAAACCAACGAGGATTAGCATTAAATATAATTAGGGAACATTTTATTTAGAAGTTACATCATTGTTATAAAAATATAAATAAAATTAATGTCAAAAAAGTTTCCATACACTCAAGAACTGCATTGAAAAAAACATGTTATAATCAGCTCTATACAAATCAGATCATAACTGATTTGTATAGAGATGAAAAATCGTACAGAAATATAGGAAAAATTGCTAAAAAGTCGCATGTTACTATTCAGTACATTGTAAACCAGTATAAATCAACGGGTTCCTATAAAATTCGACCACGCTCCGGTCGTCTCAAGAAACTGACTCCACGTGAAGAGGCCACTATTGTTAGACAAATAATTATAGATAGTAATAGAAATTGAAGGAAGACGTACGGGAACTATTTTCGAAAAATGTTTATTCACAAACGGTGAGAAATTGTTTACACAGGGCAGGCTATAAGGGGTGTGTCGCCAGGAAGAAGCTGTTAATTTTGGAAGCTAATCGGAAAAAGCGGTTAGCTTTTGCTAGGGAATACGTTACTAAACCTCCAGAATTTTGGAAATCCGTAATTTTTAGTGTTGAAACTAAAATTAACCTTTTTGGGACTTATGACCTGAACTAAAATTTGGAAAAGGAAGAATACCGCTTTCGATATTAAACATTTGTTCCACGATGAGGCAAGGGGGTGCCAGTGTTCTGCTTTGAGGATACATGTCCACTGGAGGGGTTGAAAATCTACGTTTTATTAATGGTACCATGGATCAGCATGTTTATCTGAACATTTTGAGAGACAATTAAAAAGAAAATATCCAAAAATTAGCACTCGAAAAAAAAACATTTTCCAACAGAACAATGATCAGAAACATACCGCAAACTTGGTGCGGGATGGCTGTGCGATAGCAGCTTCATATACCTCCGCAATCACCCGATGTTAACCCCATCGAGCATTTATGGGAGGAACTTAAACGGCGCGTTCGCAAACATAATGTTTCAATTAGAGAATAATTAAAAAACAGAATATTGAACGAATGGGAGAACATGCCAGCAGAAGTTACTAGAAAGCTGGTTACAGGCATGACAGGAAATCATCAAGGCCAGTGGCGGTTCCACTAAATATTAGTTTAAATGAAGTTGTTATTTTTCGTTAAACTCCGTCAAACTATTATTGGTAATTGTTAAGTGTATGGAGACTTTTTTACATTAATTTTGTTTACATTTTTATAACAATGATGTACTTCTAATACTAATCCTGGTTGGTTAAATTTCCAGTATTAATTTAAACATGTTTTCTCATAGTTCCAATTAATTAGTTAAACATAACAGAAAAATAGTATAGAGAGCAGGTGATGTATGGACTGACTGTATACATATATATATATATATATATATATATATATATATATATATATATATATATATATATATATATATATATATATATATACATATATATATATATATATATATATATATATATATATATATATATATATATATATATATATATATATAGATATACGAGTACATATTTCACTCTAAATCTTTCTCTCTGTCAAATATGACAGATTAATGAATTTTAAATTTTAGCGCTAAAGGTATTGATTTGCTAGTCTAGTGCTATCTAGTGGTTTTTATGAAATTTGCTCTGTTCAAATAAATTTTATTATCCTATATAGAGTCCTGCTTTTGGAACAGTAATTCCATTATTATAAAGCTTATTAGACTGCCGTAGTCTGTACGTATTGTATTATCTGCTTTTAGTCATATTTCACCTGACTACTAGATGTCGGCACTATCTCTGTAGGTCTAAACTTTTATTGAGTACTGGAGAAGAACATATAAAATATCGATTGGTAGTGAATGTTTTCAAGACTTTATAGAATTCCTTTTCAGTTGGATCAATATTTTAGTAGAGTTCTGTATTTTGATATTTAATTGGAGTTTCAAGATCTCCTTTAGCTGTTTATTGATCTTGATGTTTTATGTTTCAGATTATAGGAAACAACCCTTATTTAAGGGGGACAAAAAGTTTTAAATACCTATATTTACTTTAGGGTTAAGGGGTGATTCATAGAAACTTTACAGAGAAAGAGAAACTTTTTATTGGAGATTTTATTGTGATTCTATGTTATACTTGATCGAAAAAAGTTTTAGAATTTTAGGGATATCAGGGAAAAGGTAAATAAAAATGAAGCAAAAGTAGATTTTCTTTTCTTTAATTTATTTACTTTTACATCAATAATCAATAAGTTACAACTTTTTTGGAAATACCATGTATACGTAAAAGTAGGAGTAACTCGTTCTCAAAAGATATAAAAAATTTATATTGTATTTACAAACAAATATAAAAGAATGATCGATGATCAACATATTTAATTATATAATTAATTGTTTTAAAATTAAATCTGTGCTAAAAAGCGGAAGGACGGATAAAACCAATAATAACTGTTTAAGAAATTACTTAAAAACCACTCCTGCGTAACTTTTTTTCAAAAAGTTTTTAATTGAACATACATTTTACAAAACAAGCATACTTGGTTAACAATAATAATAAATAAGTAATATTGCCCAATTATACACTTTTTGAAAATATTCAGAGTTAAACTGGAGAACAAAATACAAATGGTAAATAAATTGAAGGGTTAAAAAACGATCTCTCTGTTTTTATATATATCTAATATCTAATCATTCGTAGCAGAAATATATTATGCCATCCCTCTATTTCTACAGTGATATGTTGGCATGTCGCTACTATTTTTATATAATTTTAGGAAATTTCTAAAAAAGTCGATCATTTTTTATCCCTAACCTTAACACAACATTTTTAATTTAACAAAAATATATAAAATACTTTTTGAAAGTGATCCTTCTATTAGCAGTGAACTAAAGGGTATATCACATTTATACAGGGTGTGTGTAAAAAGTAACATTTTATAGTATATGTAAATAAAACTAAAATTACAATGACATTTTGAGAACTTTATACCTTTTAAACACACCTTGTATGGCAAATTTAATTGGCAATCTTTACGTTTCGATTTTATACAGGGTGTATACTTCTCAGTCCGTTTTTTACATGTGCGGAAAATTTATTGAGTATTAGAGAAACAAAAATAATTTGAAAAGTGTATGTAGATGTACAATAATTAGGTGTAAAATATTTTAGAAGAGCCTGTGCTAGGAGCACCCTGTAATATACAATTTTAAAAATGCTACCTGTTCAGTTGAAGTTGAAAGAACATTATTGAAAATTTAAAATGACTGTTTTATCTACTCTTTTATACACTGATATATGCCTTTATTTTAGATAATGATATGGAATAATTTTTCCTTTTGTAAAGATAAATATATAGCACGTTGGCTTAACGATAATAATTTACAGTATTGCTTATTTTACATCACTATATGAGCGCAACGATACTTTAAACACAAATATTTTTGGCATACAGACTTTTCGCACCATATTTATGCGGCGCCACATAGCAAAAACTGATATGCTAAAAAAATTTTTTCATTTTTATTAGTTTATTACGGTGCGAATAAGTTTTAAGTCTTTGGCTTAGCCAAAAGTTAATACACTTCGCCACAATAGTAACAAATAACCCTGTATATAAAGAACTTAAGTCATATATCAACCTAACTAATCAATATCTGATTTCGTACCTAAACAAGTAACAGTACAGTACTCATTCTCGCTATAATTAACACTTTTATTTACACACAAATGTACAAAAATCTTACTTCACACGAGAAGACTTTCAAAATCAACTACTTAACCTAAAGAAATCTACTCAGTATTGTTTAAAGTCTGTGAAATTCGAGATCCTTTTTAGTGTCTTTATCACACTCATTTACTGACATGTATTCACTATGCGTCTAAAATGTTCGTTTGATCGGCGTGATCAGAAGATATTGTTAAATCCTCGGCCATATTATCTGATTGCTGCTCCTGATCCATGTCATCGTATGCATCATTATGCATTTCGCGCTTTATCATGTGATGCATTGATTCAGGTTCTCTCACAATATGGTGATCTGGGTTTATCATTTCTTGTTTTATATGCAATCCTCCATTCATTGGGGACCTAAGATATTAAAAAAGTTTTTAATTAATACATGGTTGATGCGTGCCGACTTGCATCTTTAATCGACCAGCACCAGTAAAAGTACAAAACCTCCCAAGTGCAACTCGGACTTGCGCAACTAATGTGAGGTATAAAATGATCAACGACTTCACAAAACACACCCCAAATAAGTTTTCAACAAAGTTTTTTCCGATCTTTACTGAAAACTGATGACCTTGAATTTTTTTTTTTTTTTTTTAAATATATACCAGATAAATTATCAGAGGTAATGCACTCGTGATAATTTTCGTTCAATCTACATCCTATGGAGAATATTCCAGAATTTTTTCAAAATTTTTTGATCAGTACTTTTCGAGATAAGGGGGGGATAGCAATTTTTCGTAATTTTCTAAAAATAATACAAAGACAAGTGTATGCAAGTATTACATTATATATATATATATATATATATATATATATATATATATATATATATATATATATATACGTATATATATATATATATATATATATATATATATATATATATATATATATACGTATATATATATATATATATATATATATATATATATATATATATATATATATATAT
Source organism: Pachyrhynchus sulphureomaculatus (assembly GCA_019049505.1). Lineage (NCBI taxonomy): Eukaryota > Metazoa > Arthropoda > Insecta > Coleoptera > Curculionidae > Pachyrhynchus > Pachyrhynchus sulphureomaculatus. The sequence continues at coordinate 30,661,271 of CM032450.1, read as the reverse complement.
ATATATATATATATATATATATATATATATATATATATATATATATATATATATATATATATATATATATATATATATATATATACGTATATATATATATATATATATATATATATATATATATATATATATATATATATATATATATATATATATATACGTATATATATATATATATATATATATATATATATATATATATATATATATATATATATATATATATATATATATATATATATATATATGTATATATATATATATATATACGTATATATATATATATATATATATATATATATATATATATATATATACGTATATATATACAGTAATACCCCGCTTTACGCGAGGGATACGTTCCGAAAAAAATCGCGTTAACTGAAATTCGCGTATATCGAGGTTTATGATTAAACATAGTCAAAATTTAATACAAAAAAATACAAATCATTTTAATCAATCACTTTAATTCTAAGAACACTTTATGCAATACATACTCTTATTTTTTACGGAAAAATACATCTATTGTCTTTTGGGTAACGTTTTGTTTACGTTCTTGTAAAATACGTTCATAACACCCAACACTGTTTTTAATTGTTTGACACACGGTCAAGACACGGTCATCATTATTGTCTATACTCTGCAATATGTCCAAACCTGAATAAATTTTTGAAAGTGCATTTTGTATTTCCCCTGAAGATAAAACTTTCTCTTCTACTTGTTCTTCCTCATCGTAGATAGGATTATTCTGTAACTCGATCAGATCTTCATTGCTAATAGGATCGTCGTGCGTTGCTACAAGTTCTACGAGATCTTCTACCGTGACATCTTCAAGTTCAGACCCCTCAATCATTGCAGCAATGTCTTCAAGCACTTGTCTCTGCATCTGGACAATTCTTCTAGGTGCTTCCACTACATCTGGCCAAAGATTACGCCACACCCCATTCATACAACTCATTTTAACTTCCTTCCAAGCCTCTTCTATGTTGTGAATAGACTTCATAATGTTGTATGACTTCCACCACTCTCGCATAGACTGTCTTCCTTCCCCGTCAGTTTCATGAATTAGTTGGCTAAAAGTGCGGCGATGGTAATAAGCTTTGAAGTTTGCTATTGCTCCCTGGTCCATAGGTTGTAATATTGACGTAGTGTTTGGTGGAAGGAACTTTACGTACACTTTTAAGTCTCTGGGCGTATCAAGTGAGGTTGGATGTCCTGGGGCATTGTCTAAGAGTAATATAACTTTAGGTTCAAGCCCATTTCTGTCACAGTATGATTTGACTGATGGGCAAAAACTATTAGAATACCATTCTTGAAAAATTTCCCGTGTAACCCACGCCTTTCTGTTTGATCGCCACACAACTGGTAGACTTGTCTTGTCTGTGCCTCGCATTGCACGGGGTGTTTCTGAATGGTACACTAGTAAAGGTTTCAGTTTGAAATCACCAGTGGCATTACCACCCAGCAGAAGTGTTAGTCGATCTTTCGCAGCTTTGAAACCACTGGCTTGACGTTCTTCCTTAGAAATGAATGTTCGAGATGGCATTTTTTTCCAGTAAAGTGCGGTCTCATCAACATTGAAGATGAGACAAGCAGGAATTTTCTCTCGTCTAACGAAGTCTTGAAACTTGTCTGGAAACTCAGCTGCAGCTTGAATGTCCGCGCTGGCCGCCTCGCCTGTTATCTGGATATTGTGAAGATTAGAACGCTGCTTGAACCGATGGAACCAGCCTCTGCTGGCAGCAAAAGTCGGAGTGGCACTCCCTTCTCCTTCTTTTGTTTTCAGCATCTCATACAAAGATTTTGCTTTTGTGCATATGAGATCTTGACTTAGTGGTGTGTTCTTCTTATTCAAATCTTCGATCCAGACTGACAGTAATTTCTCCATTCTTTCTAAGATAGATGATCTCGAACGAGAAAGTTTTGTTGCACTTATAGGTGTTGAACCTTCGCTGGAGATTTTAATTTTTTCCCGATTTTTATAAATCGTTCTCACAGTCGATTCTGAGAGTCCAAAATCTCTCCCAACAATTGTTGCTTTGCCTCCATTTTCCATTCTTCTTAACACTTTCATCTTCAATTCCAAAGTGACGCTTTTACGCTCTTTTTTCTTTACAGGCGGCATTTTTAACGTAGGGTTAAATTATGTATGTATGTATCTCCAATAAATATTAAAACAAAACTGCCAGCCGACCGAACTAACATTACGGAACAAATGAACACACGAAACGAACGAGGAAATCCCCATAGAACAAAGTCGAAGGACAGGGAATTCCCAATTCTTCAAAGAGAATATTCAGAGAAAGCGGGGATCCCCCCGCGACCATAGAGAAGTTAATGATTACATGAGCGCGAAATTTGAAATTCGCGTTATAGTGAAACCGCGCGTAACGGGGGGTCGCGCTAAGCGGGGTATTACTGTATATATATATATATATATATATATATATATATATATATATATATATATATATATATATATATATATATATATATATATATATATATATATATATATATATATATATATATATATATGTATGTCAAATAGTTTCGGAGAAAATAGGGTGTGACAGACGGATAGGCAGACGGACAGATACTGTAGTGATCTGTTCCGTATGAACACTAAAAAGTTGATAAAGCATGAAAAATAGCTGTATAGTGTTTAAATTTTTAAATATTAATTACAGTGGAGTTGTGGTGCAGTGCATATATCTAAAGGCTGTCTCAAAATGACCTGACATTTTAAATTGCGTGCCATTTTTTTGCGGCTAACAGAGAGTACTAATTTTTGACAACTGGCATCAGGAAATATTGAGAATTACACAATCGAGCAACGCATAGAAATTGTGAAGATTCACTACAAAAATGGTGAAAATTTTGCAGAGACGCGCGCACGTCTTTTGGTCATCATAACGCACCATCTCGTAACACAGGGATGCTGCTAATTAAGAAATTTAGGGTTAGTGGTTCAAGTCTGACCGCGAAAAGCAGTGGCCGTCCTTGTACCGGCGGCCGGTCGAATGAAAACAAAGCCGCAGTGAGTGCCAGTGTTGACGAAAGTCTTTCTACTTCGATTCGCCATTGTGCTCAGCAATTGAACGTTTCAAGATACTCTGTGTAGAGAATTTTGACGAAAGATCTGCATTTGCATGCTTACAAGATCCAGTTGACACAGAACTCCAACCAGCAGACCATGCACAGCGCCGTACATTCGCCAATTGGATATTGGAACATCAACAAATCGATGGTGATTTTTCGAAGAAAATCATCTTTAGCGATGAGGCGCATTTTCAATTTAGTGGCTACGTAAATAAATAAAACTGTCGAATTTGGGGGACCGAAAATCCACAAGTAATCCAACAGCTTCCCATGCATCCTCCACGAGTTACTGTTTGGTGCTGATACAGGGTTGGAAGTGTGATTGGGCCGTACTTTTTCGAGAATGCTGCTGGAAATGCGGTTACCGTCAATGTGTTCGTTATCGTGATATGATAACCAACTTTTTATAGAATGAATTGAACGGCATGGACTTGGAAGACATATTCTTTCAACAAGATGGCGCACACTACGGGCGAAACAATGCAGTTATTGCAGACGAAGTTTTATGGTCGTGTTATCTCGCGCCGCGGCAATGTGAATTGGCCAGCAAGATCGTGCGATTTGACGCCATTGGACTTCTTTCTTTGGGGTTTCCTGAGAGGAAAAGTGTATGCCAATGAACCACAGACCATTCCGGACCTCAAGAAAGAAATTAGACGAACCATTAATAAAATTAGTCCGCAATTATGCCAAAATGTTATGGAAAATTTCGTCAGAGTGAACGTTCGCAAACAGGGTCGAGGAGGCCATTTATCGGATATTGTGTTCCACACATAATCTCCATGTTTGTACCTTATATTAAAATAAAAACATTCGTACTTTTCACATAAATAATACGTTTTATTAATAAATTAAAAATAATAAAATAAATTAAAATGTCATTTTGAGACACCCTTTAGCCGACGAACCCTAATAATAATAAAACGGCCATAGATTCTATAAGAACCATGATGAATTATGGTCTTATAGAATAGAATAGAATAGAAAATTAACAATTATTGACAACTAAGGAATTCTCAATTTTTACCTGATATGATGATCATGTGGAGGGGATTCTGATCGATCCCTAGGCCTTCCGGGCAACATATGAGGGTTGGTCAAAAACGATAGGCTGGTGTCTTCCATTAGGGATGCCTGAATAAACTGTTTTTATTAGGTTATAGCGTTATCATATTCATATTTTATTTCTATTACCTGATTAGCTGACATATGTTCTCCATATAAAGTAGGGCTATGGTTCATCGTGGGACTTTTAGACGAAGCACCCCTAAATTATATTAAAATAAACTTAGATTTAGTTCATAGGACTAATGTTTTAAAGTTAATAAAACACTAAAAAACAGAAAAAAGCAAAAAGAAAAAGATAAAAAATACCGTACCAGTTATTTTTGAAGTCTCCAAATAGGAATTTAGAGAGAGGTTATATGGAAAAATGCAATAAAAAACTGTTTTTTTATTACTCCATTTAGAGCGCTTAACAAACTTCAGGAAAAATGCAAATCCTATAGCATAGCCTTTGTTTATCATGTTTTGTTACTCCCATGATCAATTGTGTCACAAATTGTGTCTGATAATCTTGCCTCTATTTCTATACTGTTCATTCTTGATTCTATTTAATACTTTTGATCTTCTAGTAGCGTCGAAGTTTTAAACTAGTCCTCTCCACCGAGCTCCACCGTGATCTTGTTCCTCTTTAAATCTTTAATCCTTTAAATTATTTTAGCGGCAACTATCCATCGTCATTTCCTACTTCACCTTACCCTATTTCTCGTACCAGCTTCTTCTATTGTCGGCACTTTTCTATCGACATAATCATTGTTGCATCTCATCGAGTGGCCATACTGCTGCAGATTTTTTTCTTGGAAACCTTCAAAATACTTATGAGTTGTTTCTATTACTCTCTTATTTATCATCCTGTCTCTGTTTATTACCCCATTCAATAAACGCAACATTTTTGTTAAACTCAAAATACTCTACATTCATTTTTCACACCTGCTTGTATAGACTCTCTCTTTTCTATCTTCTTTACGTTTAATTCATTTTCTCTTCGGTGCACATGTATATTAAACATTACTGAGGATAAGCTGTAGCTTTATTTTATATTTAATTTTGCTTCTGCTTCATGCGTTGTAGATTACCATCTTATTTGTAAACTTTATACGTACCTTTTCCAGTATGCTAGTGTCCATAAATGTAGATACATACGTTGATTGTTTCCTTAATTTTTCTAGTTTCCCTCCTTTATATGTATATTTTTATTCCAAAACCTTTAGAAAATTGCAGATATCTTAGTAATTGAGTCAGCTAGATATAGGATTCAGCATTTTTCCATTCCAAAAACATTTTCTGAGATATTCTTTGCGTAACAAGTTGAAACATTTTCGAGTAGTTTTTAATTATCCAGTTTTCTATTGTTTAATGAGTATATAAAAATTAAAGGAAACAACTAATGGCCCTGTATGCAGTTACCTTGGTTCTTAGCAGACCCCGGTATTGGGACTTGACTGACCCGAGCTTTTTTGGAACATTCAGAATAAAAAAGAGAAAAAAAATATATCTGAAGAGTAAAAAAGGCATACAGGACCCTACCAACATAAATTTAAAATGAAGTTTGAAAAAAAAACATGCGACATTTAGATGTTTAAACAGGAGTAAGAAGAAAATAATAAAAAATTTAAAATATTTTATTTGTTTATTTTTGCCTTTTACCTTAGTTTGCTATTTGGCATGGAATTACATTGACTACGTTTATATTCTTCCATTAAACCGTTTTAATGAAAGTGTCATTATAAAAATGCATTTACAAGAGTTAACAAGTGTTTTAAGAATGGTGTGTTTGCGAGTGAAAAAGAAACATGCATGTTCCACACAGTTGTGAAAAACTAGAGCATAAAAGCTGAAAATTTCATGAAATTACGATTATTACAAATTTTGCGATAACTGTTTTAAATGAGACGATTTCCAGAAAGAAGAGAAAATATAATAAAATTTAAAGTCAAATAAAACAATGAGGACGATTTTGGAATATACATTTAAAAATTTCTGTTTTTTAACAATCTTCAAATGTAATGACTATCGGTTTTAAAACGATTATTTTAAAACTTCAAAGTCCATAATATCGCGCTTTTAAGATCCCCCTTATGTGTTTTTTTTATATTGTGATGTCTGCATTATTATAAAAACATTTTTATTAGAACAATTGAACGAAATTGTATAAACGAAATATATGGAATATGTTTACACGCTCCCGTAAAACCGTTTCAGTTTTTGATGATTAATAAAATTTTACTTTAAAGTAGTTTAAAAAGAAAACAATGCTTTTGTTTATTATTATGGTTAAGGTAAGTATTAAAAAAAGCTACCTAAAACGACTTCACAAGAGGGTATAAACCAAATAATTGTTATTTGGAAAAAGTATCAAACAACTCTTAACTAAAAATAAAAAAAAACTTTGTAAACTGCGTAAACAATAACTTTTAAAAGAAAATTTTAGGTGCGAATTTAACTACATATCGGGGTTTTGATATTTTCTAGGTGCAACTAGATCTGATGCAATCAATCATTTAACAATTTTTGGGATTGGCTATTTTTAATCAAAATAACCGGTCAAGTGCAAGTTGAACTTGCACAGTTAGTGTTCCGTATGTTTTAAAAAATTTGTTACGGTGGTATAAAATCATCAGTGACCTCACAAAACACACCCTAAATGAGTTTTCAACAAAGTTTGTTTCCAATCTTTACTGAAAACTGATGACCTTGAAATTTTTGTTTTTTTTATATATCAGATAAATTATTTAAGGTAATGCACTCGTGATAATTTTAGTCCAATCTACACCCCGTGGAGAATATTCTAGAATTTTTTCAAAATCTTTTGATCAGTACTTTTCGAGATAAGGTGGGGGACAGCAATTTTTCCCGATTTAAAAAAAAAAAAAAAAAAAAAGTGTGAGCAAGTATTACATTATATATATATATATATATATATATATATATATATATATATATATATATATATATATATATATATATATATATATATATATATATATATATATATATATATATATATATATATATATATATATATTTTACTCGTATTTTCACAAGCTTTCATTTGACACACTCGATGACCTAGTAAAAAAAGTTTTGCTCCACTTCCGATTTCACCTCCCAAAACTAACCCTTTAAGTCAAACTTTAACTTTCAAAACTACACGGCTCTGATGAGGCCATCAATTCCTGTATTATTACCAAATTTTAACTTTCTATAACAAATAGTTTCGGAGAAAATCGGGTGGGACAGGCAGACAGACGGACAGACAGACAGACAGACAGACAGACAGACACCGAAGTGCTCTTATAAGTGTTCCGTACGGAACACTAAAAAGACCAGTACCTATATAACCTGGTCAAGAAATATGATGAATTTCATGTTTTTGTTTAAGACAAAAAGTAAGTTTGATACTTTTTCAATAAAACAATTATAACAGTTAAAACTAAGATCACATTCATCCAAAACATGAAAATGCAAGAAACGCTTGTTCGTACATGGTTTTAAAGAGTTTTCAAATTTTAAAAAATACCATTTAAAAAAATATAAACGATGTGCGAACTGTAGCGTATGCGCTATAATCCAAACATTCCAAAGCCGGCTCTCTAGGTTGAATTTTTTTCTAAACTAAATTCGCTTCTGCAGCCGCCCTAGTATTCGTGCATTATAAGGGGGGGGTTGTTCCTAGGGAACGTAAGGTAATTTTTTTAGAGTTCGCGAGTTTGTATCAGCACTGTAAATTATAAATTACTCTTTTGGTTGCCTCAAAGATTTTAACGTTCTTAAAAAAATTTGTTTAACTACTACATATAGATAAATTCTTTTAATGTTGCATATTTTACTTGGCAGAAATGGATTTTCGGTTAAGAAAGTAGATCCAAATTCGGGTTTTTATTTACGTTGTTAAATCTTAATGCCAGAATATAAGTTTTTCTACCCAGATAATAAAACCTAAGTAAGTTCTTATTTATCATTTAAGTTTTGATAAGAATCCAAATAAATCGGGGACCGTTTGTGCGTTTTTCATTGTAGCAGCATATCCTGTGTATGATTATTTTCAACAGTGTGATTCAATTTAATATGTGTTTGTGTCAAATAAAATTTATATTTGTATGAAAAATTTCATTCATATAAAAAGACTTCTTTAAAACAAAAATAACCACTGTATTTTATATAATATATAAATATATTTTTTTGGTATTTCATTGGAGTATTTGTTTATTAAGTGGCTATTAAAGTGTTGATATAATGTCCGCAAACACCGGTCCAGTTGTACCAGCCACAGATATGGTAACCAGTTAACAAAAAAAAATCGAAAAATATAAACAACGAAATTTTATGTTGAAGATAAGACTATCTCAATAGTAAAAAAAATAATGGTGTAGACTTTTTAGTAGTTCACAATACGTATTTAAATGTTTATTACTGACGAGCTGCTGAGTGAGCAGGAAAAATGCAACTATGAAAACACCAAATTTTTGTGGCGCGACAGAAAAATAAGCTATACTAGCATCGAAACAATGAGATTTTCATTTATGTACAGCAGCTGTTCGAGTTTTTTCTTCTGTGAATTTGTGCTTTGAAATAAAAAGTAAATAAATGGCTAAATCAGTAGCGCAGCTCGAGAAACAAAGAAACATATGAATATTAAACTAAATTAATTCATTTCTAATGGAATAAGTTGGTGTGATTTAAAACTCCTATCGGGACTGACTTTTATACTTATAATTTTTATCTTCATATAAGCTCTTCTTTATCTAGCTAGCCATTTTAAATGGTGGGAACAGATCCTCGATCCCTTAATGTAAGCAATACTAACGTTACATTGTGACGTAGCAATGAGACATTACATATTTCTTCAAGAAGCGTTTTTAATGTAATGTAATTATACCATGCTGTTGTTGCAGGTATTCGAGGATTGCAGGCTTGTAGGAAAGATTCTGAGGTTGTGCTGTCGGCCACATGTTAGTTGAGTTCGCCATTTACTCGACGAGATCCTCAATTAAAATGTATTACGTCTCGTTGGTGGCGGCCGCAGAAAGCAAGTAGCCAAAAGAAACATCTTAGAATCCGGTCACTGTTCCTGGGCAATACCGAGTAAATAAAACGGTCGTCATTTTCGTAACGTTACTAGTAGGCTTGCGTGATGGCTGGGTAAATCATGTCCATGTCCTTGGTAAGAATTTTTCCGCTAGGTATCAATTTAATATTTTCTTTCTTTTTTAATATTTCGGGATTTTATAGCATGCAAAATAACTAGAACCTGAAATAAAGCAAGCACTAAAGCTGTGTATTGTGTCTGTGTCTGGCTTCGGTACTCTACATTTTATTTAATTTCACAAAACTTTTCTAATAAAAGCGTCTAAGTTGAACTAGAACTTTAAGAATTTTTAGACTAGGCTGAGCATTACTGTCTTCTAAATGGTCAAAACAAAGCTATAACATCGACTTGTTTGTGTTAATAGAGGATACGATCTCACAAGTCGTTTTATCGAAAATATAATATGTATAAGACTAAAAAGATACTAAATTGGACAATTTTAAATAATAAAACTTAAAAATTCATGAAACTCTATGAGCTTTATATGAGATAAATACAGATATAAGAAAAAATAAAATATTTTTTATATAAAGATTATAAATCATTTCTAAAGTTGACTGATAGTACTGTAGCCAAGATTATAAGGATGTTTTGATTTATCGGAGAAACGTGTTACAATTGGATTGATTTTTGAAGATATATGACTTCGGGAAACATTTTGGCAAATGAATATGTAATGTATATACATTTAAAACAATTTTAAAAAGGAATGTATTTCGATGAAACGAATCGTGAGACGAGCTAAAAAAAATATAAGCAGAGCTAGCCGAGCAGACAGCAGCACACGCACGGCATTGTCACGTAATAACGTGACAGTTTAACTGGTGCTTACTGTGCGCAGTGGGGTGGAGTGGGTGACGGGGTTGGGTCATATTTCCGTGGTCGGCCACGTGACAAGTGGCGACGCTTCACGAATTCGGCATCATCCACCATCCAGAATGACCCAAAGTCGTCTTCGTAGCGCACAAAACACTTGTGGAGGGAGAGATTGGTGCGTATCGCATTCTACATACCCAGACCCAAGAAAGAGAAAGATAACAATCAAGTCAAGGTCATTTAAGGTTTGCTCATGGGCAACTGCGACCTGCTACTTCTATATACCTTATATACTTCCTTTTATACCTTTTTCTTTACCTTCCCTGTTATGTCTCCGCAGTTAGTAGCCCAAGCCTGCGCCTGCGCGGGCCATGCGGTTACTGAACCGGCTAGACACACTTTCACTCTCGTCACACAAGCCAATGTTAATGAGTAAATATATAAAAAGATAAAATATATAAAAAGGAGAAAAAGAGATGTAAAAATGTAAAAAAATCACAAAACACACAAAGGTACAAAAGTGCACCAGTGGGCCAGGGACGTACCCGACGACAGGTTGAGTCAGCGGCCCCGAGGAGCAACGCTGCGGCCTTCTTTTGTAGAACTCCACCTCGTCTACGGTCCACACGGCCCCCTTCACATTTTCCACGCGCATGAAACATTTGTGGAGAGACAGGTTGTGGCGTACTGCGTTCTAACAAAACAAACACCTCCGAATCAACATCGCGCCTAGGCACTAGTTGCAAGCTGCAGTTTTATCTCTCAATCCAAAAAACTTTCCATGATATAGAATTCAACATTAATAACATCTGAGAAAATATGAACCTATTGTGTTTCACTTTTTTGTTGTCTAAAGCATTAATATTAATCTATGTGGTTTTTTGTGTGTAAAGAAACTGAATTTGAAAAGCTCTTTTGACCGTATTTTCAAACGAAGTGAAAGTCAAAAAGTAAAAAATTATATATTTTCCATTATTCTATAGACTTGTTTTAAAATGTACGTTAAAAATTTCCCTAAAACAAGATTTACTGACATAAAAAAAACTCGGATATATTTTTGTTTAAAGTAAGAAAGTTTTTAAAAAATTTCTGAAACTTCTTAAATAACGAACTTTATAAATAAAGTAAATTTTCCGAACTTGCATTGAAATTTAATTAAACGCATCAATTTTTTTTACTGATGTAATGTTATACAGATTTTATTTTGTACGGACATTTATTGAAAATAGGTTCTTTGTACTTAGATAGAAACCGTACTTATTACTACTTACCTTACTACTAAAAATATAACACTTGAGATCTTCTACCACTGAATTAATTTCATAAATTGCAACGTCTGTAACGCTACACAAGCTAAAATATACTTTCATCCTGTCCAATCAACTTTTTAAAATTTGATACACATTTCATTAAATAATTTAGCTTCACAGATGTCGGATATTAAAAAATTAGCTTAGCGTGTTACTTAAGTTGCTAAGTACACGCATATGAAATGAGACTTAAATGGAGCAGAGAAGTTGGATATGAGTTATCAACATTCTCTCTCTCGATTATCATCGAGATATATAGATGTGGTTCTAGTTCGAACATGAAGAATCGGAAAAAAATTAGACTTACCAAAAAACTTACCTGTTCACAACTAGTCTAATTGCTAGAATTAGTAATACCTTCTCTCTGTGACTACCTTGATTGAATCTAGAGTTACCACATTTGGCAAAACTGACCCGCAATCCTACTACGCAACTCGATTGCAGTAAGTCGATACAAAAATTTAAATAAATCCGTAAACGAACAATTTACTGCAGTCTAGCCAATTAATAAAGTCGACATCTTTTAACCGATCGAGAAACTTTGATCAAACATCCATGTTGTTATCCACTCTTAGAGCAGTGTTTTTTGCCAGAGTTTTCTATAAACTTGAAAATATTTTTTGTCCGCTTTAAGAAAAAATAAGTAAAATTTGGGAAAATTTGGTGACTGGTGAATAATTGTTGATGTAATGAAGTAATTTTTGAGAAAAGCAGCTTAAGCTTCAGAAATACTTTAAAAATCTTTGCAACTTCTTTTATATTGTTCGCATAAATTTTTTGGATTGAGAGATTTAAAATTATATTAAATAAAAACAAAAGTCTATTAAAAACAAAAAAATACGTATAAGTTAAAGAAATGTTAAGAACTCAATAAAAAATCCCTAAATTAAATAATAAAATAACTAAAATAAAAATTGCAAATTTTAAAAAGAATTATAAACTTCGCATGCAAGCTAAAGCTGTTATTTGTCCTGAAAGAATTTGAAGTCTATAGAGATGTTAGAGAGTTATGTACTTTACCAAAAAAGACATACTTCATCACATTAGCTCTTGTTCAAAAAATATTAATTAAATATTTGTTTATTAACTAATTATTATTTATTTTATTCTAAATGAATATATATTTGAACTTAACATTAAACTAAAAAAGAAAAAGTTTAGGGAAATATTTAGACTTGTACAATACCTTCCATGTAGCTGCATTTCTCCTAAAATAGCAAAATGTATTTTGGAACCAATTGTATATTTCGTTAAGTGTAAGTTGTTTGTCTGGAGATTCGATGATTGACTAAAATAAAATGATGTTAGAATATTTTTTTACAATGATTCGATGACTTACCTGTCTAATTAACGAGGCATATGTAAAAGGCGGTCTTACATCTGCATTTTTATAAAATTCCCTATTTCTTTGGATTTCTGAAATTCAATTTGGAAATTATTAAAGTGGCACTAAATATGTATCAAAAAATGTTTGCTACATTTATTTCCTCCCCAGAAAATGATAGTGAGAGTCTGCACGTCATTTTTCTCCATTTTTAAACGTAAAGACTCAACGTCAAGAGTATTTACTCCCCATCAAGATGACAATAGTACCGACATAATTTTCTGCCTTTCAAACTGATAGAAAATGCAAAATCTCACTGATAATGCTCTCTCGTTTTAATAACGTGTTAGTTGTACCACTGCATAAATATTCTTATTATATTCATTTATTTAATTTGCAGCTTCATGGTAGTCTCGTTTCACACGCTTAGATCACAAAAGTTTGGCTGTAATACTAAAATAATCATAATCTTTAATTACATTGAAAGTATATTTATGCTGTGGCTAAAATATATATTATTTTTGTAAGCACAACATTTTTTTCTAGTCTTGTAACACCTAATCCGTCCTAACAAGTTTGGTGGCAATTGTAAACCATTTTACAAAGAAGCTAAAGTCCGTTTGTTTGGAGTTGATAGAACACGATATGGGTTATAAACATTAAAATGTCATAAACCAAAAGCGTTCGAAATTTCTCTACCAATTATTTGCATTTTTAGTTTTAATTACCTTTATTTTCTATTCCTATACAACAGTGCGACTTTTTTTAAAAAATATTTTATTACACGCCTTTACAATCAGCTATATAAATCAATGCACGTCAAAGTTTATTTTAATGAGTAACTGATGAAACTAAAAATCTTATTTGTATGATAAAGGCCTAAACGAGTACAATTAACAATTCTTAAGAACTAGAAATCTACTGTGTTAAAACTTAATGATAATATGTACAATAAAATTATTTGGAATTTTATCAGTTACTGAAATATAATTAACCAAAGTACTTATCGGTAGTACCCAAGTATGTAATAAAAATATTCTTGTGTAAGTATAAAAATAAAGCAAAAATCTGTAATATGCCTAGTTCAAATCACAACAGCGATGGCTTCAACTTTCAGTTATGTCCCGGTCAAACTTCGTGGAGATTGTAAATCTGCATTCGAGAAAGAACAATGATACTTAACGTCCACGATGTCCTAGTACATCAACAGCCAACAAACCAAGTCCGTGAAATTGTGGAAACCTGTGCCAACATGACGGGAGTTGAATCAGCAACTATTTATAGATTTCTAAAAGGAAGGAAAGGCATTCCTTGCAACGAACCTCAGAATCACAAAGGAAAGAAGCCCTTAAAGGTCGATGAAGACTCTAAAAACGCAATAAGAGGAAAAGTACACCATTTTTTTATTAAGAAAGAATTGAGTCAATCATCGCTCCTCATGAAGCTAACATGGTTAGCGAAACGCGCGTCGAGTGCAAAAATAAAGTGTTTGGTGTAGTGGTGATATATACTGAGTAGTATCATTGTGCCAAAGATTCCACATTCCCAACTTAGTTTAAGACGTAAGTCAATTATTACTCCCAGAATAGAGAGGATCAAGGAAGATAATTGGAAAAATGCCATTTGACATGTTATAGAAGAAGTAAATAAAAGGTAAAAACTTGCCGAATACATCCAAGAAATTGTGGAAATAGAATCCTTAGTTATCAATTTAAGAGAAGTCCAGTCTTCAGATTTTTGAAGATGATGACTATTTTTGATTGTAATTAAAGTAGTTATATATCGTCAATTGTAAATTTATAATTATTTTTGGTAATAAATCTTATATTTCTCTAACTTGATTTTTAAGATAATTTTATTTATTAAACACTAACAGCAGGTTACGCTCGGACGACTACGCTACCGATGAACATTTTATGACTCTATTGTATAGCTGAGGTTTTCTGCAGGAAAATGCATAAGAAATCTCTTTTTTTTTTGGCGTACCCCAACATGTATTTGTATCTACATTGAGAGACTTCTGCTATCAATTCCAAATAAATACACTTTACATTAGTATTTTTAATCAAAATGAATAAAATGGTTTATAATCTAAATTAATAACATCATTTGCATTAATTCAATATTAATTGGATGTAGAATAGTGTTTTGGATGAATTTAGTGACCGGTAGGGGTTCGCCACATATGGGATAGCTTTTTTATTATTAGAGTATCCAAATTTGTTTTTAGGATAATCAGTTTTGCACGTCCGATAACCTAAAAATTGATTGTCATATAAGATACGGGACGGTTTTCTTGTTAAGAAAGATTAAGAAAGATCTATTGTCCCTTAATAAGATACCCTTGATCAATAATATCCGAAAGAGATATATAAAAATTATTTTATACCCGTCTATAGTTTAGAAATATTACTTAAAAATTTTAGGTAATACCTTGTTGAACATCTAGTCCGGCTCTTTCAAGCATGTAGGGCAAACCTTTGAGCAGCATGAAAAATTCACCTTAAGTTATTTTAAATCATTTTAGTTCATTTAGTTCACTTACCGCCTGCTAACGATAGTGCGGACTTATCACTAAGCCTTCTCCTAATAGGTCCTCCTACATTGGCAGCTGGTGAATGAAGAACGGGGGATCTAACCGCTGACACCATAGGACTCATATTTACTGGAGGAGGTGGTACTGAAGAGCTAACGGGGATTTTCGAAGGAACTGTTCCTGTAGGATCTTTGTTAGGATCAGGTGACCCCAATTGTTTAGATAAATGTAGATGATGCATCATTGCTTGCAGTCTATCCCGCTCTTTTTGTAGTTGTAATTCTAATTGAGATACTACTTGCATTTGAACCCTTGCTTGTGCGGTTGACCGATCATCTAATATGTGTTCTGTATTTAAATGCCTAAAATTTGATTAAGTGTAACTTAAAACCCTTGGACATCTAATTGAGGCCAAGCTTAAGGCTTGAGTTTTCTAATGCTTAAGGGCCAACTATAAAAGAGCTGCGGAAACTTATTTTCGCTAAAGTTTGTTTATGGCTTTAATTGTTTAATAGTACTGTTAAAACGTTACTGAAGTTAATAATTTAAAATATTTAAATCTCAGTAAAACAAATTAAGATTTGTGCCTTTGTGCGACCGACTCGAAATTACAATTTTATGCTTTGAGATTGACTTCCATATATGGCAGCGTTTCTCAACCTTTCAGTATTTGCGACCCAATTTTCAAACATAATTTTATGTGTGTATGAATGCTGCACCTCGTTCAATTACAGCCCGTCTCAGTCGAGCTGATCCTTCTACTGCTATCCGATTTATCATAAATGTGTATGTTGTAATTTACATGTTAAATCAAATTCAAGGTATTAAGTATTCACGGCAGTAAATTTACACAGATTCATGGATACATTTTTAAGTGGGCGTAAGCGAGCATTAGACAATAGCATCAAAAAGTGCACAGACGAGCGTGGTTCCGAAAATAAAATAAAGAATACGTAAATTTAGGGTTTACCAGTACTAAAGTAAGAAGAAAGGCCCCTGTGTGTTATTTGCTCAAAAATCTTGGCAACAGACAGCATGCAACCAAATAAACTTAAATGACATTTGGAAACGCTTCATAGTGAGTACCTTAACAAACCCCGAGAATTCTTCGAATTAAAATTAAAATCATATGTAGTAAAGCAGAAATCATTTTTTTAAAAAACTTTGTGAATGAAAAAGCTTTACGTGTCGCTTACTAAGTTTTATATATAAAATAGCCAGATGTAAAAAACCTCACGCCATTGGTGAAGAGCTTGTTTTGCCAGCAACAATTGAGATTGTAGAAACTATGTTTGGAGATAATTTTGCCAAATAATTGCTATCCATACCTATTTCAAATGATATTGTTGCCCGTCGAATTTGTGATATAGCTGGAGATGTACAGCATCAGCTTTTCGGGAAGTTGCGTGACAAATTATTTTCAATTCAGCTTGATGAGGCAACAGACAACAATAAAGATGCTCATTTCATTGCCTATGTTCGATTTTATGATGGTATGTCAGCAGTAGAAGAACTATTTTTCTGCAAACTAATAGAACTCAAAACAACATCGCTCGCATTATTGCTATCATAAATGATTTTATAAACGAGGCAAATGTGGAGTGGAAAAATTGCGTCGGAATACAGTCCCGGAAATTATTAGATTTCATGTAAAATATTAATTACCGAGTGATATTGTACCGTTTTATTATTTTAAATTGATTTGTTTTTTATTTTTATATTATCCAATCAATTACCTATTTATTTGACATAAATAAAACAGCATTAATTTAGAAAAGCATAAGTTTATTAAGTTTTAAAGAAAAGTGAAATTAATGTTAGTAAAAGTCAATATTTAGTTGAGCCACCTTTAGCCGCTATCAAAGCTTTAATTCTGCGCGGCATGCTATCAATGCAAGATTGTACTGTCTCCTGCATTTGAGGATGATGATTCCACACATGAATAATCTTTTCTAGGAGCTGGGTTTAGTTGGTAGTCACATCTTTAGCCACTTCTCTTTTCATCAGCTCCCACACATTTTCAATGGGGTTCATATCAGGGCTAGCCCTAGCCAATCCAACAGAGGGATATTTTTTTCTGCCAAAAAAGCTTTAACAGACCGAGCAGTGTGGCAGGGAGCTCCATCTTGCATGAAAGTGAATGGTTCCCCATTTGGAAACCATTCTCTGAGCTGCGGCGGAGTCAACCGATTTTGTAATACTTCTTTGTACTGATCTTGCCTCATTATTTCTTTGACGACGTACAGACGTCCAGTGACCTTGCCGCTGATGACTGACCAAATCATCACTTTGGTGGGATGTTTAACCGTCGGGACGACACAATCAGGATGAAACTTTTCTCCATGACGACGACGCACATACTGAGCTTTATTCTGCAAAATTTCGAATATGCTTTCGTCACTGAAGCAGACCTGTCAAAAATAGGAAAAATATATAAACTTCCATGTTTATTTGCTTTATTTAACTGAAAATGATAATAATGTATCAATTATTGATTAAATTGCTGTATCTTACCGATCTCCAGAAGTCCACATCTTTGTCTTGCCATTGTTTGACCCACTTCAGGCGCTTTGCTTTCATTGCAGCTGTTAACTTGGGCTTCCTGGCGGGGCGACAGGCCTTAAAATCTAATTCTTTCAATTTTCTTCGAACAGTGCGCTCAGAAGCATTTACGCTAGCATCCTGGAGTTGTGATTTTATTACCTTTGTGGTAGCAAATCTGTTTTCTACACAAATTTTCTTCAAACATCTCTCTGACCGTGGAGAGAAAATTGGTTTTCTACCGCATCTTTTCGGGCTTAATTCCTTCCCTGACTCAATTTTCTTTTTTATGCGTCGTACACTAGCTTCAGAAACCTCCAATCTTCGTGATATTTCTCGGTTTGTAAATGTTTTCGCAATCACAAGGGCCTTCACTTCAGCTTTTTTACGTGGTGAAAGATCGCCTTTTCTACCCATAATGAAAATAGTCCAATTACTTTTTTAAAACACTGCATACAAAATAAACTAATAACTGAGTAGTATAAAACTGTTAAACAATCACAGTCCATAAAGCCACAGAAACACGTCCGTACCTGACTCCATTCCGATCGCGACTGATACAGGTTTGTACTTGTTTACGTTCATGTATCACTTTGTCAACACAGTGTTGCCATATGTTAAAAATAAATACAAATATGTAGTCTACAACAATTCTTTTAAATAAAAATCAATAATATTGTAGTTTAAATATACCATTATTGCATAAAAACTCTTAAGAAACATAAAATTACTAAAAAAAATACAGTGCGTCTAATAATTTGGCCAGGGACTGTATGTACCGATGGTGCTCATTCAATGCCTGGAAGATTTCAAAGTGTACGAGCACTTGTGAAACAAAAATCTCCACTGTGTGTGTGGACACATTGTATGATCCACAGAGAAGCTCTGGCTTCCAAAGAAATGAGTTCTGCTCTGAATATTGTGCTCCCTACAGTTGTAACCGTAGTAAATTATATTAAAATGAGACCCCTATCTAGAATTCTTTCTGTACTTTGTAAAGACATGGGTGCCGAACATTCAACGTTACTATTTTATTGCGAGGCAAGATGGTTATCACGTGGGAAATCTTTGCAACGTGTTTTTGAATTAAGAAATGAAATCGCCATTTTTCTAGAAAACCGACCGAAAGCCGAGAAGTTTCAAGATAGTTTATTTGTGATGAAATTGGGCTACTTGGTCGATATATTCGCGAAACTAAATACCTTAAATCTTCAACTCCAAGGAACAAATACATATATATTCGATACAAGTGATAAAATTAATGCTTTTTGTAGAAAATTGGAATTGTGGAGCAGAAATGTAAAGCAAAACAACCTAGAAATGTTTGCAAATGTGGGTGAATGTGTTCAAACATACAAGGCTGAAGAACAACATGTGAAAGTTGTTTTAATAACTAGCCATGTTGAAAAAGAATTTTAAAAAAAGTATTTTCTTACTGACGACAACTTGGTAGCAAGTTACGAGTGGGTTAGGGATCCATTTCAAAATACTTCCGAAGAAGAAATCTTCATAGACTTCACGGCAAGTGGCGAAATCAAAAGACAATTTAATAATACATCACTCTTTGAATTTTGGGCAGGGGTGAATGATGAGTTTTCTGCACTAGAGAGCATTTCGTATACTATTACCATTTTCAACATTCTACCTTTGCGAAACCGGATTTTCTGCGGTGGCTGCTTTGAAAACAAAATATAGATCTCAAGTAAATATAGAAAAAGAACTCAGAGTGTCTATTTCTAATATTAAACAATCCTTCGAAAACTTTGCTCTGCAAAACAGGCAACGCAGTCACTAATAATTATTAAATTTGTTTTTAATGTAGTATTGATATGTTTATTATTAGGTAAATACATTGTGCGGTACTAATACAATCCTATTTCTAGGTGTATTATATCAGTGTAAATGTGTTTTTTATTTTTTATTATGTCAGAATGTATTTTGTTTTGCTTTCCTTTCAATACATTTTATTAAATGTTTTTAATGAATGTTTTTAATAATAATTTCTTTTCGATATCCTCCCCAATAGTGTAATCACGCCCCCCTCAGTGGCCCCACAGGTTGAGAAACGCTGATATATGGCTAAGTGAATTTTTTTTCAATTTACTTTATGAATGTCATCTGTATTATTCAAAATTTAGCTGATTTTTTAACAAAACGTTGTATAAAAAGAAGATTATCCAAACTTTTTTCTGCGTTTTTCGTAAGGAAGATTTTTATCTTCCTTACAAAAATCATTTGGATTAAAGTGCAATTAAAGAAACTGTGGCAGTTTTAATTTTGGGGCACAATAACGGAAAAAGATTCTATAGGCGTCAAAGTCAACATTAATTTTGGTTTATATTTAGCATTTTATGAGGTGATTAATATGTAAAAGAAAAGAGGGAGATCAAGTAAAACAGCAAATTACAATATTTTCTTCGGTCGGGCGACAAAAGAAAAACCAACCTGGAATAAATTAGACAAGACTGTGCGCTTTAAAAACTCTAATTATGCCATGTTTAATTAATATGCAGGGCGTTTGATTGCGGCGTTGTCGGATTTAAATGTTAATCCTCGACAGGGTCTTTATTACTTCCTTAACGCCTTTAAAGGTTAGGGGAAAAACTTGGCTTTTGAATTTTTTATTTAGCTCTGATGGAATTTTCTACTGTATATTGCAAGAAAGTTGTAAAGGTAATCATGATTTTTGTTTTTTTTTTATGTGCATCGCACACGCTCTGCAGAGAAATCCCTAAAGCGCTACGGGAGCGACGCGTATGCGGAAACGGCGATTCACGTTGGTCTTGACGCTGAAAATTGTACTTGGTGGGAAACAGTTCTGGACGAATCATTCCAAAGGGATGAGCTTCTCCATATAAAAGACTGCTTGAATGGGGTTGTGATAAGCTGAACCTCATACGGAAGTGATGTATTAGCGCGACGTTTATTCCCAGCAGGCATCACTGTGGGAAGAATTAAGCGGGCTACATATATCGAATCTTTTTCATAAAAATATTTGTAGAATAGACTCGCCAACAGTTCTCCGATGTTTCAAGGAATAAAGGTTGCTTCCAATCAGACAAACAGCTCTGTTCTGAATAGAATCTAACAATTGCAGTGTATGTTTGGGAGCAGAACCCCAAACGTGGGAGCAGTATTCCATAGCTGGTCAAATTTGAGCTTTGTGTAGAATTAACAGTTGTTGTGGAGTGTAACGCTTTCTAGTTTGGAATAATATTTCCAGCTCCTTGCTATGCATGCAACATATTCATGCCAAGATATATTTGCTGGAGTATCCTGACAATTATGTCGAGTACAGCAATGTTACATTCTTTGCGTTGAGAGTACGGACTATCTGCGTAACAAAAGAGGCGTGGTTGGACGTACCAAGATCTAGAGGATCACTTACACCTAGATTTTTGTTTTCTGGAAAACATCATACCAATAATTAATTTGTGGAAATAATTATATATCGTTTCTTTCTCGTTATAAATTTTTAAATTTTAGTTATTTTGTTATTTTATTTAATTTTCACACAAGTGTTGAAAAAGGGACTATTTTCACGATTTGATTTGATCTTATGGACAATTGATTTTAATTCCATATTTATTAATTTGTCTCTCTCTCAATAGGGGTATAGGTGACACTATGCAGTTGCTGCTCTACAGTCAATCTCCAGGCACCTCGATTCTGCACAGGACTTGACTCGTGCATACCCATCCCAAGGAGGGATCTTAGTTGGTCGGACCATCTTGTCGGAGACCGTCCCCTTGATCTTTTATCTTCTACCTTCCCCGTTACTACAAGTTTTTCCAGGGCATCCACTTTCCTCATAATGTGACCAAAATATTTCAGGTACTGTCTATTGATTCTATTTGAAAGTCGGTCATTTATACCAAGCTCTTCAAGAATAGATGCATTAGTACGGTGTTCGGTATATGATACTCTGAGGATTCTTCGATATTGCCACATCTCAAACGCATCGATTCGTCTTTTGTCAGCTTGTTTAATTGTCCATGTTTCCGATGTGTAAGTTGTTATGGAGAATATAAGGCTGGACATCAATCTTAACTTTGTATTTTTTGTAACAGCCGGATCTTTCCAGACCTTAGTGAGTTTGGTGGTCGAGTTTCTAGCCATTGCCAAACATCTTCTTACTTCGGCTTCACAACCACCATTTTAGTTATGAGGGATCCCAAATAGTTGAAATGGTCTACAACAGGGAAACCAGCATTTTTATTTATGTTTGATAGAACTTCATTACGACTAACAATCATTACTTTGGTCTTCGCTCTCTTAATTGTCAATCCATAGTTTTTGTTAGTGATAGTAGGCGCTCCATAATTGATTCTAGGTCTTGTATTGATGTTACAAGTATAAGAGTATCATCCGCATATCTAAGGTTACTTAGCTTAGCTTATAATCTGTACAGAAAACTTATTAGTGAATAAAACCTAAGAATTTAAAAAGCATTTCAAGCAACTAAAGAAAAAAAAACATTATTTCACATCCTTTCTTGCAGTATATTATACAAAAAAAAAATAAAAAAAATTGTAAAAAGAAGTCCCATATTTTAAGCTAAAAAATACTGCTCCAGACACTTTTATTGTTAAAAAGGAAGTTTTTAATTACTGTTCTGTTGTTCAGCGTTTCTTTCTTGGCTTATTATTTTGCTTCAGCAATTTTTAACCAAACAATAAGCGATCAATAAGCCATTTACTGAAAACAAACACAATAAATTTTATCCCCTTAACAGTTTATCTACATCGTAAACCTTCTTATTCACGAAAACTCTTTAAGAGGGGAACTCCGTTTCAAATACACTACATAACCGTTTTGAAAACAAAGCAATTATATAATTTTATGGGGTATTTTTATGTCCATGGGAATTTTTTATTTCATGGCTTTTATTTCCTCGTAATTTTTCGGTAAACAGTTTCCAAAACTTTCTGTTACTTTGTGCTCTCAATTTAAAATAGTTAAAAATAGTCTCGCAAAAACTTTTTTCCTAATTAGCACAATAATCAGTTGATGTCCATTATTAGTGTATTCGGAAATCTGGACATAATTTGTCAGTGGATGACAAGTCAGAGATCTATTTCACAAAACTACAAGTTTGTTAGTTATCAGTAATTTTTAACAGGTTTGGTACAATGGTAGGCTCGTAGAAACAAGTGAATTTTACAAGTAAATTACTTGTTACCAACTATCGATTTACGTGTATTTGTGTGACGTCAATACAAGAATAATTGATGCTTGTTCTTTACTAGTCATTTTTTATACCTAACTGGAAGAGTAAAAAGATAGTTTTACAAGTTTAAATTATTTGAAAGTGATGGAAAGATATTATTTTCACTAGCGTAGCCAGGTTCCAGGGGTGAGGATACAAACGGTATTTCTATAAGAAAAAAAAAGAGAACCCTAAAGGAGGCGCTGTTTATCGAAGAAGTCTCCTAACGATAATCGACTACGATGCCCCTTGGTAAATAAATCTATCTTGCACTAGAACTCCAGCAGCACCTTAGCTACTTCCGATTGTAGTAAATTAAAAACCGACGATGAAATAAAATAGAGGCGGTAAAAAATCAGTTAAACAGTGGAACTTTAAAAATTCGTATCCAATTAACAAACCGATGCCCCGGAAGGGGAGGACAATGATAAAGGCGGAGAAGACGTATGCTTCCACCTCTTGGCTCTTCTTTGACTACGATACGTTGCACTAGCTAAGTATTGAAGCGCAATACCAAGTCATAGAAAAGGCACATGGAGTGAGAAAACCAAACATCTGCGGTAGGTAGCCAAATAAATTTCTTTACATATTTTATAGTCGAAAAATATTCTAAACGTTTCTGCATTTTTTGTTGCTACGGTAGAATTTCCCCAGGTTATTGAGTGTATTGACAACTCCACATCATAAAATCTGCTGATGAAATACCTGTCACAGTACTCAAAAAACGTCCTAGCGAAGTAACACAAGTTTTTTGTAAACTTTTCAACTTATCCTACAGAAACGGAATATTTTCTTCCTGCTAAAAATGTACTAGAATTCAGGAAATATCCCAAAAAGGCAAAAAGACCTCGCTAAACAATTACTGACCAGCCGTATTGCTATCAATCAGCATCTTTTAAAATAACTGGAAGGATTTACTAATAAAGAGTGTCCCAAAATTCAGTAATGTGTTGCCAACAAAACAAAAGACACAGCGTGACAGCTGACAGATCAGGGTTATTAAAAATGGAGCGCTACACGAAAGAATAACGTGTTTTCATTGTTGAGTAATATTTTAAAAATAATGAAAGTTTGGCAGTTACAGTTCGGAATTTTCGTACAAAATATGGTCGGAATAGTGATTTAACCTCATCAACTGTGAAGAGATTAATTGAAAAATTCAGGGAGACTGGATCAATTAGTGATCTTAAACGCTCTGGCCGTCCTTCAACAAGTCGTTCGACACAAAACATTGAAGCAGTTCGTGAGAGTGTTGCCGAGACTCCAGGAACATCAATTCAGCACCGCGGTCAAGAATTGGACATTTCGAGAAGCTCTCTGCAGCGTATTCTCACGAAAGATTTGCATCTTCATGCTTACAAAGTTCGATTGACTCAAGAACTGAAGCCTACTGACCACGCACAACGAAGAGAGTTCGTTGAATGGATTATGGAACAACAAGTGGATACTGATTTTTCGAAGAAAATCGTCTTCAGCGATGGGCTCATTTCCATCTTGATGGCTTTGTTAATCGACAAAATTGTTGCATTTGGGGTTCAGACAATCCTCACGTGACTGTTGCGAAACAAATGCATCCACAACGTGTCACTGTTTGGTGCGGATTTTAGGCTGGAGGCATCATCGGATCATTCTTCTTCGAAAATGCGGCTGGCCAGGCAATAACAGTTAATGGTGATAGGTTATCGCGATATGATAATCCAATTTTTCATGCCTAAATTGCAAGATATGGATGTGGACGACATGTGGTTTCAGCAAGACGTGCCACATGCCATACAGCCCGAGGAACAATTCAATTACTGCATGAGTCGTGTAGTCGTGTAATATCCCGTTTTGGTGACCAGAATTGGATGCCCAGGTCATGCGATTTACCGCCGTTGGACTTTTTTCTTTGGGTTTTTTTTAAAGTCTAAGGTTTATGCCAACAAGCCCACGACCATCTACGACTTGAAGGAGGACATTAAGCATTGTATCAACGAAATTCAGCTACTTTTATGCAAAACGGTTATGGAAAATTTCGACGTATGTGCCAGCAAAGCCGTGGAGGCGATTTACTCGATATGTTATTCCATACATATAACCCTATACTGTCAAATCAATAAAAAAAATACAATTTTTAATTAAAAACCTGTGTTTTCTATCAAAATTACTTTTTGTGTGAATTTTGGGACACCCTTTATTAGCGACCATCAATATGATTGCTGTAAGCAAAGATCACCAAGAGATCTTCTATTTTATGTTCACATATTTAGATCAACGCAATGAACATTTTGGAGAATCTTCAGCAGATACACTTGATATATCTAAGGCATTTAACCATGTTTGGCGTGACGAATTCTAGGCTAAGCTACGCTCTTATGGTTTATCTGAAAGATTATGTTTAGGAAACTTGAATTTCGTTAGAGGATTTTTCTCCAATACCTTCATTGTCGAGGCTGGTGTGCCTTAGGCTCCATACCGTCTCGTACTCCTTTTTTCTTTTACATGAACGACCAGCTGGAAATGACCGAGAATCCAATCTGCAGCTTTATCGATGGCAGAACACTTATTTTATCCCTTAAACGCTCAAATATTAGCTACTTATGCAAATATCCACTGACTGAAACTGGGGGACAGTAACCAAGAAGAATTTAGCGATATAATAGGTCAGACAACAACATTTCCAGACCAGACATCCATTATTTAATGGGTTTTGTACATAAAAAGAAACCATAAAACATTTTGAACACCAAATTATAAGAAAAGTTTTTATTAAATTTGACTCTAATCCTTATCATCTGTATATGTTTTCCTCAAATTAAATGCTATAGACTGAAAATCCTGTAAAGAATCTTAAACCTATTCTTACTTGATAAATGCCTGTAGATCTTCACAAATGGTTTCACAGCCTGGCCATTTGCAGACTCCATGGCCATAAAGATGATGATGCACCCTGTCAGGAGTTGTTGTTCTGACAGGTTTCTCTTCTGGAATTGAATCTTCCCTACTTGTCCGACTTTGTATGCTTAAAAGACCTGGTGAATTGTCTAATAAAAAGGTATAAAAAAAGATTTTTTAGGACTCCCTCAATATTCTTACGTCCCGTTTCAAATTAGTTAGAACCGATCAAACCGATAAAAACGAATTCCATCCAACAACTTCATCTTCTTTTCACTTTTTAAAATTATTTCCGAAAGTTTTATGGACGTAAATTTTTTTTTGGGTTGACTGCATAAACTCTAAATTTTTTTTAAAGAAATCTCTGATATGAGGCTGGACTGATAAGTCTGGTAAATGGCTGTGACTGAATAAGCGTGATTCTTGTAACGGTTGTGTTCAAAGTGTCAAACATATACAACACGCATTTTTTTGTTGGCGAGTATTGCAGGTGACCCGTGTTACACGTTTTTTAGAAATAGAGAAAGTTGAGTATTCTGCAGTGATAAAACATTTTTATTACAAAAAGTGGACTGCGGCCTGGATAGAAACTGAACTGAAAGAACTTCATGGAGACTGCGCACCATGGTCATATGAGCACTGCAGATACTGCACATCCAAGACGCCCAATTTTGAGGTTTTTTTCTGAAGAAATGGTAGATAAAATTTATGGTATTCTGAAGGAAGATCGTCGTATCAAGCTTTAGGAGAATGATGAGATGGTAAGTATCTCATATGAACGGGTACATAATATCCTGAATGAAGTTCTAAAAATGAGAAAGGTTCTTTCTTTTTATTGGTCACCTTCTTACCTGAAGATGGATTATCCTTTTTGGATGGATATATATCGGCAAGGATGTCATATTATCCGTCAACGTAGTCCGTTGTGGCGGCTCGTGGCTCCGTAGCATAGTAATGTAAATCCCAAGATATAAGATCCTGCCTTTTTGCTTTTTCAATGGGGCAATAAACGACCCTATTAAGGTTTTGTGCATAGTTGCCAGGTATTACGATAAACGTATTTTTATTTTACCTGCTTTGTATACCGTTCTCACTTGCACCTGCAATCATATTGGATCTATTTTTACCTATATATTTACTTCCTGGCAACCCAGTTTGGAGCTCTTTAAGTATTTGATAATATAGGCTTAATGACCACAGGTCCCCATTAAGATTCGAAAGATACTTTTTATTATTTTTATTTTCAGTTTTATTTACAATTTACAACGTAACGGTTCTATTTTAATTATGTGGCGTGCGTAGGAAAGTTACAATAGTGGCTATTGCAAGAGAAAACATTTGTCACTTGACGCTAAAGAAATAGTGAAAAATGTTTACGACAGTTTGGTAAAAAGAAATTTGAATAAACAAAGTGCTTTGCAAGAAACCAGTAAACTAATAAAAACCCTAATTTCTACGATTAAGGGTATTGTAGGAAAACCATCACTCAGGAACAGAAAAAAACGGAAAGATTTTCAAATGCATCATGTAGACGATTGTGAAAAAGACGTCATCAGGAGAAAAATATATTCTATGTATGAAGAGCAGTTGGTGCCGACACTAGACAAAATAAAATTAAGACTGGTGCAGGACGGGACCAATATACATTGTGGCCGATCAACCCTTCACAGAATTCTCTTAAGAATGGGATTCGCGTTCCGAAAAATCAACAAAAGGCAACTAGTGATGGAGTCACAAAGATTACGAATCTTGCGACATACTTATTTACAAGAAATTAGAAAGTATCGATCAGAGAATCGGCTAATAATTTACCTTGACGAAACATAGTTCGATACCCATGACACTGTGGAAAAAGGGTGGGTTGATAGCAGTACAAAATGTCAGACTAACGCACCTTCAAATGAAGTTAAACGAATAATCACTTTGCATGCTGGATTTCAAATTGTCTATTAGTATCTGAAAAAAACATAAAAGATTCTAGTTTGGACTACCACGAAGACACGACCGCAGAACTTTTTGAAAATTTGTTTAATAATTCCCTTTTGCCAAATGTTCCCGAACAGAGTGTTATAGTTATGGACAATGCAAGTTACCATAGTTGTCTACTAAATAAGGTTCCTGATGCAGCCAACACCAAATCGGAAATACAGGAATATATGTTAGAAATTGACATTTATTTTGACTTTAGTTATAAAAAAGTGATCTTTTGGAAGTTTTGAAAGACTATAAATTGAAAAAGAAATATGTTTGTGATAGTATGGGCTGAGAAAATGGGACACACTATTTTGCGGTTTCCTCCGTATTATTGTGTGTTTAATCCATTTGAACATATTTGGCATCAAGTTAAATCAAAAATAAGGGCACAAAATGTTTGAATTAGTAAAAAAGGTATAAATGATATACCTTGTGAAAACTGGAAGAATTCCATTCAGCACGTTGTTAAAGTTGAAGATTCATATATTTATGTAAATAATATAAAACCACCGATAATTACCTCAGCTGAGGACAGTGATAGTGAAACCGAATTAGGCTTAAGTTAAAATACATTTTTATTTATACAATTTGTCTTCTCTTGTAAACCTCATTCATTCAACTGTATATTTGTACTTCTTATCCGTTTGTTTTTACATGTATCTATAAATTAACGTCTCCAAAAACACTTATCATTTTATTTATTTGCATTAATGAATACAATTTTTAAGTCCACCTCTGCAACCTATTAAAAATAAAAGGACAGA
This sequence comes from Pachyrhynchus sulphureomaculatus, assembly GCA_019049505.1. Classification (NCBI taxonomy): domain Eukaryota; kingdom Metazoa; phylum Arthropoda; class Insecta; order Coleoptera; family Curculionidae; genus Pachyrhynchus; species Pachyrhynchus sulphureomaculatus. Next base: position 30,632,670 of record CM032450.1, on the reverse strand, counting down.
ATTTTTCTATTGCCCACTTAAAACGGCAAAAATCCGGATCTTATATTTTGGGACAGGCTATACCTTGCGTACGGTGCAGAAGGTTGAGGGTTCAATATCGCAGGTCGGAATACTTATTTATTAATTTATTTAAATATATTTGGCCTGGCCACGTACATAGGTAGTAGTTGTTTGCAGAAATGCAATAACCTCCGTGGCAGCACTACGGCGTTGTCTAAAAGGTGCTGTGAAATACAAAAATGGTGTGTTCAGCACTTGGACAACGTTGACGGGTATTACGACATCCTCGCCGATATCCTTAAGATATGAAAAAGGGTAAAAATCCCTGTTCAGGCGGGGAGGTGAACGAAAAAAAAAAGAGCCGAAATATACATTTTTTATTTCACGGCACCTTTTCAGATAACTCGGTAGTACTGCCACGGGCATTATTCTAAGACAACTACTACCTAGAGACTCTTGATACTGTATGCTGACACGATAACCACCTCGGAGACAAAACGACAGTTAAAATAGTGGACTGGCGAAGGTGAAAATGCACCGAAAGCGAAAACAATTTTATCGGAGGGCGAAAGCAACTATTTTTTAGGACTCACAGGGTATCATTAACTATTTGGAAAATGATAAAACAGGAATTGGCTCTTATTACGCAACGTTATTGGACCGTTCGCATAGTGAATTGAACCAGAAACTACCAAGATTAGCGCGCAAAAAAATGCTCCTTCATACGGCCGTTACAATAGCAAAATTTACTCACTCACATTCCCCAGATTTGGCTTCAAGTGACTTTTTTTTCCTAACCTCAAAAATCGGTCTGGGAAAAAGAAATTTTCGGTGAATGAAGAGGTTATCTGTGCGGTAACCCAGAATTATGCACAATTAGAAACGATTTACTTTCTTGAAGTAATAAAGAAATTGGAATCTCGCTGGACCAAAACCCAATGGAGATTATTTTGAGAAATAAATTTTGGTCTTTGTAATTGACTTTGTTTTTACTAGAATCTTCAATCCATCCTCCTAAATGACAGCCTTTCAGAACATGAGGCTGTTTGTTCAAAAATCTCATTATTCAGCTTTTGTATTACCTTTAACTAGTTTGGTTTTAGTAACAACTGGACTGTAGTAATCTATATTATTGAACTAAAAAAATATATATACAACTTATTGATTTTGCATTATTAAATCAGTTATAGATACACCCAAATAAACAAACACAAGTAAAAAATAGATCATGACATCAAAGTCTTTCAGAGATTAAAAGAAATATTACGTGTATCATGTATCATACAAGATCGGGTGAAAGTACCATAGCGTCAAAAATGTAAAAAATCCGTAATAAAAATTGATCACAGCTAATTATGAATTATTTTCATGATATTAGCTCTCTATGACTTCCTGAAATAATAAAGAAAGTTATTTTAAAGTGTATTGATCGCTTAAAAATACCTATTTAAGCAATATATCAATAGCCACACTATTGAGAACTATTCCTGTTACATAACCGTTTTAAAAATGGACACTACCTGAACTGTCTACCGTAGCCAAACCCTGTAGAAAAATAAATATAATGATTTTAATATTTTAGATCAAGCTATTAAAGTTTTATTTTATAGATAAATTTAGTAAGTTAATTAACTATTTATCCTGATTGATTGCGTCTGCGGATTTGTTTGTTTTTAAACGGAATTGTTACAGGGTATCTTGATTATATAAGTATTGATTTGTTAATAAATTTAGAATTAATAAAATTTTATTGGCATGATTCACCTAAATACATGTGTGTTGCCATTATTTTTGTAAGAAGCATTATTTGTTTATTTAACCGCACTGTAAAATAACCAAATCATACGTAATGACATATTTTTCGTTCCCAACTTACTAAGCTATGTATAAATGTGTTTTACTAACAATAAACTAAAAATTTAATTATAAACGGTTATCTAAACACGTACATACAGTAAACAATTTTTCTGACGGAACAAAAATTCAAAATGTCTGCTTATGCCTGCTCCGCGAATTTATAAATAACTGTTAATTATTTTATTGTTTACAAGTTTCATTTGTTTATTTTTTGTAAAATTGAAAACAGCCTTTTTGTTATTTTACTTTTACAACACGATGCTCCAGTTTACTTGGGAAATTTTTGACAAGAAAATAAACAAAAAAATATAAGTAAATGATATTTATTATATATATCATCCATAAAATATGTGAAATTTACAGTTTTTAATAACATTTTATTATCATACGAGGGTGGATTGAAACGACTTGTAGAAAAGAGGGTAAATAACATTTTTTGCAATAACGAAAATTTATTTATAAAGATAATCTTTATTGAATTCAATTCATTTGGTCCAGCGAGATTCAAATTTTTTTATTCCCTCATAAAATAGCCGGACAAGTGCAAGTTGAACTTGCTCAATTAGTGTACCGTACGTTGATTGCTTTTGAAATAAAAATTTTTGTTACGGAGGTATAAAATGATCAGTGACTTCACGAAACACACCCCAAATGAGTTTTCAACAAAGTTTGTTTCCGGACCGATATTCCAGAATTTTTTCAAAATTTTTGGATCAGTACTTTTCGAGATAAAGGGGGAGGACAGCGATTTTTCGAAATAATACAAAGAAAAGTGTGCGCATGTAAGACATTATATATATTTTTGACCTCGCCTTTTTACAAACTCTCATTTGATACCCCACTCGATGACCTAGTAAATTTTTTTTTTTAATTTCTGATTTCACCCCCCAGAACTAACTCCTTAAGTCAAAATTTAAACTTTCAAAACTACACAGCTTTGATCAAGCCATCAATCCCTATATCAGTACCAAATTTCAACTTTCTACGACAAATAGTTTCGGAGAAAATCGGGTGTGACAGACGGACAGACACAGAAGTGATCTTATAAGTATTCCGTACGGAATACTAAAAAAATGTGTTGAACTGGTACTTGGGATCAAGTCTGGTGAATAGAGTGGATGGGAAACTATTTCGAAGCCCAGTTCGTGCACTTTTTAAATTGCAACGGCTGATGTGTGCGCTAATCTTGGTCGTTTCTGCTTCAGTTTACTATGGAAACGGTTCATTAACGTTGGGTAATAAGAGTCAGTCCGTTTTTGACCCTTTTCCAAATAAACAATCATGAGACCCTCTAAGTCCCAAAAAACTTTTCCCGCCGATAAAACTGTTTCTGCTTTTTTGGTGGACTTCACCTTCGCCAAGCCAGTGTTTTGACTGCCGTTTTGTTTTCGGGTTATAATAGTGAATCTATGTTTTGTCTGCAGTCACAAAACAAGGCTAGAAGTCCTTCGGATTACGCTGCAATTTTTCCTTCCTCGTGCGTTTTCAACCACCCCGGACCTATCACATACTCAGCTTTTTCATTTTTAAAATTCCATGTAGACTATACGTGTGTTCCGTACGGAACACTTCGGTGTCTATCCGTCTGTCCGTCTGTCACACCCGATTTTCTCCGAAACTATTTAACATAGAAAGTTGAAATTTGGTACTAATATAGGAATTGATGGCCTTATGAGAGCTGTGTAGTTTTGAAAGTTAAATTTTAACCTAAGGGGTTAGTTTTGGGGGGTGAAATTGGAAGTGAAAAAAAAAAAAATTACTAGGTCATCGAGTGGTTTGTCAAAACACAAGTTCAAAAATATATATAATGTAATACTTGCGCATACTTTTCTTTGTATTATTTTTAAAAAATCGCGAAAAGTCGCTGTCCCCTCCCCTTTATCTCGAAAAGTACTGATCAAAAAAAATTGAAAAAATTCTGGAATATTCTCCACGGGGTGTAGATTGAACGAAAATTATCACGAGTGCATTAGCTTTAATAACACAGCCCCACAAAAAAAAAAGTGGGGTATACTTTTGATGCGATATCTCAGATCCGAATCTGCCGTCAGAATATCGCCATCACATCTCAATTTTTTTCTAACCTCAAAAAATAGGTAAAAATTAGTAAAAATTAAGAAAGATATACTCCTAAAAAATTGATTCAAGCTTTTTCATGAATCCAAAGATGTATTAATATGTATTCGGACACGCTAAGCTAATATTCATCGGTTGGATTAAGCCATACAGTTCTGTTTTCTTTCTAACCTCAATAAATCAGACAGATATAGTGCTTCTCGAATGCAAAAAACGAATTCAAATTAAAATTCAACCGATTCTTACCAAATTTGGTACACGGTGGTTTTTTGGGTTGCTGATCATGAATCTGAGGTCGGATTTGCAAAATTCAAAATGGCGGATCCAAGATGGCGGACAAAATTTTTGAAAACCAACCGATTCCTACCAAATTTGGTATACAGTTGGGGAATCCTCAAACCTGATACTCTTAAACCCTAAACCCTGAAACCTTAGACTCCCACACCCTGTAACCTCAAAAAATAGACCTCAATAACCCTGTAACTTTAAAAATGAGACCCAATAAACTCAAAACCAGGACTTTTAAACCATATACTCTCAAATAGTAGACCCTTAAGCCCTAGAATTGCGAAGGTTAGACCCGCGCCTAACTTTCCTTTTTTTGGCTGTATCTTGTTCTTTTTTCCGCGAATGACCTATTCAAAGGCTTTCTGCCCAAACGCTTTTGAGGACTTGTTTCTCTTTTTAGCGACCAGCAATAGTCCGCTAGCATATGGTCATCCCATCGTCCTTGATACCGATTTTCTATGATTTTCAGATCTTGGTGAAAACGTTCCCCTTGCTCCTCACTGTAGTCACCAAGATTATCTGGGAAATCATCGATGTGGGAGTCCAGGAAATGTAATTTTAGATTCATTACGCAACCTAATGTTTGAAAATTTTTTACCATTTTCTCGACTATTTCTTTGTACTTAGGACTTTTATTATTTCCCAAAAAGTTTTGTTGCGACTTCTTTAAAACTAAGCCAAGCAGCTTTTTCAACTTTATTCATTTTAGTAACAAATAATGAATCTTGAAACAATTTTCTTATTTGTGGCCCGTCAAATACGCCTGCCTTAATTTTAGCTTCAGAAAATTTCGGAAATTTTTTATGCAAATATTTGAAACATGGGCCGTTTGTATCTAATGCTCTCGTGAATTGCTTCATAAGTCCAAGCTTAATGTGAAGCGGGGGAATAAGAACTTTTCCTGGATCTACCAATGGTGGAAACAATACATTATTTTCACCAGGAGTGAACGATTCTCTTGTTGGCCAAATTTTTTTCTTATAATGACGTTCCCTGTCTCTGCTATTCCACAGACATTTATAACAGGGATAAAGTGTAAACCCTGACTGTTGGCCAAGCAATATTGTTACAATTGTCAGATCTCCACAAATTTTCCAGTTATGATCAGCATATTTTATTTTTATCAAAAGCTGCTTCATTTTTTCATATTGCTCTTCCATAACTGTGGAATGAGCAATCGGAATGGGAGCGTAAACGTTGGTATTATGCAGCAAAACTGCCTTAATGCTCCGTTTAGAAGAATCAATGAACAGTCTCCATTCTTCAGGATCGTATGAGTTATTTTGAAATTCATCCATTAGACCTTTTACATCGGTACAATATGAAAGTGACAATTCCTCGTCCATTGTGAAATATTTTCGAAATTCTTCATCTCTGTTTCTATAATAAGAAATCGTAGCTTCTGGCTTAAGTAAATGTATTTTTCTTTAAAAAGGAAGCAAGATGCTCTGAACCATCTTTGGATAAGCCTAAATCTCTGACTAGATCACTAAGTTCTGACTGTGATACGAGTATTGGTTCTGGTTTACGGTTGTATGGTAGAAATTCTTTATCTGTGTCACTAGTATATGATAGGTTGTCACTAGAACATTCATTAGTAACAGTGTTTGAATCTTTTTCGACAGTCTCAATGTTTTCGGCATGAACTGATAAGGTGAAATCATTTGTTTCCATAACATCAGCATCAAGTGGTTCAGGAGGCGGAATTAGTTTAGTTGGTCTTGTTACTGTCGAAACATCGTTATAAGTAATAGTGCTTTTATTTTTTTCGATTATGCCTAGATACAACATTCATACAAAAGTAGCAATCATTTTCACTGTATGGTCTATTCCATATTGCTGGTCTGGAATATTTAATCGCCTTCTTATTGATGTACAACATTATTTTGCAAGAACTGCAAATGATGTGGGGAACCAAATCTGTATCCTGGTGCTGTATTTCAATGTTAAAACAATCCTTATATAAGGTTTTAATCTTATCCGTTATCGGTGACCCCATTTTACTCAATACGTGTTGACAGCAAATATAACAAAATGAATCACTGTTTTTATCGCACTTATGAAAAGTCCTTGTACCGTGAGACCGTTTTCTTGTAGCATTATACTCTACATGAGCCAAGTCACCCACACATGAAGAGCTACGGTCGCTGGATGACGACGGCTGCGGGCCCGCTTTCCCACCCTGACCAACCGCCGATACTGGGTTTCCGAGTCCCTGCATCGTAATTCTCTTTCTTCTACCTGCCATGACGGCATCTAAGCCGTTATCCAGGGACTCTGCCGGCTAGTGGAGTAACACCGTTGCCCACCGTCACCACGTGGAGGTGCCCTGGATGCAGGTAGAAGAATAAAAATCGACCGATGAATTTTCTCGGCGTTCAAAATGGCGCGAAAACATCTGCCATCTTGAATTTTGCAAATCCAACCTCAGATTCGTGATCAGCGACCCAAAAAATCCCCGTGTACCAAATTTGGTAAGGATCGGTTGAATTTTAATTTGAATTCGTTTTTGCATTCGAGAAGCACTATATCTGTCTGATTTATTGAGGTTAGAAAGAAAACAGAACTGTATGGCTCAATCCAACCGATGAATATTAGCTTAGCGTGTCCGAATACATATTAATACATCTTTGGATTCATGAAAAAGCTTGAATCAATTTTTTAGGAGTATATTTTTCTTAATTTTTACTAATTTTTATCTATTTTTTGAGGTTAGAAAAAAATTGAGATGTGACGGCGATATTCTGACGGCAGATTCGGATCTGAGATATCGCATCAAAAGTATACCCCACTTTTTTTTGTGGGGCTGTGTAATTTATCTGGTATATAAAAGAAACAAGAATATCAAGGTAATTAGTTTTTCAGTAAAGATCATTGATCATTTTATAACTCCGTAATATTTTTTTTTTAAACAATCAACATACAGAACACTAATTGTACAAGGCTAACTTATTTTGTAAATCAAAATGTTTTACTTCATCCATTGTTACAAAAGATGTACCGATCACTTACAATAGCTGCTAACAAATAACTGTATGTTGCATCTATTTAAAACTTTGAACACAAATGTTACAAGAACCAGACTTACCAATAGTCATGCCGCCTAATAAAATTTCCCGCCATTTGAGAGAAATTTACCAGACTTATCAATCAAGCCTCGTATATAGTCACCTTTATGGAAGATAAGACACAGTATTGGTTAATTTTTGAGGCCAAAGGACCTTAAAGTACACCATCGTGTGCAATGAATGACCTCATCAACAAATACTGATTGCACAAACGAAGGTTGTACTGAAAACTGAAATTGTTAATTTGGCAGTACTTACCATTTACTTCCGATGGGGGTTTATTGTTCATCACATGCTGTTGGTCATTCAATTCCTTCCAAGGGCTCAGAACTTCCCTTGAATTTAATCCTGAATTAAAAATAGTACTTTAAAACACATAACAGCAAAATAGGTAAAAAATATAAACATGAAATATCAATTCTATTTAAATTGATATTGTTCGGCGTAGAAATCACGTGCGTTTAAAACCGGTATTTGAGAAAAAAATGGACGTCATTTCCAGCTTTTAGGGTAAAGGAGATGGCAGACAGGATGGTAAGGGGATGGGCAAGTGCCATACCAGTGGCGATCCCTATGTAATTATGCCAAATTAATTTTTAACATCAAAGTATATTAAAAGAAATATTTAAATCAAAACTATTAATGATTCGTCACTGGTATTTAAGTTTTAACCGCACGTGAAATACTAACTGCCCCTATTCGTGAGTCCTGTCTTAAAAATGTGACGTTTCGTCTCTAAATGAAGCATTTGAGTACCATACCTAACTGTAGATTGGCATTGCCCATAACAAGGATAAAATATTGGATAGGGTTAACATACCTACCTAAAAGCTGGAAATTAATGGCTCTTGCCCATTGTCCAGTTTTCGGTCTTCGGATTAATTTTCTTTATAAAAATTAAAAATAGATGATTCTGAATTTTAATTCTAATGAGTAGTCAAACTAGCAAAACAATAGCAGTTGAAGAATGCAACTTTAATGAATAAATACTTAAAAAACAATAATTTAAAAAAAAATATATATTTATATTTGTCTTCAGATTTGCCGTTCTACATCTTCTTAAATTCACTAGTGCGCATCCTGTTTCTTCAACATTATCTTTTTCAGCCTGATATTAAGGATAAATTACCTTGGCCTTGAGCTATCATCAGTGGCTGCATACCCATACCTTGATGAACTACATATTGCCTTTGAATCAGTTGCAACTGCTGAATTAGCTGCTGTTGCTGCAAGGCTAGCTGCTGAAGTGAACCAGAAGCTTTCTTCTTATCAGAACTCTGTAGGATATGTGTTTGTTGAATGAGATTCAATTGAAGCTGTTCTTGAAGCTGCTGCATCGTTTGCTCGATTTGCTTTTTACCTAGTTCTGCAAGCTGATGATGCTGAAATAAAAATTAGTAATAGCAACTTTTGACTGACTAGTTAAATACATATATCATTATTACACAGCAGAATTGTCTAAAATTTTTAAAGCATATCTGAATGAACCCTCGTTTGACTGCTGCTTTCAAATTCTCGATCTCGTCAGTCGCTTTCACTTTTAGCATATTTACTAAATTAAAAGTTAGATTTTTACAACCAAATACAGTAATAATATCGTAATGCGTCGTGTATCCGTTAAAAGTTTATAAACATACAAGTTATCTTAGCTGAGCTAAATGCAATTTTCTGCAAAATGAAGGTGACTTTTGTAAAAAATCTTTTTTTTTAAACTTTTATAAATTCTATATTTGTCAAAGCGATTTTACTAAACGCCAATTTAAAAATACTCCGAATATATGTAATGATTACCTGGTGTTGCTGTTGTTGATGCTGAAGCATAGAATGTTGCTTCATAAGATTCTGCAGCTGAGTAGGACTTAAAACATGTTGTTGCAAAAGTTGCTGCATATGGTGCAAGTTTGATGATGGCGTCGGCATCATTTGTGGCCCCGCACTTTGAGGCTGACTATATGGGGGAAATTCGTTACCTATCTTTGATTCGGTCTGAAAGAATTATTTACTTTAAAATAATTTATAGCCCTAAAAGTTGTATTATACAGTAAATCATTTATAGACTTCTAACACTACGCAACTTATGTTATATCACCAATTGATTGGATGGATATAAACTTCATTTGTTTTTAGAAATCCATAAAGTGTTGTAAAATCTATTCAATTCATATTGACCTGTGAAACAGCTGGAATGGTGGCGCTAAGGTTTTTTTGCGAGTCGGGAGCGGGGAGAGGAGAATCGCTCTGGATGCGAGGTTCCGAACTTTGAGGACTGACGCTACCATTTCCTTTCAAATCCCTCTCTCCCCTATCTTGGTCCCAACTACTTCTTTCTAGTTCTAGATGCTGATGTTGTTGCTGTTCTTTTAATACTTTTTCTAACGACGCAGCCTGCTGTAAAGGAAAGAGAAGGTTTTGTTAACTTTTAGACATCAAATGTGAAACTTATTTTAAATGACTGAAACAGTAGAATAAATTTAAAAATTCACTCCACAAATCAGTGTGATTTTACTTACAGGTAGGAACAAACTCTTGGAGTAATAGTCTGGAAACCCAAGGGACAATTCTCCGTGAAGTTAAAAATGTTTTCAATTACTTAAAATTTGTCCGAACGTCAGAAAAATATTTTTGTTAGGTATTTATGGTATAACTTAAAAAAGTTAAACTTTACTATTAAAATAGAAAAAAAAAAAAAAATATTAGTTTTATCATCATAATAATCTGAAAACTTATAGCAATATTAGAAAAAACTGCAGTTTAGTTGAAACTGAAAGTACATTAAGATAAACATTCTTGAATATTGATGTAAAACATATTAAAATGAGAAATATCTATCTTTTAACTTGTTCAATTTCACTGTTTACAATCTAAATACATTCGGAACAAAGCTACTGTTTATATTTCTAATTGGGGCGGTTGACGGGCTGTCTCCCGCTCATATCTATATAAAGGGACCGGCACCCCCAGGCTTCACTCGGCCTAACAGAGGTCCAAAGGAGAAATTAAGTTATCCACGAAGATGTTTGTCCAATAACGGATTATAGGAATAAGTAGCTGCCCTATCAACATTCCGTCTTAAGCTTATTACCTTAAGAGACTCCAGTCATCTTTACCCTTTAAAGGCAAACTTTAATGTCCAAACATCCTTTAGTCATATTTTCATGAAATAATATTTTTAAAAGATGAAGCTTGAATATTATTTGAACCAGTTTCGTATGAAAGTTGTTCGTGATCAAAACGATTCAGGGCATTTTTAACAATATTTTGAAATGCTTGCAATTTCAAAATGCTTCCTTGAGAATCGCTCGATTCAATGGTAAAAATTTATTATAAATCATTTAGTAGTTCTTGGCATAAACACTAACACATACAGACTGTTGTGAAGAAGTAGCTGAGAGTTGGAAGTTGTTACTTTACACTCTACTAGACTTTAACCGAAGCTAAGTATCTACTTTATATGCCCTTAAAGTTATTCTGTATATATATATATATATATATATATATATATATATATATATATATATATATATATATATATATATATATATATATATATATATATATATAAATTAGTCATTTTAATATATTTTACGAGTCGATTAGTTAATCAACCTAGATGAGGTGAGAAAGATCATGTAGTTAGGTGAAAATCATTGATATTCTTGTGGTGACGTCTCGTGGAAAACTTAAAAAACTTGACGCCCCTTTACGCGGTACAATGTTTGGCTCGGGCGCGCATATTTCATATGCAGAAGGGCTGTTTTGCTTGCCGGGGTAATATTATTTCCATATTTTTCACATAATGCGGTGCTGTATATGGGTTTTATTTCATGTGACATCATGGTAATGCATTTTAACATCTTATCATTCATTGCGGCGTCTTCGCAACTCTTTAAAAAGCGCGCTCCTTTTGGCCCATCGCAAATATAATTTGTTTTATGGGGGTCGCGGCTTCGTTTACATTATGCCAAATTTATAACATCTACCCTGTCGTAAAGAGTATTCTGTTTGGTTTTCCAAAAGGGTACCTGTGTCCCGAAAAATAAGCTAATATTGTCTTTTTCGATCGTTTTCACATTTTTATCCAATAATACAAACACCGTGCTAATTCCTGACATCTTCTAACCCTTCCGTCAAAAATATAAAAATGGAAATTTAAAATCTAATACAAATTCGCAAATTGTTAACTTGTGCATATTTATTAAATTTGGTGACTGAAAAGGGTCCAAAACGAAATATGTTTATTCAAAAGAGGATACTTTCCCAAATTTAAATTAAAATTTGCCCGGGCGACCAAACGTGTATTTCATTTTGGGGGTTGATGCGAAAATGCAAAATATTCTTTTCTCAGTCCGTTGTTAGAAAGAGTTAAACATCGAGAAAAGGGGGCATAAAAATATCGCGACAACGACCCCCTTTTTAATTATTGAATTAATTAATTTTTGCTCAGATTTTTAAGCAATTCACTTAACGAAATGAATTTTTCATGCTCAGAATTATGCGCCGTTTATAAACTTGTTGAAAGCAAAAATAAAAATATTGATTTAAAAAATTTGAATTTCAAAATAATAAAAATAAATACCCAAAGAATCGTTTAAGAAAAACAAAACACGAAAACACCGAATAATCGACATGATTGTAAAACGAAAAATCTAAAAGTTATTTTACCCCAGCAACTTTTACATCGAGTTGAAAATTTATTTCTGTGCGCGCGTGTTTGTCTTTGTCTTTTATTTTGTTTTTTTGGCAAAGTTTTTTTCTTTCGCATGGGAATTATTCAAATTCATGTAGATTTGTCGCCACTGTGCCAACACGAATTTTATGTTTTGATAGTGAAACATTCTAGACTCGACGAGACCGTTGTGTTTTCTTTAAAACAAAATTATTCTTAAATATATTTTTTATTATTTTAAAAAATTTTCCTAAAAAAAAAAAAAAAATAAAATATATTTATTAACTTATTACTTATTCTTGCACATATGTTTAGATTTCCTTTGAAGCTTGGCAGCATCAAAAAGGAAAACGTCGTTTTGAAACAACTATTTTTCGATTTTTTTAATTTGTCGATTTTCTATTCAAGGTGAACTTTAATCCAAGTGTCTTATATTTCTTTCAGTACGAAAAATAGCTCTTTTTTAAAAAATGTGTTTCAACGTAAGCTACCTTTAAATAACGCAAAAACTTTCTGTGAAAACCACCGCAATCCGAGAATTGCTTTTGCATTTCCTCAATTTTTTTTTTTATTGAGCGTATCGTATATATTTTTATTTCAATCAGTATAAAGTCAACGTGTTAGGGTTTGGCAAGTTTATCCTTTAGAAGTCTCCTGCAATCAAAACAAAACTATACAAGTCCATTCTGAAGAGCAGTAAATAATTTATTAATTTTATACTTCATGTGATGATGTGTGTAACAGAATCACAGAAAACAGACAAATCGAATTTTTTATTGCTGAATTCATATTAAAAAGTTCTACTTAGTTTTCATTTGAAAAAATTTAGTGCATATTTGTGGACGCCAACATGGCAATGGACGACCCATTCGTTATTCAGTTTCATCGGCACACCAAGTATACAAAAATTTATCAAACTGGGAATAAAAATGAAGGAATAAACGCAATTTAGGTGTCAAATTAGTGCGATATGGCTAATAAGAATAAAAAGAACGCTTTGCTATGCTCTACTGGCAACGTTTCTATTTATACGAAGCCTACTTTGGGGATTAAAAAATAGCTATTCTTGGTAACACACAACAAGCATCTAAAAGTTGGGCTAATATTGAATATCCACGATACCGTCGCCACTACAAACTAATAAAAAGGTAACACGTAGGCTGAAAAGTTTTTGGTCTAGCTACTTAAAACACATTTTTTTTGCAAAATTCAACTTTATTCATCAATTTAGTTTCCTTTAAGAGCGATACAATCAATCCAACGCTTTCCTAACATTTCTACACTTTTCTTGTAGAAGGATTTGTCTTTGCCTTCAAAATAAACCCCAGTTTCGGGGATAACTTCTTCATTGGAACCAAAACTCTTTCCCATGAGCATTTTTTTGAGGTCTGCGAATAGATAATAGTCGCTGGGAGTCAAATTTGGCTAATACGGTGGATGAAGAAGCAATTCAAACTTCAATTCATGCAATTTTGCCATCGTAACCAATGACTTGTGACACGGTGCATTATCTTGATGAAAGAGCACTTTTTTCTTGTTCATTTGGGGCCGTTTCTTTGTGATTTCTGCCTTCAAATACACCAATAACTTTATATAATATTCCCTATTGATGGTTTTTCTCTTCTCAGCATTGTCGATGAAAATTATTCCATGCGCATCCCAAAATATAGAGGCCAAAACTTTCCCAGCCGACTATTGTCTCTTTTGTTGCTTCGGACGACTTTCACCTGCTGCTGTTCACTCACCTGACTGCCAATTTGATTCCGGTGTGAAGTGGTGGTTTCATGTTTCATCCATTGTCACATATCGCATGAAAAAATCCTTTTTATTACGCTTAAACTGGTCCAAACAGCGCTCAGAATCATCAACACGTTGTTGTTTTTGGTCCACTGTGAGCAAACGCAGTACCCATTCCGAACAGAGCTTTCTTATGCCCAAATGTTCATGCAAAATATGACCAACATGTTCTTTTGATATCTTTATGGTGTCAGCTATCTTACGCAATTTCACTTTACGGTCATCCAAAACAATTTTGTGGATTTTTTTTATGTTTTCCGGTGTAACCACCTCATTTGGGCATCCAGAGCGTTCAGCATCATTTGTGTATGTACGACCGCGTTTAATTTCGGCGTACCAGTAAATGATGAGTAACTTCCCAGGAGCAGAGTCCCCGTAACACTTATCAAGCCACTGCTTTGCTTGAACGGTATTTTTTTCCATCAAAAAACAGTGTTTAATCAACACATGAAATTTGATTTTTTCTATTGCATTGAAAATATCAAAAGTAGCGTCACTAAAACCACTGTAATTTGTAAGCTAGTCGTCGAAATGTCATGAAATTTCGACACGTATCGTTTGAAGGTTGATACTCTGTAAAAATCATATGGATTTTTGGAAAAGGGCGACATCTATGTGTCAGATCAAAAACTTTCCAGCCTACGTGTTAAAAGCTCAATTTCTTTTTGTTAGTCTATAGTATCGGTGGTTTCGTTTAAATTCAATATTTATCCGCCTTTTGGGTGTCTGTGTGTCTATGTCTCGAATTGTTTATTTTATTGTAATGTTAAGTAATCCGAAAATAAATTTTTGAACTCTGAAGAAATTTTTAAATCAAGATTTTGAAACTGTATTAGGCATATTTCACAAATTTGAAAGCTATATGATTAATTAATAAGCCACTATCTCGTTTCAAAAAATAAAAATAAATAAACAATAAAACGATTATTTCGAAAAAATTTAATACCCGTTGAATTCTGTATATATACCCAAACGTCGTACGGTTATAATTTATTTAAGGGTTATACGCGGCAAGCTAAAAGATATTTATCTTTCTTATTATTAAAATAATATTACACAAAACAAGCACGCAAAATTACTTTTTCATTTTTATGGCGCCATATACTCCGCGAAGGGCATTATCATTGTATAAACAAAATATGATTGCCTTAAAAGCGTCCCATATTTTCGTTTTTCCCTCTTAAATAATGTTCCAAAATAAAGTATGCTTCAGAAAATAAAATAAACTGTTTTTGTCAGAAATAAACCAAACAGGTAAAGGGCCTTCTTTTTAACTATTAATTTCCCTATTTATTATATTTAAGAAATCGTTTTATTAAGTAACTTTATGAAGAACACTTGTCAAATATGAGAGATTTCAAAGACAGAATTATTACGTGCTTATGGGCGCACCATTAAGTAGCTCTTTTGAATCTAATTTAAAGTAATATATATATATATATATATATATATATATATATATATATATATATATATATATATATATATATATATATATATATATATATATATATATATATATATATATATATATATATATATATATATATATATATATATATATATATATATATACTATGGATTGAAAAGTTCGCGGCTTAGTCAAGAAAACAAAATAAAATACGTACAAAAATATTTTTGTTTTTCGACGTAATCTTCACCTAGCTCTATGCACTTCTTCCACCTGCTTTCCAAAGCTTCCACACCTGTTTAAAAAAAAATTCCTCAATGTCTTCAAAATACTGGTTAATCGCAGCTTCGCTTCTTCATTTGATGAAAATTTCTGGCCACCGAGGTGTTTTTTTAGGTTTGGAAACAGATGAAAGTTCGAAGGTGCCAAATCAGGAGAATAAGCAGGGTGGAGCAGCAATTCGAAACCACAATCACCATTTGAGCCATAGACTCAACAAAAGTGTGAACGCGAGTTTTGTCCTGATGGAACAAAACTTTCTTTCTTAGTAATCCTGGGCGTTTCTCTTTAAAATACTTTTAGCATCCCTAAAAACTGACGCCATCACTTATCCACCCGACAGAATTGCCTTCGCTTTCTTTGGGGTCGGTTCACCATTTTTTCCACTGCTTGGATTGTTCTTTTGACTCTGGAGTATAGTGGTAAACTCAGTTTTCATCGATTGTCACAAAGCTGTTAAGAAAATCTTGCGGATCAGCCTCAAACATCTCCAAACAGTCGTGAGAAATCGTGAGTCGAATTCATTTTTGTTCAACTGAAAGCAATTTGGGGACTCACCTAGCGGAAACCTTAGAAAATCCGAGTTCGTTGGCAATGATGGTTTGTGTTCGTTCATACGAGATGTCTATAGTGTCTGCAATCTCCCTGATAGTTAATCTACGGTCTTTCAATATGAGATCATACACTTTGCCGATGTTTTCTTCAATCGTAGACGTTGTGGGTCGGCCGGAGCGAGGGTCATCTTCGATGCTCTCTCGTCCACGTTTAAATTCTGCAACCCATTTTTTCACAGTGGTTTATGACGGAGGAGATTCCTCTAGTGTTGTTTTCATATCATCGTGGATCTCCTTTGGTGTTAATCTTTTTTTAAGTTGGTACTTGATGACCGCACGTTGTTCAATTTTTTCCATTTTTCCAAAAACGCTGCACTTGGTCTCACTAAACTCGTTCTAACCTAAAAACCGCAGATTCTACAGCAACAAAATTTACACTGTGACAAACCAAAAAAAGTATGAACTTATTGAGGGTACTATAATAAAAATATTATAATTATTTTTTGGTTAGGCCGCGAAATTTTCAATCCATCCTCGTACATATATATGTTATTGTTTTAATATGGGTAGCGGGTAGGTATTTACTCACGACCCTGGTGAGGGACAGACCTACCT
Source organism: Pachyrhynchus sulphureomaculatus (assembly GCA_019049505.1). NCBI lineage: Eukaryota > Metazoa > Arthropoda > Insecta > Coleoptera > Curculionidae > Pachyrhynchus > Pachyrhynchus sulphureomaculatus. The sequence continues at coordinate 30,616,059 of CM032450.1, read as the reverse complement.
CAAGGACGCAATCCTGCCCGCTTGAACCTTGAGAATCAAGGCCAAATCCTTAAACTACAAATTTCCTTTCCGAGATCCTGTTTTTCCACTCACCAAGACGTCTGGCCCGCGTGGTGTTATATGGCCGATTTTATATAGCTACTTATAACACGAGAACATTGGGAATAGATGAGCGTCTGGCCAAATTGGAGGATGCACTGGAGAGAATCAACTGGAATATTGTGGGCTTGGCTGTTATACGGAGAAAAGGAGAATGCATACGGCTCAACTCAGAGCACATCAACTATAAAGGAGCTGAGAATGGAAGAGTAGGAGGTGGAAAGTATTGGAATCCTGATCAACAAGACATTAACTGCCAACCTAATAACAGAACAGGCTTTTAATGATAATAGAAGAATACCTGCAATTATTGGAGGCCATTTTAACGCTATGATTGACAGGGAAACACATCTAACAGCATATTATATCGGAAAGTTTGGACTCCGAACCACAAATGAAAGAGGAAATATGCTAGCCAACTTCCTAGAAAGGGAGAAATTCTTTTTAATAAATTCCTTCTTCAAAAAGGAAGAAAATCGCAAATGGACGTAGAAAAGCCCAGACGGACATATATATATATATATATATATATATATATATATATATATATATATATATATATATATATATATATATATATTTATTTATTTATTTTTTTTGTAAGGTTCTTTGATCTTGTATATATATATATATATTATATTTATATATATATATATATATATATATATTTATATATATATATATATATATATATATATATATATATTATATTTTACGTGTTCTTGGAATTAGATCATTAAAACTGTTCTTGGTTCTGTTATATATTTATTAACGTTTCGACCTTCGGAAGAGGTCTTCTTCAAAATTTGCTCTAAAAGATTACATTAGAAGAATTAAATATAGCTAGTATTAATCCGTTTGTTGTATATTTCGGGGTTAAATATTTGTGTCTTTTGGTAGTTTTTAATTTAATAAAATTAACTGTATACATTAATGAGGGCCTTACCTTAGAAAGTAGTTCATTTTGTGGGGTGTTGAGTTTAAAACACTATTAATATCACATTTTTTTCTTTCTACAAACAACCCACTTAACTTGAGGGACTTTATATGACTGGTAGGTAGGAGGGACTTTATATGACTGGTAGGTAGATACGGTTTAGGTTATTTACATCTGTTTTTTTTTTTCGTTTATTGCAGTGGGTGTCAACCGAATATGAACTGATTCGAGAATTTCTCTTTTTTTTTGTATTTATTTAGGTGTTGATAATTTTGATGTTTTTGAAATCAAAGGTATGGCTTTTATTTATTGTAGTATTGAGTAGGAGCGGCAAATAATGCAACGTGGTAGTTTTCCATTTTAGTACCTTTTGAAAAAAACTCTTACCTAGAGGTAGAAATTACATGGCCAGGAAATTGACCGACAGACTGACGAAAAAAGAGACCATGGTCAGTGACTCTCAAAATGAAGAAAAAGAAGAAGAAAAATCTGAGAAGATAATTTTCTCATCGAAACAATATTTCAAAAAATCCTAAACATGTCTTAAAAAAATGACTCAAATTATGAAACTCTTCTACTATATACTGAAAAGGATACAATGAAAAGAAATGAAATTCATTAAAATATCTTTATAATAACATTTTTTTACTCAATACAAAAAATATAGGAAACAAATTTTCAAAATCTGAATAATTTCTCAAAATTGGTAAAGTCGTCTTGAACTACAATTATTTATTAATAATACTAAAAATCCTCAGTATATTTCGTTTTTTTCGGACAGCTTAATACCTCTATAAAAATTCTTCTGTTTTAAGTCCGAATTATCTCGGCATTTTTTAGACCGTTTACCCCCTGTCTGCTATTGTCCAAAGGTATAAAATATTGCTTTTAATATATAAAAATATGACCATTTTAACTGCCTAGTGTCCCCGTAATGCCATAAGAAGACGTGATACATAGGCTCGTTTTAAAGAAAAGGTAAAAGGGTAAAAACTAGGGGGAACGCAATCTTCGCAGGACACAATAATAATATTGCCCTATAAAACATGTCTCCCTTTTTCTTTTAACGTGATAAACGTTGTTCAGGTTTATTTTTTAAGTAGGAGCCTTTGTTAGAATTAAATTGTATAGAATTTATTTGTAATTGATATTTCAGCTTTCCACCCTAACGTTATATTATGTTTTTTTGTAAGTTGCTATTTAAATCTTAATTAGTGTTTTCTGTTCAATGTCAGCAAAAGAAAGATATTTTTGAAGATATTCAAAGAGTAATGTAGATTGACGTTGATTTTAAAACATCTCACAAGATTCAATTACGTATTCATACACACATATTTGTTAAATTAAATATGTCTTAACTAGTGTAGAAGGGAAACTTCTATTTTTAAAGAAGTTTAACTGCACAATAAATAACTATCCTAAATTCTTGAGAAGGTAAGTTGGTTAGTTGTAGGCAGAGTAGGCCATTGTGCCTGTTTGTGAACTGCAGTCTCTTGGTTTATTGTGCTCCCCTAATTTGGTTACGTGAGTGTCGTCCCTTTAATAGGCTTTAGTAGTTTCGTTTCAAGTCTTTTATGTGGTAATTTATCGCCACTATGTTAAAGACATACATTCATATAGGATGTATATAGAGGTTTCTTCCTCTTCACCACATAGTCTGCATGTCGTGAAAGCATTGTGGAGACCCATTTTCTATAATAGTTTCCTTAGGAGACAGTAACCGGTGATTAGTCCCACCACTAGTTTGGTTTGGGCTGTTGTTAAACAAAGGACGTCACTTGTTAGTTTCTTTGAGAGGTCGCCAATTATGTTTTTCCCATGTCTTTGGCCAGATGTTGCGAGCCACTGGTCTAGATGTTGCTGATATGACCATCTGTTGATTGTTGTTTTACCACCTGTTTTGGTATAACAGCGCTAGTTCTGGACCTCGGTATGGTTTTGTAGCTTTAAATTTTGCTAATTTGTAAATTTTTTCACCAATTTTTATCGCCGAATGTCCCCGACCCACAGTAGTTCAACTCGATGACAATTCTAACAGGTCACGTTTACACTCCATCGTGATCTTGAAGTTGGCCTGATAAGCATTTAAAGCTTTTAGAGTAGCTTGACTATCTGAGAGAATATATAATTCTTAGTTGCGGTAGTCCCGTGTAGTATTATCGTAAACGCATGCTTGTACTGCATGGATTTCTGCAAACGAAACACTTGTCGCTAATAGAATACTAAAGTTTCATTTGAGCTTTTCTGCATATGTACTAGCGCCTACTCAGCTTGAAGTTTTTGATCCATCTGTGTAATAGACCAGACCCATTGCCTTCGTCGGAGCGCATCTATACTAGCGCCTACTTAGCTTGAAGTTTTTGATCCATCTGTGTAATAGACCAGACCCATTGCCTTCGTCGGAGCGCATCTATAGATTTGCATCGCATCCAATTCTACACGGTTTTTCGAAATTATACGACGTCGTCGTATAGTCAAATTGTACATTCAAGAATTTGTCATCGATTAGATCCATAACTATTTGTGTGCCCAAATTGTACGAGTTGTTATTTTCAATATATGGGTGTTTCTAAAATTGATAGTTCTATAAAACTGGAAAAGGAAGTTGTGCAGGGTGTTTTATTTAAAAAATATAAAATTTGTGCCATATGTAAAAAACGCGATACACGATTGTTTAATTTTCTCCATTTAAAAATTCTTTAAAACAACAACTTGTGTATTTAACATTCTTGCCTAACCCTTTGAATAAGTGAGGTAGAACGGTGTTTCATTTGTAAGCAATAACCTTGTACAGAAAATTTCAAGTAAATTGTAAATTTATTTCGTTTTTCTAACAATCGGCCGCAAGGAATTTGGTAAATATGACTAAAATGTTTTATTTTGAAGGCAATGATTTATTTTCTTATTTTACCTGTCGATTGTATAAATAAGTTACTTAAACTGTGCTAAATTATTGTGTAAATGGAAAGGAAACCAATAAGGTAAAGGAAAGACAATAATGGGAATTCTTAGGAAGAGCGAGAAAGAAAAAAGAAAATGTAAAAGCACGTCATTTTCAACTTAAGGCAAATAAATTAGGTTTAAAGTATAAACTCATTTGAGTAAGTAGATTGTGTTTTAAGATTGGACAGATCGAATCGACTGGCTGATGCCAGGCGCGAGTGAGAATAAATAAAAGTCTAATAAAGGTTCTAATGGAAAAAAGCGCCTGGAAGTGGGAAATAAAAAAGAAACTGTGTAATTGACAGTGAGCTAACCGACCAAGAGTGTATTGTTGCCGAGCGCCGAATTCAGTTTTTTCGGGGGAAAAATGAACGACATTCCCGATCACCAAATATCTAAATCACCTCGAACCCTTATTAACTTTATGGGGTGGCAAAAAAAGCCCCTTACATTAAATTTTGTATTTTAATAAGTTTTTTGTACAGTGAACATTAAGAGGATATAGAGGGGTTTGAAAATAGACTTTAATGTTACAATTGAAGATGATGAATGACTTGATTATTACCGTGTAAACAATTTTAGAGAACTCGCATGAACAATACACATAAACTTAAAGGCATAATATAACATCTTACGTTCAAATTCTGCAATCACTTTTATTCTTTGTATAAAATATGTATTATATCTTCCAGTACTATTACTATTTTCTGTAGAACGTTGCGCATACCTAATCGTTATAAATGAATCTTAAAAAATGTGTAAAAATACTTTCGAACCATAAGAGCTATATAGCGGTCGTGTCAAGTCTAAGCCGATAAAGCAAATGCCAAACTTACATGCATACGAAATACACAATCGAAAAATTCCCTAGGTCACGTTCCATAATTAAAAAAAAAGATAAGACTGGTTAAATTTACCTTAGGTCAATCTAGTAGCACTTAACAAATTGTTATTCAAGATAATATTTGCCTCAAAAAACTATAACTGCATTATATCCTCTACACGAATCCTAGTGAATCATACCTTAAACTATTATGACTATTGTGTAAAGAAGCGCAGCAAGAATTTGCGGTAAAATGCAGTTACGAGTAAACCTGAATCTCTTTCCTTAAATCCTTAGGTTGGAAATTTGTGTGCAAATGTACGACCGGACGATAGCAATAATATAGCGATTATGCCAAATGTTAGCCAAAGCAGGCAAAACGATAAATTAAAGGCCTAACTCGCAGGCGTAACGCCACATATAACCGAAGAATTTTCGAGGCAGGACGGTCCGTAGTTCGAGGAGGTTAAACGGTCTCCAATTAATATAAATCCTTAGTCCCGAATTTCCCGTAAGTGTAAGGTAATTGAGTGCGAGTTATTAATATTTAGCAAAAGTCCTTGTTTAGCCCCTGCAGTTACAAATGATTGCTGTCGTTGGCAGGACTGGTCGGCATATGGTGCATCGACTGCCGGACATTCATAAATTACTTAGTCCCGTCCGGTTTAAGTGTACGGAAATATAGCTCGGACCGCCCCGAGCTATAAACTGTGAAATTTGGCAATCATAACTACAGATTACCCACAGGGGGTTTTTGTTACCCATTACGACTTTTAACGTCTTATAGAGATAGTTTTTGTCATATTTCATTGGCCAATAGGTCATATAAACTAATAGATGTTTAACAACCAGTATTTTAGATAGGTAGGTCAATTTTTTCATGTTACTGCATAAGAAAGGAGATAAGGCAAAATTGAGAATGTATAGACTATTAGGTCTTCTGTGTCAGATAATAATCTTGTTGAATAAAAAACGGAAAGAAAAAGTAGAAAAATACATATACCTGAGACAAAATATAAAATTGGACCGAAAAATAAAACGGTAGATTTAAGTAGAAAATGAGACTGATATGGACAGCTTTTAAGAGAAACAAAATATTTAAGACATACATGAAAAGAAAATTAAATCATTCTTGTTTTGCTGTATGAGACTGAAAAGAGGGCAACCACAAAAATAACGATGCAAATTATCTAAAACCACATGAAGATAGTAATCGTAAATATAACGCTTAATGAAGGAAATCTACAGAATGGAATAAAAACATAATATTAGAGACAAAATAGAAATGAGCAAGACATGTCGCAAGAATGGAAAGGACAAGGAAACAACGGTATGAAAAACATCGGGAGAACAAAAACCCATGGACAATAATATGATAGTGGATGGGAAAGTGGCTGAGACGGGATGAATGAATGAGTACCTTTCATGGACAATCAACGTTGGACAGAGATAGTCAGTTTAGATTATATGTTGTATTTTTCTTAAAAATTTAGTGAAAGGTATAATTTCAGCTTCAGTGCAAAGTTTATATTATTGTTCCTAGAATATCTTAGTTGGTTACAATGCTAGTATGTTGCCATAAATATACATATCATAATAGTTACTGTATTTTTAACGGCTAGTCTTGTTAATAACCAAGCATCTATTATTATTTTAATTCAACGGTTTAAGCACAATTAAAGAAGTGGTGTCCAATAAGAAAATAAAATTAAATCATCAGATTGTTACCCTGTTCGACGCCGACACTAAAAACGAAGACATAACACACTTTTTTCAGGGAAACTGCGATATTTTCAGCATAACGTTTCAGCGTCTGGCAGAATTATTTCTTTTGCAGGGGCCAAGATTAAGTTTATATAATTCAGTGTACCCACTAATTGATATTGAATCATTAATACGAGAAAGAGGAGGAACAGAGACGCGCATAAGGCACCCTCTGTTTGTAATTCAGGGGTCGCCGGGGGTGGCAAGGGGTGCTTTATTATATTATAGCCAGTCAGGCTTGGTTTATCGCTATAGACAATATCGCGCGCGTACAGTTTCAATCTGGGATCACGCTGGCTTTACTTTTATGCAACTCTCATAATTGAACCCGTCTAAGAGTGGAAGGCAATTTTACAATCGTAGTCTAAGTTCAGAAATCAATTCAATATGTACTGTGGTAAGTTTAATGAATAAAAATATGTACCACACACCGTTTTTAAAATGTTTGTTTATTATACGATATTTGTATTAGTTAGTCAATCACATGCTAAATGACAATGCGATTTGAAAGTAATTTTATAAGGTAATTAGAAAAAGATGCGGTGAAGTTAATCCAGATTCATTTAATTTAATAGTAATAAAAATATGGCTCAGAAAATATATAGAACAATTACATAGGTTAGCTCCTCGAATTTGTTTCTGTTGTGATGACAAAACTGTAAAAAAAATAAAGCAGAGACCATTAATTTTGTACAAATGGAATAAAAACTTTTTGGAAATAAAAATAAAATTAAACCAAAAGATACAAAGAGTCGCAGATCCAAATGACACTTTTGTCCATATTGAAAATTAAAATGGCAAAAAGTTTCCTTCATTTTTGAGGGTGATATTTTTTTAAGAGCGAATAAGTAACAGCCGGCATTCTTTATGAATTTATATTTGGGGGTTGACGGGAAATAATTTTTCTCGTGAGCTATGTCAGTTGTTGAAAGTTACAGTGCGGAAAGCGGAAGTGTCAGGGGGCAATTTAGCATCTTATTAGGTGCATCTCTGCTCTATACAGTCAAATAAAAAAGAAAAACTGAAAAGAAACATAAAACATCGGTGAGGGCGTAAGAACAATGAAATTAGAACGGCCGGGGAAGTAAAAGTAAAAAAACTTCATCCGAATAATTCAGCGAAGAAAAATCCACTTGAGTAAATATCTGTATCTGTGATGAACGATATACGAATAAGGAGTTCTAAAGAGCGCGGGCAATACTTGTATTTACACGGAGAGCCACCGTTAGCAATTTAAATATAAAAGGCCGATTGCACGTTTGGAAAGGGGACTTTTGCGCTGTGTTGCGAAGCAATAATCAAACTGAATCCCCCGAGATTCGGAGATCACGATCATCTTAAGAAAAAAGAGAGGAAATGGGCCTCGTAGAGCGTAAATAAAAACTTAATACCCGCAGATCGTTTAGTACTCTATTTTAAATGCCCCATCAATAAGAGCTTCATTTGTTTTAGGGGTGAATAATGGATACAAAACAGTTACTAAAAAATATGTACATTTCAAACAAAATTAATTTAAAATATGTTTATTTCTTTTTGCCCGTTTTGTGCCATTCTGGACAAATTTCGTTGCACTAGATCACATGCATACAACATAACATATTATTTTTAATAAAGGTTTTTATTTGATATTTTATGTTTTTCAAATCGATGAGAAGAAAACGGTAAAGTGATTTACCAAATTTTTCCCTGGTTTTCTCAAAATAAAAGGAAACCTAATTCAATCATTACCTTTTGACATTTTAAATGATAGGTACTCAGCAGAGGAAGGGCTTAAAAGGTATTTACATCTAAAGTCTGACACTATCTTTTAGATATACTTTCTACTATAATTAAAGCATAATAAAAAAACTCCATTTTCAGATTCTTGGACTCCCCTTACCCTTCTAAATCCTCATATATTTGGCAACAAATACTTATAATTAAAATTTGACTATTATTTAACCAAAAATAAGAAAAAAACGACATCATTAATATGATACAGTATTTAAAGATATTGCTTCTCCTGAGGCGATATCACTCAAAAACTATAGGTTTCTTCTCTACTTTCAATATTACATGTGTACCAAATTTAAAATTGATACGAGGGTGGATGGATAAGTCCGATTAATTTCCACGAAATGGCGGGAAATTTTGTTAAGCGGCATGACTGTTGGTAAGCGTGATTTTTGTAATGGTTGTGTTCAAAGTCAAGCTATCGTAAGTGATCAGTGTTACACGTTTCGTAGATGGTAGGCATCTCATATAAATGGGTACATAATATCCTGCATGAAGTTCTAAAAATGAAACCAGATCTCCAGATCAAAAATACACTAGGAAGGGCATTTCAAAATCATGTTTAGAAAAAGTTGCTGTGTAATCGGAAGGACTTCTGGCGTCGTTTTGTGACTGTGGACGAAATGTGGATCTACCACTGCACTCTGGAGACAAAACGGCAGCCAAAACAGTAGGTTGGTGAAAATGAAAGTGCACCGAAAAAAGCGAAAACAGTTTTATTGGCACGAAAAGGCAACTGTTTTTTACCGGACTCGCAGAATATCATCAAGACTGACTATTTGGAAAAGGGTAAAACAGTGACTGGCAATGATAATGAACCGTTTGCACAATGAGTTGAAGCAGAATCGATCAAGATTATCGTGCAAAAAAGTACTCGTTCAACAGGACATGGCACCTGTTCACCTATCGGGCGTTGCAATGGCAAAAGTATATGAGCTGGTCTTCAAAATAGTTCCCCATCGTCACTATTCTGCACATTTGGCCCCAAGGGTCTTTTTTTGTTTCGTAACCTCGAAAATTGGCTTGGAGGAAGAAATTTTTGTCAAATGAAGAAGTTATCTGTACCCTAAAAGAGAATTAAGCATAGTTAGAAACAATTTTTTTTTTTTCTGAAGGGACAAGAATGCAAGAAAATGTTATTTACCTTATTTTTAACATGACTTTTCAATCCACTCTCGTATATAGTTTTATTTAAGAGTTAGAGTACCAGGGAACCGACAGATAAACCGAGGGACACTATGAAAAAATGGTGTTACCAGGCGTTAAAATAATGAAATTTATAGATTTAAAAGTGTAATGTAAGTGTACGTTCATATCTGTTAAATCTACAAATCTCTTTATTTCGAGTTAGGATATTATCAAGGAAAAAATGGAGTTTCTTGAATGAAAAAAATTAATTTTATTGTAAAATTTCATCTTCATCTCTTTTATTGTATTTCATTGTCCTTCGCATTGTCAGAAATATTATTCTAAAATTTAATTATGAAAACTTGTCAGATACTGGAGGATGACCGTATTTGGCAAGGTATATAAAATTTGCCCAGTAGACAGGTATGAAATTAATTACCAAAGTTTTAACTTTGAGGGTGTTAAATGTGTGCCATAAAAAGCAAAAAAGTCTAAAAAACTGACAACCAAACGTGTCAGATATAAAATATCGCGGTCGCGATGCTAAGCACATTCCGTTCAATTTACGAGACCCCTGTTAAAAACTTCGATGAAACTGATACAGGGAAAATAATCGGCGAGTGCTTAATTCCTAATATATCTCGTCAAATACTGGGAGCATGCATACTTTTTAAAACTGATAATGAAAAATTTCGTGCTAAACACGGCACGACGCGCGCTTGAATGTAACCCTAGGCATTTTCATCCTGATCCTGACAACTCGTCCCTATTTACTCCCGGATATTTTGGGGACAGGACCTAACTAAAATATTTTAAGTGCTGTTCTCTAAGCTCTATTAAATATTGCCAATTTATCTTTTCTATTATCAATCTTCGACATTTGATTTCTAAATATATTATTTTACAAATAATTACAAATTACTGTTTGACAACTTCCCTAATCCTTATCTACTCCATTCTTTTGGAAGGCTAACGGGAAAATTCCATTACTTTTATTTGATTTAATAAATACAAAATAGTTCTGGATATATTTAATCCAAGGCAATACATTCTTACTTAAAAATTGTTACATATATGCTTCTTGTTGTGAATAAATAGATTTTCTCTTTAAGAAAATATTGTCTTCTTATATATAAAAAAGATATTACTTTTATTTAAAGCAAATAACTTTGATTTTTTTTGTACTTCTCTTGCTAAAGAGTAGTATTATCCCTGTGAAAAAATTACCTTTCGCATTTGTCTTAGTAAAGATATAATACTTGAAATAGAAATGGAACCAAGAGCTTTTGAACGATATCACTTGAAGGAAAGGGTGTGAAAACATTTGAAACGATAAATTTTGTATATTTTCAAAATCAGGATTAAATTTTTTATTGGTATTTGGTTGGGATAACTAAGAAATTTTGGGTATTATTATTTAAACCCAGACACATCCGGGTTAAAGGATGTGGGAAATGATGTTAGAGGGATTGCTGCACATATCATATTATATGTTCTTTTCAGAAATCTTCGAGTTGAAGAAACCGAAAAATTGGCATTATTTTTTTATTATATTCAAATATTTGTGGTCAAATATAATTAATTAATTTAATTTCATTTATTCATTTAATTATCGTATGACATCACAATAAGAGAATATCATCTTCGGTATGTTCTGCCTGTCGTAGAAAGCGACTAAAAGAACAAATTAGAAGTAGATGCCCAAATCTCACCAGGCATCGCTCGGTGTGATACCATCGCATTGGCGTCGGCTGCGTAAAGTTATTTAGCGTTTCATGTATATACCTATGTCCCTTGACTGTAACAAAAGGATAGCATGATCAAGCTGCCACGATCAAAAAATTCCGGAGGTAAAATAGCCTCTCGTTCGGATCTCCAGGTGGGGCTAATTCGGGTTCGTCAACATGCCGAAATTTCAACATTTAGTAACGAGGTTTAAACTCCAATATAAAATCAGTGCCCCAACACCTCCAATCAAATTAGTCTCATGTACTCGCTCTCTGCGAAACTAAGGTCAGTTCATAGACCAGCACAATAAACTTTTTCCATCCTGCGTACGGTTTCTATTCCCCATTTAAGAATCTGTCTTTTCGTAAGAAGCGATTTCTCATACCAACGAGAGGATGCTTTGGAGCCCCGAAATTGTGATGTTATATGATTAAAAATAACAATTTATTACACCACAAGGTTTATCTACTTTCGACATCGAGTATCCTACTGACTAGTAACAAAGAGGTGCCTACATCGCACAATATTTGGCCTTACAAATCTGGTAAATGGGATATTTTCGAATTTCCCCTTAATTAGGCGTTTATTTTATATCTGACGACCCATTTGACTGAGCTAAAGAGGTTTTCGATGTCATTTCGGCTGGTATGGAAGCCCTTTTTCGAAGAAATGGCCTTCCAACGGCTAACCTTGGTTCGACCAAGTTGTTGGTTCCAAACATTTTGTCTACCGACAATGGCGTGAAGATCTCAACGTCATAAATCGTAACATCTTTGTTCGTACCCGGAATAGATGAAAAAGGCTATCTATCAATCAGCATCTTCTAAAGAATTCAATATTATAAGCGACCATCAATATGGCTTTCGTAAGCAAAGACCAACAGGAGTTTATTTAACTTACGTGACACACACAACGTACAAGTGTGTAGAATACTTTAATATTGTGAGACAACCGAGCAAAAAACCGAGTTTTTGTATGTCGCTATACGATACAACTGAAATTTTTCAGGCGGCATCGGCAGTAACAATGACCTTCAACACTATCCCAAAACTAGATATAAAAGACTCATTTAGCGAAATAATTAACCTAGAGAATGTCGACTAAATTAACTATCTTATTTGGACTGACAGTTCACTTTCTTTTATTACAGAAGTAATATTATTAAATAGTTAAAGAGAAAAATATCAAATTTAGTTATCTGATTTATTATTTACCCTCAGTTTTCGGCTGTTTCGTACTTTGGGTACAAAAATTCCCGTTTTATAAGTGGCAGTTATCGTAAGAACAAAACACGGAATGCTGTTTCAAATAATGTATATATTATAATGGGAAGTAATAAATGTCTTCAAAAAGAGGTAGAAGTACAATGCAATTTGGGTCTGCCTTCTCTAAATTGCGTATTTCTACGGTTAATATCTGATATCTGCTTGACTGTTTGCATTGTTAATTTAGTAATAAATCGGCAAATCTAACATCCTTCTGTTGAAGCACCGGAAATTTAGCAATAGATTTTTTAGAACGCATCATCTATTCAGGTAAAATTTAAAATACAGGCGAGTTCCTATGATATTAAAATTTCTGTCGGCGTGTATAACTGTCACTGTTATAAGTAAAAGTTGTATTTCACTACGATAATGAAATATTAAATTATGAACAAATCAAAACAATTCATAAATTCTTCCAAAACACTGAAAATTTCTATTTTATGGATCCTGAATCCAACTCTGGAAAATGACCGAAACTGGGGGAAAACCAGGGTGATGTTTATATGTTGTTTTGATGCTATGTATATCGTATACAACGGTGTACACTGAGGGTTGTTGAGGGTTAGTGCCGCGTCGGCATCCACCGAAGCAACGTCATGCCGCTTCGCTTTCCGACGGCTCGCGACACGCTCGAAATTTTCATCCCCTTTGGAATGTAGCCACGAATTTTTTCACCCCCTGAATTTGTTTTTGTTTTTTAGTTTGTGTTTTCGATTACTCGGAATGTTAATTAGTTAACTTGATTTGAAATTTTTCACCATCGTCAATTTTTTTAGTCGTTGAATTTAAATATTGTTCGACGTAGGTGTTTTTATTTGTGTTTCGCTTATGAGTTTTATTTTTACATATCATCAGTTTTTAAACTGATTATTTATTAAACTTTTATTTTTTTAATTGTTAATTGGATTTCTGTCTGGCGCCCAAATTAAGTGGTATGACAATAATAAATTCGGTAGCTGCAGTTTTTATAATAATTAATATATTTGTGGTTTTACTATATATATATATATATATATATATATATATATATATATATATATATATATATATATGTATAAATTGCTTTATTTATTATTAATAGATATTATAAAAAAATTCGTATTATATAAAAGTTGCCTAAAATATAAACGAAAATTTTTAATAAAACTTCTTTACGCTAATTTTTACACGATTTTTAAATGTCTCAGAAATAATACACATCGTATAATTAATAAAGATAATATAGTTATTTCTAGTAAACAAATTTTAGGTTTAAAAGGATAAAAATTCCTTAATTCATAAAAAAGACATTTCGAGAAACCAACATAAGATATAAAATACCATATTAATTCCCCTTCACACATGTCCTTGATATAGATTATTACATATCTTTGGAAATATGAGAAAAAAATATACTAAATAAAAATTTGAAACTTCGACAAAATCAAAATAAGTGCCAAAGATTTCCATTTATTTATAGTATTTATATGTAAATATCTTAAGACTAGCCTAAGTACTATAGTCATATGTCATTTATATTGTCAGGTATAAATTAATTTGAATTAATACTAAATTTGCTAATTAAAAAAAAATAACGGAAAAAGCACTTTTAGGCTAATTTCCTCGACTAACAGAAGTACCCCTTCCATATGTCTCTGAGTTTCCGATGGAGAATAAATAAATGTTCAGGAAAATAGATTAACGAAATGGACTAGATATATTGAACAATGTATACAATCAACGTACTTACATCAAAAAGATTTCTGTTTTGTATAGAAAATATTTTCAGAAGTGATTACCACATGTCGATTTAAAAACACGATTGTTTGTTGTATCAAAGCTGGTGCCAAAGAATCCCTGGCGTTGATTTCGCTAAACAAATCGGCTTGGTTGACAGATCAAAGATTAACATTTTTAATTTTTTTGTTATTAAATTTCTTACTATACATCTGTAAACAATTAGCGGTAAATATTTATAGTGTACGTGTTTATTTTGTTCAGGCTTAAATATAATAATTTATTGTTTTGCCTATACAAACAATACCCAATTCATAAACAGTATATTTTTATGATATTTATAATTTGACGTACGCGTGTGTCATTGAGCGCACCATCAATTGTTTTCGATAACACAGCAAATACTACTATGAAGCTCGTTGTTTTTTCACAAGGGAAAATATTTACTATTTATATCGTTGTTATTTTATGGTTTAAATAAATAATTATGTGCTAATGTGGCTTCTATTAGCTTCAAAAACTGACCTGAAATGCAACCAGAGGAACCTCAACTTTTAAAAAAATTTCAATATAATAATACATAATTAAATAATTAATACATCATGGCTAATGTTTTAGAATTAAATAACTACTAATTTTTCAATATTAAATTTTTAAAACCTATATTTGCAGAATTTAATGTTAGTACATTCATGAGAGCAATTTTCCGAAGAACTGCACGCTTTTAGTGTAGTAATATTTAGAGTTATTATAAACTAGTTTGGTATGGTAAATAATCGGTATAATCAGGTGTTGTTCGCAATAAAATATACCAATATACTTTTTGTCGTTTCTTTTCTTTTTTAGTTGGAGAGGATTGAAAAAGTGACCAAATTAAATTAAGTGCAATAATAGGTAAATAATGAAGAAATGAATAGTATGTTGAGGAACGTCTAAGAAGAAAAACATTGGAACGGGAGTTTTCACGGCTTTAATTAAATGGGAAATTGTAGTTTTTGAGTCTAAACCATGTCAATTTGGAATAACTTTCGGAAGTTTCGCCTACGACACTACGAGGCGTCTTAGAGATTATCTCTTCCAAATTAGAACACTGAATAAAGATACTCCAAGCAATCGAAGGCGAAACCTCGGAAAGTTGCTCCAAATTGACAAGGTCTAATCCCAAGAACCACAGTTTCTCTAGGTTCTTAAATGAAACCTAAATATGATAAAAAAAACCTCTAGTTTTTGGAATTTACCGTCAGTAATAAAATTTCGAGAATAAATTCATTTTAAACTTTTGTAAATATTTGCATACATACTATTTTGTACGCTTTGTATATTAAATTCAGATTTTTTTTACAACAAACATTAATTTTCAATAAAATTACAACATATTAATTTTATTTTATTGATATAAATAAGCCAATTCTTACAAATGCAGTGTCATTCTGATCTTATTTGAATTAATAAAATGCATATAATTATACACAACAACAATAACGACAGCATTATGATTGTTTTTGTTTACAACGCAGAAATAATATTATCTGTTAAAGGTAAATAAATTTAAAAAAGAAAATTAAAACGACCTGTTGCAAAGTACAATTATAATTATTTATTGATTATTTATGAGTAAATAATACCTGTAAATGGAATAATGGCAATGCATAAATAAATAAATAAATAAGGGGGTACCTGGGCAAAAGAGGCCAGCATTCGCGTTTCACAATACTTCATTTGAATGGGGAGCGCGTGAGCTCC
The DNA here is from genome assembly GCA_019049505.1 of Pachyrhynchus sulphureomaculatus. Taxonomy (NCBI): domain Eukaryota; kingdom Metazoa; phylum Arthropoda; class Insecta; order Coleoptera; family Curculionidae; genus Pachyrhynchus; species Pachyrhynchus sulphureomaculatus. The sequence continues at coordinate 30,600,140 of CM032450.1, read as the reverse complement.
GGTCTCGCTCGTGTTCGGTAAACACAACACTCACAGCACAACACCTAAACACAACTAAACACATAAACGGTAACAGCCTCTATTAATTATTTCTTTTTCGCTAGAAAGAACAAGAGTTAGTTGTGTTGTTGCGCAAAAAGGGTCATTGAAGTCGCCGAGATGGCACACGACGAGTTCGTAGGCGGTCCGCGCGTCTGCCGATGCGCCGCCAATGCTGCTTGCTGCCGCCAACGTTGCACTTTGTGTTGTTTGTATGTATGTATATCTATAGCGAGGCGAGGCAAGTTGAGCCACCAAAAGAGATGCGACGACGCCGCCGGTGGGGCGGCAGACCACCTCGCCGCCTCGTCTCACACCTTGCGCCCAGCGTCTTCCCGATGCCGATGCATCCCAACCCACCCCCCACACTCTATAAACACCATCCTTGTCCGGGGAGATCTGTTCTAGCTCATATGCTTATATCTCTATCTGGATTATTCCACGTCTGGACCATACTTCGTTTGGCTGCTCTTTTAAAATATTTTTGTTGAAATACAACTCTTTTACGTACAAAATACACAGTAATAAAATATATACGGTCAATCTTAAAATTTTTTAAATATTTTTCTAATTTTTTAGAAAATTTAGTTTTTCTGTCTTTATGGTGACGGCCTTTTCGTATTTACAAAAAAGAGAAATATGGAATTTGGTGAATAAAGATTCAACTTCGTTTTTAGTGGTTCGTACGGAACACTTATAAGATCACTTCGGTGTCTGTCTTTCCGTCTGTCACACCTGATTTTCTCCGAAACTATTTGACGTAGAAAGTTGAAATTTGGTACTAATATAGGAATTGATGGCCTTATCAGAGCCGTGTAGTTTTGAAAGTTAAATTTTGACTTAAGGAGTTAGTTTTGGGGGGGTGAAATCGGAAGTGAAAAAAAACTTTTTTACCAGGGCCTCGAATGAGGTGCAAATAAAAGCTTGTAAAAACACGAGTTCAGAAATATATATAATGTTTTTTTTTTTTTTTTTTGTTGGTCTAGCACACGTGCTGCAGGGAAGTCCCTAAAGCGCTCCAGAAGCGGCACGAGTGCGGAAAAAGCGATTCACGTTGTTCTTGAATCGCTGTAAATTGTACTCGGTGGGAAACACAGCGCTGGGCAAACCATTCCAAAGGGATGTAATAGTTCCCCGCACTTTTCTTTGTATTATTTTTAAAAAATCATGAAAAATCGCCAGCCCCCCTTATCTCGAAAAGTACTGATCAAAAAATTTTGAAAACACTCTGGAACATTCTCCACAAGGTGTAGATTGAATGAAAATTATCACAAGTGCATTACCTTTAATAATTTATCTGATTTATAAAAAAAGCAAAAATTTCAAGGTCATTAGTTTTCAGTAAAGATCGGAAACACACATTGTTGAAAACTCATTTGGGATGCGTTTTGTGAAGTCATTGATCATTTTATACTTATGTATAATGTTATTTTAAATGCAATCAACGTACAGAACACTAATTGTGAAAGTCCAACTTGCACGTGACCGGTTATTTTTTTAATGTATCTAAAAATCTTTAGAACTATTCATTACTTAGTGCCTACAGTGTTATAAATTTTTGTTTATAAAACCCTGTGCTTGAAACATTCAGTTGGTTTCTTTTCTTTATAATGTTGAATATTTTGCAATAAGTCCAGAGAAACCCTATTTTGCTGCTACATGGTTGTAGGTCATATTTCTTATAGCTATATTCGACCAAATAGAAAGTGTAAAATTTTCAATAAAAAGTAAAACACAGTAACATCAACTATCCACTATAATGCACGTATTAGGAATAATGTTGATGAATTATAAATAAGACTTTTTCATGGGTTACTGTCATTATTGGCTATTGATGTTTTTTTTTTTTATAAAAAATGAAGACACCATGGCATTAAAGAAAAAGGTTTGCATGCAATTTAACAAGAATTGCTTGAAAGATGCTCTACGGTATGTCAACTAATTTAAGCAAAATATGACGCAAGAATTTATATTAAGCATTTCCCCGAGATAACTTCAACAGGTAGTAGGAAGTCACACCTTACAAGAACATATTTTTTTGTTGAAAATTAATATTTTGATTACGCAGATTGCGTAAATTTAGTTTAGATTGATTCAAAAATCCCAGACAATCCTAGTTTGGCTTGGTTTAGGTTTATTTTGAGCAAACAATCACAACTGTATAAATATGCATATTACTACAAATTTTTACATAAGGCAATTTGAGAGTGTACTTTTTACCCTTTATTTAAGAGTCATATAATCTTAAATAACTAAAAAAGTTATAATTTTGTAATATTGTTAAGAGGATTTATAAAATTTAAACATTTTAGTTACATAATTGATACAGTCGGTGAAAAGTCAATCAGTTTAAGGGATAAACACTGCTCTAGGTTCAAAAAAAATGGTGGTCGAATGGCAACTCAGAACCGTCTTCTAATCAGTAGTATAAACTAATTAATATTTGTGGAGAAATTCCTATTGTATACGTTCTGACTCTTTAATCAAATACACCCAAAAGATAAAAAAAGCCCCTAAATCGTCTTCCCGTAAATCCATTGATAGAAAAGGCCACTTATTCAAAGTTTTCGGAAATGTTGACAGTCTTTTTTGTCGGCAAAGAAGAGAATAGAGACTGGGAAAAAATTAACAATACCCTTATTATTGGTTCCCCCTTTTTCCCTATTGCCGACCAATATTAAGCCGTCTCAGCAGAACAGATTTAAAATATGACCGCTTTATTAGTAGCGAATTTTCGCATGTTCTTTCATTTACCCTAGTTACGTAATTTATCATTATTAATACGACATTTTGAAGATGTTCACATTGTTTTCTCTTTTGACCTTAGACATAGAAGTGATTTCTCTTTGGTGGAAAAGTCACCTTATTTTGTTTTTTTTTTGAAGATAAGTAAATTTAATCAATATTAGAAATTTTTGATTGTATTAGCCGATACTTTTTGGAAATCCATTTTGATAAAAAATACAAAACCACTCTGGATTCAATTTCCAATTTATTTATTTTAACAGCTTAATAATTGTTTCAAACACACAGTGTCTTCTTCAGAGTGGGAAGAAGGAGTTACTCTTAATACACTTCTGAAGAAGACACTGCGTGTTTGAAACAATGGTTAAGTTGTCAAAATAAATAAATTGGAAATTGAAACTAGAGTGCTTCTATATTTTTTATCAATATTAGAAAAATATTCTCAAAGCTTTAAACGTTCTTGTTTCGTATGTGAAACACATTTTTAGGTAACAATTTTAATAAAAGTACATATTAGGCATTGTTGGCTGAACTTTGCTCTTATAATATGTCTGAAAGGGTTTATTTGTGGCTGTCGAGTTTCCTCTTAGATCGCTCTTTATCAGTTACAGTTGATGAGTTTCTTTCAGATATCCTCATTATTAACGCCCCTGTACTTCAAAGGTCTGTTCTTTCTCTGCTCCTAAATTTATTTTGAATTTAGTAGATTCCGTTCAAAAGAAAGCTATTTATCTGTTTGGTGACCTAAAACTCACTCGAAATTTTGATTCTTTGAAAAATCGAAGAAAGGTTGATGACTTGAGTCTCTTCTATAAATAATTCCTTATGAACTGTCTGACTAATGTAGTCCCCATTCCAGATAATATTGCTCCTGTGTTTGGAGCCCTAATCCGAATCTTAATTTTTTGGATTATATGTAGATTCGGAACTCATTCGAATATCGAAGTAAAGTTCATTCAAAAAGTGTGCGATGGATGTAATCTGCGCAATTCCTCCTGGTACCACTCTCTTAAAAAATCCCTTATATGGAGAAACGCATCTCTTTGAAATGGAGCGCTTAAGACTATTATTATTTACAACTTACAACGATTTAAAACCCTAGTGAATTGTCGCTCCCAATGCGTTCCATAAAACAATTATAATTTTATGTGAAGATATCATGCAGCAAAGTTAGTAAATCCTTGTAAGATCTTATATTTTTTAGCATTTCTTGTAAAATACCAGTTTTCTTGTCGTGACAAGGAAATAACTTTTCTATGCGTCCAACTATTCTGAAATTATAACAGCTTAAGGTATGTAATTTTGCAAGTCAAGTACTTTTTAGTGGTCGAAACAATGATTCTGAAAATCCAAAATAAAAGGAAAATACTTGTAAAACTGACGCATGTGAGTATTTCGTACCTGTCTTGTAAAATTCGTGAGAAAGTCAGCCTACAAATTTTTCGCGCCTCTTTAGATTTCAGGATCCCTAGATCATGAAAATATAGGCCCTCACATGGGTCTATGCCTCGAAACAAGATGTCCAGATTTGCCAAGTCTCGATCACCGAACAAGTAGATAAAGTGCCCCACTCTGTTTGGAACTTTTCAGCTATCCGTGTGCAAACATGATGACTATCGTTTCACAATGCTGATCCTAACACCGCTGCAGTTTATATACTGCATCTAATAGACTGTCAGTTAACAACATACACAGTACCATCCATATGGCTACCTGGTAAAAGCTGAGCACGAGACTCTTTTGATAGGATACTAGTACCATAAAAAATATAATCGACAGAAACACTACTTAGTTGGGTACAAATACAGTGTTATTTTTTGGACATAACAGGTAGGCTAAAAAATTTTTGGTCTAACTCTTAAAACACATTTTTTGCAAAGTTCGACTTTATTCATCAATATAGTCTCCTTCAAGAGCGATACAATCAGTTCAACGCTTTTCTGACAGTTCTATAGCTTTCTTGTAGAAGGATTTGTCTCTGCCTTCAAAATAGGCCTCAGTTTCGACGATAACTTCTTCACTGGACCCAAATCTCTCTCCTGCATTTTTTTGAGATCTGCGAATAGATCGCTGGGGGTCAAATCTGGAGAATACGGTGGATGAGGTAGCGATTCGAACTTCAATTGATGCAATTTTACCATCGTAACCATGAACTTGTGACATGGTGCAGTGTCTTGATGAAAGAGCACTTTTCACTTCCGGTCGACAATTCGTAGCACGCGGACGCATTTTCCCGGTTGGGGCTTCTGAAGGCGAAGTTAGGGCGTTTTTGGGGCTTCGGGGTGTGAATCGGTGGTCAAATCGCTTGATAGGGGTTCGAATCGTATAGGGTTACTAAGCGCTGTGAGGAGTGATTCCTAAAACGTCGGTTTAGGTTATGTGATTGGTGCAGTAGGTGAACACGTGTGGCTGTGTTTTTTTTTGTGCTAACTACGTAATCGGACGGGCGGGCTGACAGAAAAGGTTATATCCAAAACCAGTAGCAGTTTTCTGAGGAGTTCCTTTAACAATGCCTTTACAATAGATGAAATTTTTTGTTTACAATAGATGAAATTTTTTGAACAATTAGGAGATCTGGTAGAGCGCTGAAGCTCGTCAATACCGGATTTCCATCGGGTTCCGAAAAGGGGAGATCCAAACTCGGGAACGTGTACAGCATCGCCGAGGGTCACCGGCGCCCTGCCTAAGCGCGAGACGGATCTTGGGACTGGCTAATGGTCTCCACAGAGAACTGAGCCAAACAAACAAAACCAAAAAAAAAGAGCACTCTTTTCTTGCTCATTTGAGGCCGTTTCTTTGCGATTTCTGCCTTCAAACGCACCAATAACTTAATATAATACTAGGTATTGATGATATTTCCCTTCTCAGCATAGTCGATGTAAGTTATTCCATGGATATCCCAAAATACAGAGGCCAAAACCTTCCCAGCGTACTGTTGTGTCTTTGGTCGCTTCGGGCGACTTTCACCAGCTGCTAGCCACTCAGCTGACTGCCTATTTGATTCCGATGTGTAGTGGTTGATCCATGTTTCATCCGCTGTTACATATCGCATGAAAAAATCCTTTCTACTGCCCTTAAACAAGTCCAAACAGCGCTCAGAATCATCAACACGTTGTTGTTTTTGGTCCACCGTGAGCAAATCTTCTTTTGATATCTTTAGGGTGTCTGCTATCTTACACAATTTCACTTTACGGTCATCCAAAACAATTTCGTGTTTTTTTTTTGATGTTTTTCGGTGTAACCACCTCATTTGGACGTCCAGAGCGTTGAGCATCATTTGTGTCTGTACGGCCGCGTTTAAATACAGCATACCAGTAAATGATGAGTGATTTTTCAGGGGCAGAGTTCCCTTTACACTTATCAAGCTATTGCTCTTGAACGATATTTTTTCACATCAAAAAACAGTGTTTAATCAACACACGAAATTCGATTTTTTCCATTGTTTTGAAAATATCAAAAGTAGCGTCACTAAAACCACTGTAATTTGTAAACTAATAGTCGAAATGTCATGAAATTTTGATAGGTATCGTTTGAAGGCTGGTACTTCTTAAAAATCATATGGGTGGTGTAAGACCAAAAACTTTTCAGCCTCCGTCATATCTCACTTAATGTAAAGCAAAATAAAATAAATAGATTTTTAGCTAATTAATGTAACTATTTTATTTTTGTTACCCCTAAATAAATCCTTTGATAGAAAATATTAACAGAGCTTAAAGGTAGACAATATCCTAAAACTACATGTTCGAAACTCGCTCTATGACAAAGTGATTCACACGGACCAATACGCCCGAAAGGAAAATAAGACGAAAAGCAAGGGATAGTGGGGTCGCCCCTCTGAACAGTAAACACATAAATAATCCTTTTGGTCAACGCGAACGGTCAGTTGAGTCCATTTGCAAATTCATAGATTCGTTTGTATAATGAGAGACAATGTCCGTCTAGCAAATTAGATCAGCTTCTGTAAATAACAATTAAACTAATGATAAAATTGGGAAAGACGAAATATAGAGATATTAAATACGTTTATAGATAGGTATTATCAAAAATAAACTCCTTGGACCTAACCATGTATTAATTATTTTTATTAAAACTCATATTAGCTTATTTCATTGCTCTGATATCAAATCGATAAACGTTAGCTCATATTGTAGAATAATCCTTAAAATAAAATATTGACATTTTTCACTTGTGTAGCTTTAATATCAACGAATGACAAATTTTCGTTTTTCCAGATTTAAGGATATTGAAAATATAGGCACCTGCAACTAAAAAGAATATTGGCTGCAAAACTTATAAGGAAAGTATCCCTCCTTTTTTGTTTGATATGCGATACTACTTAGGGCCTACTATAATGTAAACAGATGAACAAATTATTTGGTAGAATGAAACTGGCTTCTGTATATATATATATATATATATATATATATATATATATATATATATATATATATATATATATATATATATAGTTAAGAAATACTTTCAAAATCAATATGAAATAAAGAAAAAAAAATATAAATAAAATAAAAACAACAACTTAAAACAACAAACTCTGGTACACACAGGTATTACACCATCCTCTCAGATATCCATTCAAAAAAGATAATTCCTATTCAGGCAGGGAGGTAACCGATTGAGGATCCTTGGAGTTAGTTTTAGGGGTTTATTATTGAAATCAAGACATACATACACAAAGTACACCTGGACAATTTTTAAAACATTTAGTATCTTCTTTTTTCCAAGTTGTCATCCTTTTTCTTCTGACGTTTCCTTCTTAAAACTGTCTCACCCAGGCAACGCCAAAAATACCACGACAATGCAGTTTCTTAACCTACAAATCTAGTGTTCAACATGTCATCGCCTTCTTCATCAAAATTTAAGTTTTCCTCAATTTTTTCAATGTTAGTTTCCCAATAGTGATGTTAAAAGTTTTTTAAGGAATTGCTACTTATGACTCTAAGTCGTTTTGATCATTCAATTGTTTTAAATATATCACCCATATAATGTATTATTTTCTAGATACCACATTAAAGAAATACAACTTAATTTCGAAAGCTTGGTTAATAAACAAAAAAATTTTAATTGGCCCTAAATGAGATTACATCCTCACTAGTACATTGAACTTTAAATATAATGTATAGTTAGATAATGCCATAATTATATATATATATATATATATATATATATATATATATATATATATATATATATATATATATATATATATATATACTAGCCGGGCCCTCGGCTCCGCTCGCCTGGACTTGATTCACTACTATCGTCACTGCTTATTCCTTATGTTACCCAACGTAATAAAATATCTCCCATTATTTCTCCTTATCTCCCAATATTTCTCCTTATTTTCCATTATCTCTACATAATTTCCATTATCTAGGCTTATCTCTGCTCATCTCCCATTATTTCTCCTTATCTCCCATTATTTCTCCTTATCTCCCATTATCTCACCTTATTTCCCATTATCTAGGCTTATCTCGACTTATCTTCCATTATGTCTCCTAATCTCCCATTATTTCTCCTTATCTCCCATTATTTCTCCTTATCTCCCATTATCTCACCATAACTCCCATTATCTAGACTTATCTCTGTTTATCTCCCATTATCTCTCCTTATCTCCCATTATTTATACTTATCTCCCATTATTTATACTTATCTCCCATTATCTCACTTTATCTCCCATTATCGAGGCTTATCTCGACTTATCTCCCATTATTTCTCCTTATCTCCCATTATCTCACTTTATCTCCCATTATCTAGGCTTATATCGAATTATATAGAACATATGCATAAATTTATAAAAACACGTAAATCGGATAAGTGGTTCTCGAGTGATAAGCGCACTAACGGACAGACAGACAGAGAGACGTTGCATTTTATATATATTGTATTCTTTGCTACATGATATTGTTCTATATTTAATGCTTTAGGGAGTGTATTGCAAGAGAACGCGCTAGCGGCAAACTTTTCTCCGACTTAATTCACTATTATCGTCACTGCTTATTCCTTATGTCACCTAATAAAATATATCCTATAACCTGGCCAGAGAACATACGTATGGTTAAAAAAAAGCACGTAAATCGGATAAGTAGTTCTCCAGTGATAAGCACACTAACGGACGGACAGACAGACAGACAGACGGACAGAGAGACATTGCATTTTATATATATTATAGATATTCTCTGCTACATAATATTGTTCCATATTTAATGGTTTGGACTGTGTATTGCAAGAGAACGCGCTAGCGGCAAACTTTGTCCGACTTCATTTACTATTATTGTCACTGCTCATTCCTTATGCTACCTATCGTAATAAAATATAGCCTATAACCTGGGCGGAGAAAATATGTATGTTTTTAAAAAAAAAAGTACGAAAATCGGATAAGTGGTTCTCCAGTAATAAGCGCACTAACAGACAGACAGACAGACAGAATACATTGCATTTTATATATATTATAGATGTAATAAAATATATACCTATAACCTGGTCAGAGAACATATGTATGAATTTAAAAAATCACTTAAATCGGATAAGTGTTTCTCGAGGGATAAGCGCATTAACGGACAGACAGACAGACAGACAAACATTGCATTTTATATATTATAGATATAGATTATTATTATTATTATTATATAACCTGGTCAAAGAATATATGCATAAATTTAAAAAAAGACAGGTAAATCGGATAAGTGGTTCCCGCATGATAAACGCACTAATGGACAGACAGACAGACAGAGAGACATTGCATTTTATATATATTATAGATTATACATTACAGATATTCTTTGCTACATAATATTGTTCCATATTTAATGGTTTAGGCTGTGTATTGCAAAGGCACGCGCTAGCGGCAAACTTATTTCCGACATCATTCACTATTTTACGTCACTGCTCATTCCTTATGCTACCTATCGTAATAAAATATAGCCTATAACCTGGCCAGAGAACATATGTATGTTTTAAAAAAAAAAAAGTACGTAAATCGGATAAGTGGGTTTCAGACAGACAGAGAGACGTTGCATTTTATATATATTATAGATATATATATATATATATATATATATATATATATATATATATATATATATATATATATATATATATATATATATATATATATATATATATATATATATATATATATATATATATATATATATATATATATATATATATATAGGAGGAGGAGGAGGGTAGTCTTGACCGCCTAGTTGAACAACAAACTTAAATGATATCACAATATGTAATGGATGACCACCTGGAAGAATCCATACCTTAACTTTCTTTAACCTATCTTTTTTAAAAAAAATATGCTGATGACATTATCAATTCAATACCAAATGACGGATTAGATGAGCTCCTTAGAATATTCAATGGCTTTCATCCCAAACTTCAGTTCCCGATCGAAGAGGAATCAAACAATAGTGTCCCTTTCTTAGACACTTTATTTATTAGAAAAGATGATAACTCCATCATCGTTGATTGGTACACCAAACCAACCAATTCACTTAATCAAAATAAATACGACTTTAGGGTTGAAGAGAGGATCTCTCATCCCTCTTTCAGACTTAAGAACTTAAATTCTCCTTTTCTTATCTAAAAGAGATTTCCACTAAAATTACTAAACTCTTCAACAATCAACCTAATTTAAAAATTGCCTTCGAACATAGAAAAAACAATTGATAATATTTTTAACAATTTAAAAGATAAGGATGAAACTATAAAAGTCTCGGAAGTAGTATACAGCATCCTTTGAACTCAGTGTGAAAAAGTCTACATAGGACAAACATCAAGGGTCCTAAAAGACGGAGTCACTTCTGTTAAAAGTGATTGCAGACTTAAAAAAACTCTTGCGCAGTAATCAATTCTCACATGAATTTAATTTTAATGAAACCAAAATCATGTGCTGGGAAGGAAATTTCAACAAGAGAATCTTTAGGGAAATGTTAGAAATCCACGTTGAACCGAATTCTGTTAATAAAAAAAAACTGGCATTGATGATTTAAGCTCAATTTTCTCGAACCTATTGCAGATGGGTTCGCTAAATGAAAATTCACAAAATATATCAGACACATCTCTATAATAATAACCTAATGTCAAATTGTACAAATTTAACAAATTTTGAAAAAGTTAAACGAATTGTCAGCGTCATTGTCTTCTATAGTATAAATAAACCACGATTTGACCAGAAGATAAAAAGACGCTGGCCTTACAAAAGGCATGAAAAATATATAAAAAAATTCTAAATAAAATCATTTTATAACCACACAGCTGTTCGTACCATATATGTATAACAAAATGGAGTAAACGATTTTTGGCGAAATTTTGTCATGTTTTCCTAACTAATATTAACAGTAATGTGGTTTTTTCTAAAAGGAATTATCCAAAAAGCATCACTTAGCAGTAAATAGTTCGATGCTAATAATTTGGGGTTGCTTTCCTGTTGCAAACCTTAGAATACTGATAATCTACTGTATTTGTAGCCTTGAAAAAGAAAATAAAATATTTTCAAAAGCTTAGCGTAGCTAAAAAGGTGTAAAGGTGTTAAAAACTTTTAGCCCTATTCCCATGAGTGCTTACGCCAAAAATTTTAAGTTTGCTATATATATATATATATATATATATATATATATATATATATATATATATATATATATATATATGTACAGTTAGACAATGACGGCGATAATTTTGAATGGTTTGAATGGTCACCCTAGCTCCGTGATATCATGTCGGCATACAGTATCAAGGGTCCAGGATTGCAATCCCGACAGGTTAGTATACTTTATTTACTACGGAAAACTACGGAAGGTAATGACTTACTGGATCATATAATAACCTGTAATGGATTCATCATTTTAAACCTGAATCCAAACGGCAAAGTCTTGCATGGAAATATCCCAATTCTCCCGAAACGAAAAAGTCAAAACCTATTTTTTTGCCGGTAAAATGATGTTAACGGTGTTCTGGGACTCTCCAGGTCAAATTTATTATGATTATTTAGAATATCAACGTACTGTGAACAGTGAGTACTATTCAAATATGCTTCAACAGAAATTAAAACTCGCGATAAGAAGAAAGCGTCAGGGTTCTTTCTCAAAAGGTATGATTCTGTTGCATGTTAATGCTCGCCCTTATACGGCTCAGAAAATGCGAGAGATAATTGAAAACTTAGGGTGGGAGGTGTTGCCATACCCATCTTACAGTCCCGACCACGTCCCGTCCGATTTTTAACTGTTCGACCTGGTCAACGAGTTTTTACCTGGCATCAAGTTCGACAATAAAGCGGTCAAAAAAGCTGTATACGACTGGATCAGACAGTAAGGTGTACAATTCTATAACTACAGGAAGTCGGAAGCTTACAGATCAATGGGAAAAATATCTAAATATTTATAGAGACTACGTTGAAAAGTTGTATAGATTTTATTTTCATTGAATAAAAATTTTTTGTTCACAGGTATTACAACATCCTCTCAGATATCCATTCAAAAAAGATAATTCCTATTCCGGCAGGGAGGTAACCGATAAAAAAAAAATGGAAAGTTTGAGGATTCTTGGAGTTAGTTTTAGGGGTTTATTATTGAAATCAAGACATACATACACAAAGATTTTCTTAAGTACATTATAGTGTTATCTTTAGTCTAATGGTTTTTTTCATTACCACCGTGGCGATTGGCTGAGCTCTGGAATACGATTGATAAGAAATAACGGAGATAAACATATTTCTGTGTGTGTTGTTGAATGAAGGTCCCTTAAACTAGAACGTCTAACTACGTAGGTATATCTAATATACTGGACAAATTAAAAGCTACGAAGCCTTTTATTTCATATTTGTTTTATTTGTTTATACATTCACACTGTGGCGGTCCGTGGCTCCGTACCGTAGTACCTTGCTTATGGTGCAAAATGTCGAGGGTTCAATCCCGCAAGTCGGTATACTTATTTATTAAATTATTTAAGTATATTTGGCTTGGCCACGTAGATAGGTAGTAATTGTTCGCAGAAAAGCAATAACGTCCGTGGCAGTATTACCGCGTTGTCTAAAAGGTGCTGTGAAAAACAGAAATGTATGTTTTGGCACTTGGACAACGTTGACGGGTATTACGACATCCTCACCGATATCCTTTAGATATGAAAAAGGGTAAAATCCCTACTCAGGCGAGGAAGTGAACGATAAAAAAAAAGAACACTATTAACCGGCTAGGTATTTCCACAACTTAAACTAAAAAGTACCTTAGGGGTCATAAACTAAAATCTTTATAAATTACAATATAATATAAGCAAATTCATTAAAGAGAGAGAAAAACAAACAACACGGAGAGGGCCAACCCAAGAACAAAAAATGATTGAAATGGAATTGTAATTTAAAAATTCATTTATAGTAAAAACCGCCTAATAAAAAAGCTGTTTACTGGAAACTTCACTCTTAGAATGAGGTAGCAATTTTATTTCCTTTATCAACTCCAAATATCTCCAAAAAAAGGGCACTCCACCACGTTCTCACAGTGACTAATGAGGAAGAAACTTCCACAAAAAAGAATCCACAAAAAGCAAGAAAGTAACTAAGGTACAATTTTAAAATCTTCTCAAAGGGATAATCGAAAGAGGGAGATTTCTACAAAAAACTCCGTCTCTTGAAAAACAAAATTGCACTACAATCTTACTACCCAAAAATGATGAATAGAGGCAACAAAAATTCAAAAAAAAAACATTTATATTACAAAATTTTAGCACTAATAAAATCCCTTCTCAAAAAAAACCAGGTCCTCTTAGACAGGCACCAAGCTATCTTTTAGTAGAGTATTTGTAGAGACATCCTGAGAATATGCCAACCATAAGATCCAGATTTCATATTAACTGTAGGTTACCAAAAAATATTAGATAATCAGAAATTGTTACATATATTGCTATTTATTGTCGACTATATTGGAAAGAAATCTGGCCGTGTTTTATCCATAGTAGTCCCTGCTCGTATTTTTAAGCATAAACTGGGGACTTAGCCAATATATTATGGGTGCTATGAGCTAGTGTTATTGTTATACTTATACAGGGTGTCCTCGTGCTTTATTTTTATTGTATATTGGCGCCTCCAAGCCATAACGTGTGCCGATTGAAAACTGCGTCGTGCCGCGTATATATCGCTTACGATTTTTTATGTGTTTTCGAAAGAGAAAAGCTGACCCTACAAATTTCTGACTTTAGAAGACATGGCAATGGTTATTAGAGTCATAAATAGGTTTTTTTGATTGCCAGTTTATGTACAATGATAAAACAATATTAAAGCTTTTAAATCGACATCACTTTAATAATGAGATTAATGACTTATTCTTAAAAAAGCGTAATCTTTTTTACACAACATAAGAGGGATGCTTTTCCGTAAATTCCACTTATGTATATTATTTTCTTCCTACTTCGTTTCGATCTCGTAATTGTATCATATGTACGGATGTGACGAACCAAACAAAAATACAATTTACAGGAAATTCTGCTATTTTTTAGAACTCAGGATTTAATTATAGGATCTAACAACATCAATCAGTTCGATCGATTTGGATTACAAAATTAGTTCAGGTTAGGACTTTTGTAGTTTTTAAAGGGTCATTCACTAGACGACAAGATTTTCATTGCACGGAGGCTTTCACGGTTTTGGTTAGGTGAAATATCGTGACTTTTGGGATTAGACCTTGACAATTTGGAGTAACTTTCCGACGTTTTGCTTACGATTGTACGAGGCACCTTCAGGACTCTTTACATTTTGAAATTAGACCACTAAAAGTCAAGAATTTATATCTAACCATGACCTATATTAATACAGGAAAAACTAGTTCATTTATTTAAAGTTCAAAAAATATTCATAGTTTGAAAACCATAAATTTAGCTCATGAAGAGATTCTGGTCAGTTTTAATATCGTATCACTGTATACAAATGTTCCAATTAACTATTCAATTTCTATAATATCACTCATATTTAGGCATAATCTCGTTAATTTATATTTCGCAGATTAAATAGAAACGTGTCTAGCGTCTCCATATTTCATTTTTTAAGAAACATTTGATGACAAACTTTAGCTATGGGTTCTCCACTACCTTCGGCAGTGGTAGGTAATATTTTCATAAAGGCCTTTGAATGAGGCGCCTTAACTTCACCTCAAATTGAGGTGCAGATTTGGGGAGAACAAATTTGTTATCTGGCGACATGGTGAAGAATCCGTGAATGTTTTTTTTAAATCACCTCAATCAATAATGTTTAAACATAAAAGCTATAGTGGAAACTGAATTGATTACATGATACCCTTCCATTTGCAGATGTACTGGTACAAAAGAAAAATAATGACATCGTGACACATTCGGTTTACAGAACATCAACTCATACAGGAAATATCTGAATGCCAATTCACACCTTCATCCTTTTCAATTCAGTAGTATTTAGAGCTTTATCAAGAATCATTCTACCTCATCAGAAACTAACCAGTGCTCCAAATAGGATGCACATTACACTTTCGCGTAACCACTTTACACACCCAAACAAGTTGGTAAGAATCCTCCAGTAGATAGTATAGTTTTACCTTACTATTCAACATTCGCGTAATCTTGCAACGAAATTGGTTTGTGCTTGAAATTACCGAAACATACATTCTTTTATATTTTTTAAGGGTGTCTATAAATTTCCCTGTTCTTTTATTACCGTATATCCAATACGATCTCCATCACGCATCAGAAAGAAATTCTTAATTCTTGCTTTTTCGAGCTAATTTAGGGTTTTAAATCGTAGGTAAAAAAGTCAGAAAGTGACTCCAAATTGATATGATCTAATTCCAAGAATCATGATTTCTCAAGATTTTCATCGATTTGTCGATATCTACCATAAAGGACTGGTCCAATTGGCTGATTAGTTTGGATAGATAGAAAAAAAACCTCGATTTCAAGGTTCATTCTTTTTCTAATAGGGAATATTTTACCTTTTTTCAAAAAAAAAAAAAGAAAAAAAACAATTCTGTATTACCAAAATGCATCTTATAAACGCCCGATTTAAGAGCGCGTTTAGTTCCTGCCGAACGCGAGAATCAAATTTTAATATTATTGGCCCACCGCGACTGACACAAGTGCATACGAAACTAGAACGAGAAGATCATCACCATATAACTAGAGTTTTTATCAACTGTAGTTCCATGTAGATCTTAACATCTCGCCATAAAGGAACATTTTTTTAAAAAATGGGTAATGTCGCAAACAGCCACTTCTAAAATAAATACCAAATTTGACTTTCTTTTACTCGATATTTTAAAAAATAGGTCTTTTATGTTGAGATATTAATCACACTCTATAATACTATATGTGTACATACAACTAAAAACTGTAATTTTCCTCCACTACTACTTCAGTTCACAGTAGCGACGCTCAAGAAAATTTTTAGATCCTGTTTTTTATTACGCATGCGTCTCTGCGCGGTCGCGGGTTGTGTCTACATCTGGATTTCAACGATAATCTTTTTATAATGTGGTCCAAAATTCATTATCAATAATTTCTAATAAGTAAATGACTCGTTTTGACGATAATCAAGAGGAAGTTTTTGTTGTGAGGTTAGTGCTTGTAAAAATATATGTGGTTTAGTTAATTTGTGTAATTTATTTATATTCTTTATATATATATATATATATATATATATATATATATATATATATATATATATATATATATATATATGTGTGTGTATATATATATATATATATATATATATATATATATATATATATATATATATATATAGGACTTTTCTTAAAAAAAGAAATTTGAAAATTTCAGAAACTCGCGGGCATCATATCAGCAATATGGCGATAGGTCATGTGATCATTACAAATCTTGAGATCAAAGGTGTCGAGTCGGACTGTCGCTATTGTGTTTTATGTTTCCACTCCAAGAACACTTGAATAGACATATAATGTGATATAACAGACAGGCAGACCGATAGAAATTTAAAGCAATATTTTTATGACCTAGGAAACCTGTAATGTGAGGGAATGCAAAAATTTCGGTGGGTGATTCTTTATACGAATATGAGACTCTTTTTACCGATTAACGTAATAAATATGGATTTTTTTATGAAATATATTAAAAGACCTTTTTTTTCAAGCCGGTTATTATAAGGGGTTCGGTTATGCCTAGACAGGATAGCTGTGTTTGCTAAGTTGGGAATGTGGAATCTTTGGCACAATGACACTACTCAGTATATATCACAACTACCCCAAAGACTTTATTTTGCACTCGACGCGCGTTTCGCTCACCATGTTAGCTTCATCAGGAGCAATGATTGATGATGATAGTCAACCATCGCTCCTGATGAAGCTAACATGGTTAGCGAAACGCACGTCGAGTGCAAAAATAAAGTGATAAATACTTAGTAGTAGCTGTGTTTGGCTTCAATAAAACTTGTAGACTAGTAGTCTTTGAAGAAATTAAACATGACATTTACAAGACCACTATATACTTGATCAAATTATAACTCCCCAGTCCATCCAGTCAGCACAAGTTCCTTCGCTGAATCGCCTCATGTATATAAGTAAAGGGCATATTTTTGGTTTACTATTCGATATATCCCAGAAATTTCTTATAACATGTACCATAATGTTCTCATCTGAGGGACGATTACAAACAAACTTAATACATTTCTTATTCATGTAATAATATATAATACTGCTTAAATGACTTGTTTAATTCTACTGGTACTAACAAGTTTGCGCTTCGGAAGAAAGTATCAAGCGTTCCATTAGTGACGTTTAAAGGATATCAGACAACAACATTCCCAGGCGGACTAACTGACATTTGTAATATTAGTGAGAAGTCGTATGGACGAAAAACAGTATAGGCGACATCTCTGAGATGATACATGTTTTACGTGCACATATGTATTCGCGGTTACATGGGACAAATTCGAAATTGATGACGTTCATTGTCTGAGAAGCACACAAAATATAATCGAGCAGCAAGCGGCAGTAAAGATCTTGCCAGTCTAAGCAAGGAAAGCTTTCGTAGAGAAAAATACAGCTGAGATATCTACAAAATGATGAAGAACTCCCATCAATAAGGACAAAATTGAGTATGTGGTAGTATGCCAAGTTGATGAGAACAAACCGCGTGTTAGGGCAAAGGTATATAAACAGCAGCTATGATAAATATGCACGACGAGAGCGAACGCTTTCTTGTGTGTAACCTCGGGATTGCAGCTTTTTGACTTCTATTTGAATTTTCGCCTTGTTAGATTTTTCTTAGGGTATTATAAATAATAACACTTTGTTTTGAAGAGGGAGACAATTTTATTGAATATTTTGAAAACAAGGAACTTATACGTATGTAGATATATGTTTGAGTTCACAGATTTATTGTTTTTCTAATAAAAAGAAACATGTAATAATAAATTAAATTTATTAATTAATTTCTTGTATAACAAATATCGGAACAAACGAGAAGTAGAGCCTTATCATTGAGTGACACTCAAACCTCAATAGTCCAATTTAAAACTAAATAGGCGAAAAGCGAAACCCGGATCTCGGATTGATGGTCTGGATAAAGATCAGGACAGGCTAAAATCAAAGTGAGCCGAAGTAAGCGGTCAGCAAACGCGAGCCCTTGATTACCGTCCTTCGTCACATGTCAAGGCCTAAGATTACCACCCTCTTAACCATAACACCGCTACTTTGGCTGCGTGAAAAAGATAAAGAAAAAAGCGTCCAGCCAATAAAACAAGCAGAGGGTGAAAAAAGGAAAGGCCTCGTTTGGATTTTCAACTGATTAATATCTGCCCTCGGACGTCAATAAGCAAACGTCTATTATTTTCCTTATAAGATGCTTTGAATGAGCACTTGATGACATTTTGGAGTTTTTTCTTATTTTTGTTGAGAATGCAGTAAAGAATATCAAGCGAATTTTTTACAAAATAAGACAAAGAACATGAAACGTGAATCCGTTGAGTTGAAAATTAAGTTTTACAATGGGACATTGCGCCACAGACAGTCATAATATAGAAATAAGTGTTAAACACATAACATCTCCTTCTTCTTGTCTTAAAGATTAAAAATGTGACCCTGTTTATTAATGTTTAATTAATACCAACTCGAAGATAATTACTATTACAATCAGTTTTCTTTATTTAAACATTACTGTAGTTAAGCCCTAAAATGACACTAAAAAATCAGCTCTAACGGTTTTAAACAATGACTTCAGTTTCTTTTGGGTATGGAGTTGCCTAGGTATATATACATACATACAGGGTGTATCACCAAAATCGGAACAAATCTCCCGCTATATTATGCTTCCGCCAGAGGTCTCCGTTGGTGTCCGAGTAGTAAACTGACTGAAGTAAATAGTGTTTCGGATACTCGAAATCGAATATTTATGACGTTATAGCCAAATACTTGTACAACCGAACAAAGGTTCCACTACGCCGGCAAGGAAGCGTTACTTGAAAGAACGTACCATGAGGCCTGAGGAATTTTGGCTTCCTAATGGCTTAATGACATGGGAACATCACCGGAAGAAATGTATCGAGCTCGAAGAAGATCATGTTGAAAAACAGAGATTTTTTAATTTTGTTCGTATTTTCTTTCTCGTATACCCTACTTTTCGAACGACCCTCATATATATATATATATATATATATATATATATATATATATATATATATATATATATATATATATATACTACCGTCAGAAAGTATTTGCCCAGTTATTTCAGTCCCAAAACAACAAAAACCCAGATAATATTTTTTTTTTAATTTTAATGAATTATTATTTATTTTCACATTATTTACAGTCTAGAAAATCCGAAAAATATTCATGATTTTTCAGGATTTTTCTCACCTATGTGACCTCCTTTGTTTTTAATTACCGCTTTACAGAGTTTCGGCATTCTGTCCAGTAGTTTCTTCAGAGTTTCTTCGGTTATTTTAACCCATTCTGCTTGTAAAAGTTCCCACAAATAATTTTTTGATGTTGGAATGAGTTTTCGAACACACCTGTCCAAATGGTCCCACAGCAATTCGATGGGGTTCAAGTCGCGTGATTGTGGAGGCCAAGTCATCATTTTCAGGACGTCATGGGATTTCCATTGGTGCAAAAGTCCTCTAATTTGTTTAGCAGAATGTTTAGCGCCGTTGTCATGCTGAAAAATAAATTTCCCCTGAAGAATATCTCTTTCATAAGAAGGCATTTGAGTTAGGAAAATTTCTTGATACTGTTCTTTTCGCATGATTCCTTCTATCTTAAAGATCTTTCCAACTTTACTGTTGCCAAAACAACCCCAAACCATTACTGAACCTCCACCATGTGTAGGCAACTGACAGACTTCCAACATCTTCTCTCCAGCTGATCGCTGCTCGTAAACTCGTCGATTTGAACTGAAAATTTCGAATTTAGATTCGTCGCTCCAAAGAACGAAATTCCATTGTTCTGATGTCCAATTTTCATATTCTCAGGCCCATTCATTACGTTGATTCACTTGCCTAAGAGGTGGTTTCCTCACTGGAACTCCCCCCCGTAGTCCACCTTCTGCTAACCTGTTCTTCACGGTTGTCACGCTGATGGGGATGGGCCGCGCCAGGTTTACTTGAGCCGTGATTTCTGGTGCGGTTAGGTGGCGATTACGTCTGCTGGACATTGTTATAGCTCTGCGGTCAGCGGGAGTCATTTTTCGAGGCCTTCCTGAACGTTTTTGGTTGAGAATTTCATGTCCCGCAGAAAATTTTTTACGATGTAGTCCACTGTTCTCCTTGGCATCCGCATATCACTGGCGACTTGTCCAAAAGGGCAATGGTATTTATAATATAGTTTTTATCATAAAATGTCACTAGGAATTTCCACAATCCCTAGAAGCTTGAAATGAGTTTTTACTTCAACTGGAATTCTCAAAAATCGCCTCAAAACGATTATCATGCAAAACTTGGAAATTGGTTCTAATTGGTTTTTAATTTCACCAAAAGGCTTATCTAAACAATTTTATGATGGACACATATATATATATATATATATATATATATATATATATATATATATATATATATATATATATATATATATATCTGCAACAGATTCTCATCAAAGATAATAATAAATGATTACATGTAAATAAATTAAAAAATAAAAAATTACATCGTTGGATTACTGGCAGCGTTGTTCTCATCGGGTAGCAATGAGAGTAAGCGAACGGAGCGACCGCTTCAGCGGCTTGTTTGTGTTTGGGTTTCAGGATCCATCTGTAAAACAAATACTGCTGCCTGTCAGTCGGCGGGGTCTTATTGTCTTTTTGTTACAGAAATAAACCGCCGCGCTGTGGATGAGAAAACTGGCGGCCATTTTAATTCTACTCCTCTCGGCCCGCACGTTTGCTAAACAAAAGCCTAATTCGTTTATCGCCCAGGACCTGCAAAAATATAATATTCGCCGATTTGTTTTTTTAAGGGGGACGATACTGCCTTTTTGTCTTTTCGACTTCTCCGAATGAACGGACAAAACGAGAAAGATTTAACGTGCAGTTCACCATTCTCTTCCCCCTATCCTTTTATTTTACCTCAAAAAACTTTTTAACAATACACCAAACCTAAATTTTTTCTTGCCTTAGACGGGACTAAAAACATCGCATTAAAGCTTAATCTGTACGTAAATCTGCCCGGTCATCTGCAATCTTTTTTCGTCAGTGGTCAACGCAGAAAATCCGAAAATCCTGTATGACATCTCGACAAAACTGTTAAAACTACGAAAAGTCCCAAGATCCCACTATAAGATATTCCTTTCATATCAAGATCGGACCCCCTGGCCGATGTTAGTTCTCCCCGCTCCGCACGGTCTTCAAGAAAAATGAAAAGATTGTATCTACGAAATTGCCTTTATTTCTCCAAGTGACACCGGTGTCGATTATTTGTTAAGCCAGCTCGATCGTGAATATTGCAAAGTCCCGATGAGTTACGACTGTCCTGCATATGTTACCTTTTTTCCCCGACCATTTTGGACATCTCCGCTTTTCTTTATTTTCTTTTATTTAGCCATGCATAATATATTGCGAATTTCACTACTTTAAATAAAAAAAACACCAATTTCTTTTCTTATTTTTAACTTATCGTTTGAACCTGTAATTTTCTATTCATTTCTCCTGTTATTTTTTTTTTATTAAAATTAAGCAACTAGTATTTGCTTGTAGGTTTTCATGTTGTGTGTTAACGTGTCTTTCCTCACATCAAAATAATATTTATCTTAATTCTTTTGTCTAAACTCGATGCTAGATGATTTTATTATTTTATTCTAAAAACTAGATATCTCAATATTGTCTCGGAAATATCAGAAGTTTGGACGGAATGGAAATAAAAATTGCACAATAATTATAGGTTCTTAAATCTGATTGAAAATACATTATGTAAATTTTTGGAAAGCAGTAATGTATTTTCTTAAAAGTAGTTTAATTAATTAGTAATTTGTATACGTTACATTAAACGAATTTCAAAAGGGTATTACATGTAAACAATAAAGAAATTGAAATATGCCCAGGGGATATCGGAGGTACTCTTTTCTCCATTCTTCTTCCGGTCACTGTCTCTTATTATTTCGGTTAAACATTTCTCGGCGCCACTCGCTTCACGAATACTAAATAAACATAAGTTTTAATTGAAGAATCTCGTTGTTTCTCCGGCGGCCTGTGCTTGGACGGCGCGGCGAGGCTTCGAACCTCCTCCCCTTGGCAATGTTGCGGCACTCCGTCGAGTTTTCCCCAGAGTTATTATTAGATCGGTACAAGCTGATGCAAATAGAGATTACAAAGATCGGCCAGATGAAAAATGAGATACAGCATTCGCATTGTCTTATGTTATGACAATAGCGGTTCGCGAGAGACCCAAACTAAATATTTGCTTTCCACCATAATGCCGCCGTGCGGTGTACCTTCATCCACATTCTATGCCGCGAATTTCGACTTATGAAACATGGAAATATGGGGTGAAATTGTTATATAAACATCCGTTTACACACTAACAAATCTTTCCACCTTATTTCCATTTAGTAGTATAAGTGTAAGGATTTTAAAATACATTTTTCTTAAAAATAAAAAAAACTATATGTTCTCGAAAATATATTGGCAACACTTAAAAGTATCTATATCCTATACCAATATGTCTCTATCATCTATAGTATAAAATTAGCTTTTTTTCCTGTTTATCAGACTAATTGAAACAATATATTTGCCAATAAAAGCTGTTAATCTGGTATTTGAAAAAAAAAATGATGTCTTAATGGATTTTTAAATCGACCAGAAATCACATCTTTGTGGATAATATGGTTATTTTTTTTATGGGTCTAGCACACGTGCTACAGGGAAGTCCCTAAAGCGCTACAGGAGCGGCATGTGTGCGGAAAAAGCGATTCACGTGGTTCTTGAATCGCTGTAAATTGTACTCGGTGAGAAACACAGCCCTGGGCAAATTACTCAAAATGTTCTCCATATAAAAGACTGTTTGAAAAGCTTTGTACGCGGAGTAACAAGCTGACGTGTATTTCTAACATGCACCGCTCTGGGAGGAATTAAGCGGGCTACATCCTTCGAACACTTTCCATGAAAATAATAGTAGAACAGATTCAAGTCGCCAACCGTTCTTCGATGTTCCAGCGAATCAAAGTCGCCGGTCAGTTCCGGGTCTCCAGTCAGAAGAACGGGTCTTCTCTGAACAGAATCCAACAAATGCAGTGTGTGTTTGGGAGCGGAGCCCCAAACATGGGAACAGTATTCCATAGTTGAGCTTTGTAAAGAATTAACAGTTGTTGTGGAGTGTAAAGCTTTCTGATTCGAATTAAAATTCCCAACTTTTGAGAAGCTCTCCTTGCTACGCCTGCAACATGTTCATGCCAGAACATATTTGCTCCCAAATTAATGCCCAACAAATTAAGTGATGATGCTAGGAGAATGGAGTGTCCCGACATGACTATGTCGGGTTCAGCAACGTTAACTTTTTTAGAAAAAACTGCCGCCTGGGCTTTTGTAGCGTTAAACTCCACTTGGTTACTGTCACCCAATTTCTTCCAGGTCTTTGTTAAGTTGAACTACCTCCTGCTGTTTGCGGATATTCGACTGAGTAGCCGATGTCTGAGCGTTCAAAGTGAATGAAGAGATAAGCGTACTGTCATCTGCAAAGCTGTAGATTGGATTCCGCGTCTTTTTCAGCAGATCGTTAATGTAAATGAGAAAGAGAGTAGGAGACAGTATGGAGCCACAAACAGAACTTTTCAGACATACCATAGCGTAGCTTAGCTAACTGTCCATCGTGACAAACACGGTCGAATGCCTTGTATATGTCAAGAGCAACCACTTGAGATTCTCCAAAATGTTCAATTGCGTTGTTCCAAACATGTGTTACATAAGTCAGAAGGTCTCCTGTTGATCTATGTTTACGAAAGCCATATTGGTGATTGCTAATAATGTTGAATCCTTCAAAATATTTTAGAAGATGCTGATTGATAACCTTTTCCATGGCTTTCGATATTATTGAAAGCAGTGCGACTGGTCGGTACTTATTTGGCAAGGTCTTCTTGCCTTTTTTAGGTATCGGCTGAACCGTGGCACATTTCCAACAGGAAGGAAATATTCCCTTTCTATAGGATAGGTTGAAAAGTCTACAGAAAACTGGTGTTAGTTCTATAGCACAGTTTTTGAGAACTATGGCAGGTATTAAATATTTAAATAAATACTAACCATGTCATTATAAAAGCCACATTCTTGTGTCTCTGCACTATAGAATGATACGGATTTAACACGAATACAAGAATCTAGCCTTGAAGATAATACCTACCTGGTGTTGAAACGTTGACTTTAATTTAAATATTTAATTGTGGTCGTATTATCTAAGCTGTCAATTGTCTTTTTTTGTCATAACCAAAATGGACCTGAATAATCCTAAATCAAAGTAAATGAGTAAATCTAAAAGGGTATTAAATTGTCCACAATATACTTCTTATTTTATTATACACTGGTGAGTCAAAAAATCGACTCAAACTCTTTTACTTCATCTAACATCAATCTTTGAATTTAATTTTGAAGCAGTGGAATTATTTTTGGTATCATTAGAATGCTGATTTTTTTACTCTTTACAATAATACAAAAAAAATTTGAATTTCCAAAAAGTTTTACTGATTAAAACGGTTTTACTTACTACTTGCTCCCCCAGCAACGTACTCGTTGCGCGCTATGCATCTCTCTAAAAACACATGCAGCTGCATTTTCCTATCATTCCTTTATCGGAACTTGAACCGTCAACATTTCTTCCATATCTGCATCATCGGAAAATGGATACCACCCCGGAAGAAACGGCATAAGTCATTGTCCTATTGCAAGAAGGGTATGGCTAACGTGTAGTTGCTGCGCAACTGCATCTGAGCCAGTCAGCTGTCTCCAGAGTCTACAGACGTTACCAAGAGACTGGTGCCTTTCACGGAGATCAGGATCCGGAAAAAGAAGGTGTACCTCGGAGCGAGACGACCGCCTCATTGTCAACATAACTCTAAGAAATCTTCACTTGAGCGGCATTGAGGTTCAGCAGGCGCTCCGACAAATTTGTGGTCGGGCTGTCAGTCACTGGACAGTTTGAAGAAGACTTAAAGAAGCTAACCTAACTCCGAAGAGACCAGCTAACGGACCCAAACTGACAGCAGCCTATCGACAAGCGCGAGTCAGATGTGCCCGAGAACATGTCGACTGGACCTTAGGGCAATGGTGCTCCGTTTTATTCTCCGACGAGTCCCGAATGTGTCTACATGGCAATGATGGAAGAAGACGAGTCTATAGGAGGCCTGAGGAGTGCTATGCGCAGTGTTGCATTATTGAAACTGTCGCTTACAAAGGACGTTTTGTTATGGTGTAGGGAGGAATCTCACTCGATGCGAAAATCGATTTGCTTTTCATGACTGATGAGACTCGTAGCGGTGGATTAACTGCTCACCGATAAGTCGAGGAGATCCTGCAGGAATATGTCGTTCCTTACGCTGGGTTGTTGACGATAGCTTTGTGCTAATGTATGACAATGTGAGGCTACATGCTGCTACGTCGGTGCGGTAATACCTGGCGAAAGTGGGAATACCCACGTTAGACTGGCCTGTGTGTCCGCAACAATCAATTGCACAGGGAGTTTGAAATGCCCACAATAAAAAAATTCACACGTAACGCCCAGCGTCTCTTCCTTGAGAAAGCAGCTGTCCATTCTAACCCCGACATAGCTAACACTTTCAGAGTCAACGTAAACGTCGGCAACCGATACTTACGACCTACAGACATTCTACCACACCTAACATTAGACTCGACCATGGACTACCCTTGACTTAGCATTTAAGGATGTAAACATCACACAAAACTAACACAATTGTAACTCAACACTCCCCGGAACTTGGGGATTTAGATTAAGTTAGCTTTAAGTTAAGATAAGGTAGGTTAGTTCTATTCATTAGAAAATTAACCTTAGAGTTAAAAAACATTCAAACATCTAGACATTAAAAATCATCATTATGTAAAAGGAATAAAGGGTTTTCCCAGCTCACAAGGAGTTTTAGTGGATATGCCAACCCTTCAGGTAGGGAAAGCCCCACATAACTGGAGCACTGGCCTGCACAGAGTCGTGATATCAGTCCAATCGAGCACATGTAGGATGAGCTCAAAAGAAGGGTTCGAGCCAGAAATCAAGCTCCTGCCTCGCTGAGGGACTTAAAGGTTGGAAGGCGGAAGAGTGGGGAAGAATCCCACAGACAGTGGTGAAAAAGCTCACCCGCTCCATGAAAAACCGGCTGGAAGCAGTAATAAGAGCTAGGGAGGGGGGGGAGGGGTGATATAAAATATTAATTTTGGTTTTTATCAATAAATTTGAATGTTAAACTTAAAATTTTTCCTTTCTGTTATCCCTATTTTCAATCCATATTTCCCCTTTCAATCAATTTAATCAGTAAAAAGCATGAGGTATGCTATGGAATTTGGTATCATTTGAAAGAGAATAGGCTTCAACGAGCCAACTTAAAGGATTTTCGAACGCATCTTCGTCTAAAATAAGTCTTTTTGTTCAGCTCTAATGCTGTTTTAGATATGGGCGACTATTAATGCGTGCACTGGATTTCCTTTTATCTAGATAAATGATTGTGTGAGTTAAAATCCCAATTCGCAACGAGCAAGTGGAAAACGGAATATTTATACTTCCGTGGTAGCAAATAAAGTATTGAGTCTACTTCGAGAAATACTGTTATCTTATCTCTATTTTCTAGGTTTGCGAAAATTATGTGACGTAAATTATTTGAAAAATTCTGTTATTGAAAATACTGCAAATTGTTATAGATATCAAGGGCCTAAAAGTGTCAACTACATTTAGTAAGTTAACAGTAAATGTTTCTTGTTAATCTAATTCATAATTGCATCCTACTGACGAGACTATAAGGTTGTCGAATCAGATTCTGAGTTCCATACTCAAAGATTTTTTAACGGGCTAACAGACAATTATGAATTTCGTTGTCATACACTTCAAGGCATTTGTATTTTATCATACTTGCAACTTGTGTCCATCAGAGAAAAGACATAACAATCAAACTAGAGTCGACATGTTTCTAGACGTGTTATCAAATTTTATTTTCGACATGAACTATTTCTGTAATTTTTACCCTCAGTCAGCTTAGGCATACCTGTTTTAAATACCCCAAAGAAAATAATACCACTGATGAAAAAAACACTGTCATGTCGACGAATCCCTACGCAATTTATAGACACATTACAAGGGTATTCATTTGTCTGTGAAATAAGCACAAGTATGAATTGTAGCACTGTCATCTTTTGAGAAACAAAATCTAAAAAAATATAATTACTGAAAATTGTTAATTTTTAAAATCTTCTTAAACCTTTTAATTCAATTTAAGGTCTAAATAATATTAACGCTATTTGATAAAACCTTAATTACGACGGAATAAAACTACCGTAAACAAGATTTCCGTTAGTTTAATTTAATTCTTTGATTTTGTGTACAAGATGTCCGTTTTTATACTTCTGGGATTACTTTTAGTGCCGCTACTGGTGATCGGAGACGACAGCGATGTGCTGACGTAGCATTGCAAGACTCGGTAGCCAAAATGGACAGCGCGGTCGGCTAATGGCCAAACGGGTGCCACTTATTCGCCTTCAACTAAATTGTTAAGGACGGCAAAAAACAGTTTGACCCTACATATGCAGTAACGGACTTTATAATAGTCTCTTATTTTCAGTACCATTTAAGAATAGAATTACGTGAATTCAAGGGTAAGGTATTCATATGTGAGAGAATAATAAAGTGTGATCTGTATAATTTTGAAAGTAGCTGCAGTTTTAAAGCAGGTAATATTATACAATCACTTCTAGATAAACCTAAAGAATGGGTGAATATTACATAAACTAAAATTATGGTAATTAGTAGACAACACGACGAAACTCCTGTCAAAATGAACTAATGAAAATCTCAAAAGTTATGTGGATTGACAAGCGGCATTTAGGGCACTGTAAATGCAAAAAAATGCATCTAAAGTTGAGAAATTGATTTGTTTAACTTTGGGAGAAGGTGCTGTGGTGCACAAAATGGGCAAAATATAATACCAGCGGTTTCGAAGCCGTGACATTGATCTTTTGAATCTAACTTTCTTAACAATGCCATAGAAAGTTCCTTCTCACGTGGGGCATTCTCCAAATATGTCCCTGTCTTATTACTACTTATTTAGTTAGCTGGAATATCATCCCGCCGTACATTGGAGAAAAAGCAAAATCGAATTTATTGACTCGAAACCACGAACTTTTTCCAGAGAAGAAATCCGCCAGCTACCTGAAAAGTGGGCAAAATATATGGATGATCGAAACGTATCTTGTTTGTAAATAAGTGAACATTTTGGTAATGCAAAAAACTTAGAGAATCAATTTGTATACCTAATACATTAAGAGGAGTCCAATATTCCATACTGAGTCGTATACTCTAGGGGAAGTTCAAGCGGCAAGGCAATATTCGGGGCTCCATAACCTAAGAAACGGGTACGGTATAACAGACGCTTTAACCATATTTAGAAACGCGGAAAAGGGTACCAGTTTTGGGACAAATGATAAGGAATGGAACGCATTCGTGATCGCCAACATGCGGCATGGCACGCAACATTCGAGATAATCATCACCGATCATATTTTGAGCTATTAATACATATTTGTGAATGGCTAGTACTTTTGCTCGAATAATTTTATTACGGTTCTGTATCGTTGCCCTTACACATACGAACTGACGATGCAAAGAAACGCCGTCAGCAGCCTTTAATGGGAAATAATTTAAATGCCATCATCGGCTCGTTTAAATCGATAAACTGGCGGAATTAATTATCTGCTGGTCAACGTGTTTAAGTTAATTTGGATTTTTGGCTAAGTTATTTTATTTTTTTATTTTTTTATAAGAAGTTGAAATAAAAATATTTCTGTAAGTTAACACAGGAAATATCATACGTTGCGATGATAGATTTGTCTTGTTACGTATAATTGTTGTAATTTGAAATAGAGACTATAACATAACATTCCAAACCATGAGTCCCCCCAACCTGACCCCCCAAAGACCTGGAAGAAATTCTATCTTGGGGTGACAGTAACCAAGTGGAATTTAACGCTACAAAAACCCAGGCGGCAGTTTTTTCTAAAAAAGTTAACGTTGCAGAACCCGACATAGTTATGTCGGGGCACTCCATCCCTCTAACATCGTCACTCAATCTGTTAGGCGTTAATTTGGGAGCAAATATGTCCTGGCATGAACATGTTGCAGGCATAGCAAGAAGAGCTTCTCAAAAGTTGGGAATATTGTTTCGAACCAGAAAGCTTTACACTCCACAACAACTGTTAATTCTCTACAAAGCTCAAATTCGACCAACTATGGAATACTGTTCCCATGTTTGGAGCTCCGCTCCCAAACATACACTGCATTTGTTGGATTCTATCCAGAGAAGAGCTGTTCGTCTGATTGGACACCCGGAACTGACCGACGGCCTTGATTCGCTGGAACATCGAAGAACGGTTGGCGACTTGAGCCTATTCTACAAGTACTTTCATGGAAAGTGTTCGAAGGATGTGGCCCGTTTAATTCCTCCCAGAGCGGTGCATATTAGAAGTACACGTCGCGCTAATGCTTCACATCCGTATGAGGTTCAGCTTGTTACTCCTCGTACAACGCTTTTCAAGCAGTCTTTTATATGGAGAACATCATACCTTTGGAATGGTTTACCCAGGACTGTGTTTCCCATCGAGTACAATCTACAGCGATTCAAGAACAACGTGAATCGCTTTCTCCGCACACGTGTCGCTCCTGTAGCGCTTTAGGGACTTCCCTGTAGCACGTGTGCTAGACCCATCCCCATAAAAAAAAAAAAAAAAAAAATTTTATTCCTTATCTAGTATGCCGTTTCTTTTCTCGTTTCTTCCTCACCAGTTTCTCTTTTAGTGTAAGAGTTTGGAGAACCATCATAAAGAAACTGTTTTTTTATCCATAAATCTTAAAAATTGTAGCCTTGGATTGCTAGCTTCTTTAGCAAATATTGGGATCTTCATAGTCGACCTGGCAGCAACAAATCCGTAACGAGCCTGAGGGTCTCCTTACTTCTTGCCTCAATCGGTCTCCCTAATCTGAGATCATCCTGAATTGAATTTTGGCCCCATTGAAACTATTTCGAACAAAAATTTACTTAAAAAGTCCTTGCTGCACCCCTGAGCCATCATTCAAGAATAACTTTTCGTCTATTTCTCTCTCTATCGAGAAGCTGCATTATTGCTCGATGTATCAAAATTTTTTTAAGCATTTTTCGACAGAAAAAAAAATATAAAGGTTGCAAAACGCAACAAACTGGTACAAAATGTTTTTATGACCAGATAAATAATTTATAAAGTACTCTCGTATAATAAGTACCCTCGTATCAAAAGTTCCTTTGAATATTTTTAAATATTATATGTAGAATATGAATGATTATTTTTACCTGGTTATATAAGAAGAGGGATAGACAGTTTTGTACTAAAAGTTACAGGTAATGCTGGTAAAAATAAAAAAAAACACATCATTTAATCACCACAATTCAACAAATCTTGTAGAAAGTTGCAAACGACTTCTGCAAGGTAAAAAATGTATCATACAACCTATCGTTGTGACAAAGTGATCCATTTTAAAATACGACCCAATAAATTATCACATTTTCTAGTATTTCAGGAGTTTATGTAGTCCGTCTCTAATAGCCTTTTTAGGAAATAATAATATGAATATAAATTGAATATAATGAAAATTTATATTAAAGCTATGACAGAGAATTGTGTATCATACTTTAAACAGTTGTGAGTCTGGATCATTCTGTTTTTAGTTAAATTCATAATATAAACATAATGAATAATCTGTATATTCTTTTCGCATTATATTTTCCCTTTATCTAAACACCCTTACCTTTCCCCTTCAGAAAATTCTAACGTGAAAATGTTGAGAGAATGCAAATTAGGAAAATATTTATTCTTATACGCGGTGACTCATTTTAAAAGGAAATATTTACCCAACAGAAATTACTTTTCTCTTAAACTGCCTGTACGAGGTTTTGCTTATCTGGCTACCCTTCATACTGAGATTGCGGATAGCTGCGAATCTTCAAAATTTGTTCCCTTTTCCTTGTAAATAATTGTTTTTCTTTTATTTGTTGCGTATGGAGACTCTTTAAAACCTAAAGATCCAAGAATTCCAGAGCGGAACATGTGCGAATTCAAGGTCTTAAATCTTCAATGAACTTATTTGTTTAAAACAGACAAAGTTATTTTAAAATAGAGATTTTCTAGATCAGAGTATACAAAACGAAAATGGTATAAGAATTCATATTAACATCATTTAGTTGGACTTTTGCGTCAACAATAATTCCTGTTAATTTTTATTAATTTCTTCTAAAACGGAGGGATACATGCCGCATCAGTCAACAATCAACATCCGTGTAAGGTTTAACTTTTCCGTCTTCACATCGTCCTCATCAAGAACTCTTTGATACAGGAAATTTCATCTTTTTAGAACGGTTTAGGCCAATATTTCCCACCTTTACTACTTAAAGCGTTTCAAATCTAAAGTAAACTAAATTTAA
This sequence comes from Pachyrhynchus sulphureomaculatus, assembly GCA_019049505.1. Lineage (NCBI taxonomy): Eukaryota > Metazoa > Arthropoda > Insecta > Coleoptera > Curculionidae > Pachyrhynchus > Pachyrhynchus sulphureomaculatus. The sequence goes on along the minus strand of CM032450.1, from coordinate 30,568,204 downwards.
GAATTTCCCTGTGCTCATAAAAAATAACTTATTTGTGTGTTATTAAAGAATAAATCTACGGCGTAGTTCTTTAAACGTATGTAAGAAATGTTAATATTTATATATAGAGAACGTAAAGGTGGCGTGTTTGTATTTTATTCGTAAAAATAAACAGAGGTAGAAGATAAAAGAGCCACCAAATAGGATAGGGTAGAAATAAGGTAAACGGCGGGACGTTCTGACCACAGGCCGAATATCTCATCGAGGTGTTTACTTCGGTGGCGACCGCGGCGTTAGCGGCCAACACGGCGTACGGTTGCCGGGGAGTGGCTTGCTATTTCAAGCAGAATAAACACATGGCTGTTTTCTTTGTTCCGGCAAACTAAACAACCATCCTGGAATCCAAACAAGCCGGCCAGCCCCAAATTCAATTTAGTCTTTGCATGCGGCTATATCGCGAAACGTCAACACTGCGGACCGGACTGCCGGGACTTGACGAAAGCCGCTTTCTAAGCTACACGCTCTGCTGCCCTGCCGTTGCTGACCCGCTGCATGCCGCCCGCTTACGGCCAATGCAGCCAAAGGCACTATTTACATATGCACATTATCGTTCCGCTTTAATCCTTGCAGAAACATCATATCCACTGAAAATACATCTTTTGCAAACTAGAAATAATATTCCTACCAAATTTACGGATGAGCTATCATTTGCTTTTAATAATACAAATGCAGAAATTTAACCACAATGTCCTTTTAATGACCAGCTTATGTTAGTAATGTATATTTTTCTCTAAATTGTCACTACAGTACAAAATACATTAAGCTATTAGTAAATAAAACATAACATTATGCACCTATTTTCTTGTAACCATAAAAACATCGACTAGAACATCTTTCTTTTTAATTAATTAGAAAAAAATAGTAATGTGGCGAACTTAGAATGAAGCAAGATTGCATTGGTAAAGCTAAAGTGGTTAACGCAGTACTTGCTTTTGCAAACATGCAGTACTACAGTATTACAACTCGATTATTTGAATGATAGGTACTGTATAGTTAGATTTTATTCAAAAAAAGTTGTAGGAATTCTTTTAAAATTCAAAATAATGAAAAAAAACAGCATAACATTTTAGATTCCTTGGCTACAACAACATTGAATGAGACATATAGCATGATATCTGCAAACCAACCCCCTGTAACTTCCTCTCATATTTGCTTAAAACATTATATACTTGATTAAAAATAACTTGTTGCTGTGTTTATAATTTAAAAATAAATCTAAAACCAATAATATTATTGAAACTGTGCAAAATGTATCCCATCTTTTCCCGCACCTTTTCTACTTTTTTCTTTCCTACTTCAAGTATTATAACTGTACCAAATTTTAAATCGATATTTCATTTCGTTCGACAGTTATCGTATCAACAAATAGACCGACGGAAATTAGATATTATGGTTTTCGTGAAGTACGGACCTAAAACGTGAAAAAATGCAAAAATCGCGACGAGTATAATTTTCAGGAATACCATAGAGCCCTTCAGATGCAAAGTAATAATAAAATTTTTATGGGAAATGTCAAAAAAATATAAAAAAACAGTTTTAGAAAAATCACGCGCTCCAAATCCGACAAGTAATTCCCGTAATTACTCGATATATTTTAGAAACGGAACGTGTCGTCGATAAATTCCCTTCAAACTTCGCTACCCTCGTGGCTCCCCCCTCCTCTCCTCGACGTCCCCGCCACGCTAAACCGAAGCTTTTATCTTCGCTAATCCACTTTGAATTGGAAGTAAGCAAATAATTTTGAACACGTTGCATTTTTGACCCTTTCTGTTTTCTTTTAACGGGGTGGCAATTTTTTTCATTCCTGAAAAGAAGTATCAGTGACATAAACGATAAACGTCAGCTTAAAAGGTACAGACACATTTTTTAAGCTCCCTAATGAGGCCTAAACTTCGTTTAAACTTTTCTTGCTTGTCCTGTTTTTTTAATGGAATGCAATCACTGTGAAGCTTCTCGTTTGTTACTAACAATTAATTTTATGTTAAATAATAAAATAAGATTGACGTTTCCACAAATGGGTGGCTATAATACATTTTCTAAACAATTTTTTTAAAATAAACCCTCTTTTAAAGTCAAAATTTTTAAAAATATTTGAAAGATTTCGTATAATTTTAATAGTATTAAGAAAAATATTTTTTGTTTTTTGTTGATGTAGTGAACAAATTTAGAGCATTTATAGAGAACTTGCAGCTAAACATATGGGAAGAGGTTGTTTCGTATATATAGTTGAGGGATGTGAATGTTATGTTATTCTTTCATTATTTTCCATTTTAACAGTAAATAATATGTAGAGTTAGTCCATAAGTTTAAAAAAGGGTATTGTTTGACAACTGAAAATTCCTTTATTTTAAATATTTTCTTGAACAAATTTACTACAACAGTTTATTTTAAGCATTTTAAACACAAAATTGGTAAAGTTATTTACCCAGTATTCAGTCATCTTGCATATACAAGTTGTGGAATAAATACGGAATTTAAGTTTTTCAGCCTAAATAATTTCTATACACCATTTCTGTTAAAATTGAAAATAATAAAAAATAATAATTCATAATATTTTTAGATTCCTAGAATCTAAGAATTCAAAAAGGATGTCTAATATAAAATACACGGAGTAACTTCTAAATTCTCTTTTTATCCCTTTAACTCTTTACATATTCGGTGTAAATAATTAAAAATTATGAAAAAAAAATAGAAAAATTTTCCAATTTCTCGACTTCAAGAAGCCCGATAGGAATATATAACACAATTTATAAGGAGCAATCCCTTTATTTTCTTTTGCTACCGCTTTAACTTTCTATATGTTCGTATATTCGAAACAACTCCTATGGTATAACTTCTTCCTCCACCCCTTTAACCCTTTATATGTTTACACCTAAATAATTGAAAAAAAAATGAAAAGATAACACAATTTCAAATTACCTGACTCCAGTAACCCTGAAAAGGTCTTATATCTCGTTAAGTACAGAGTAACACCTCTAGCTTTCCTACCTACTTTTCAACCATCCATATGTCTCACTATAAATATGTTAGTTGAAAAAAATTAGAGAATAACACAATTTACAGATTCATTGACTTTAAGAACTCTGAAAAAGGATCGAAAACACTCCTTTAACCTTTACATGTTTGATAATAAATAATAGAAAATTATGAAAGATAATCAAATTTTTCGGTTTGAAGAAACCTGGAAATGACGTGTAACACGATATATACTAACTCCCTTCCCCCCCTCTTTAACTCTTCTTATATTTAACTATAAAAATTGAAAATAACGAAACAGAACAACAAAATTTTTAAATACCTCAGTTCTAAGAACCCTGAAAAGGATACATAACGTCCTCCTCCTCCTGCCTTTGAACTTTTCATAAATCTGACTATAAGTAATTGAAAATAATGAAAACAATAAGATATATTTTAGATTTTTTACTCCAAGAAGAAAGGATATATGACCAAAGACATATGGAGTAACCCTGTAACTTTCTTCCTCACTCCTTTAACCCTTTATATGGTAGCTCATAAATATTTGAAAATAATGAAGAAATAACACGATTTCGATATCTCTAACTTCAAGAACCACCTCAAAAATTATTTATACCGCGATCTAAATTCTTATAATAATGTAGAAAATTAAGAAAATTTTTCTACTTTCATCACTTTCACCCCTTCTTAATTTATATTGCTCATAAACTGTGGGTTCCATTTCCCCAAGTGATATTTAATTTAAAACAGATATCTGATTTCGTTTGAGAATTACCGTGCCAACCGATCGACGGAAACCAGGGCTATGTTTTTCGTCACCTAGAGGCCCTGAAACGTGAAGATATGAAAAAATCTCGGAGTGTGATTTTCTCACGAATTCAGTATTTCCCATTAGTAAGGGAAGTAATAATTAATCGTCCCTTTAATATAATGGCTTTTTTCAATTCGTAAAGATTTTCGTTCGTGGTAGTTTTCTTAGAATATGAATCTGTTTCATTAACAAAAGGCTAAAGTCTTAAATTCACGAATGGCATCAGCCTTAACTCGTCTCAAACTTCGACATAATTTCACACGTCACTTGATTTATTTATCTTTTAGAAATTGGCTCTGAATTTCACGTCTGGGTGATCTTTATTTTCTGTATTTAATTGAATAAGACCTATATGATTTTTATTGAATATCTAATAATAATAAGTAACGGCATCAATATAATGTTCTTATAGGTAAAAAATTTTGGGGTCAAGGCAATAGAATATTCTTCTCTGCGAATTTTGAATTTCCTGGACTTGGACTAAAGCGATCAGGCAGCTTAATAACAGACTAAGGAATTGGTATCTGTCTATGATAATATTTAAGCCGAGGAATCGTAGTCCTACGAAGTCTCTATTATATTATCTCGGCGAGTGTTTTTTTCCTGTCATTTACCTATTATATCTTTACCCAAAATTTAGTCAGATAACAATGATTACAACTTCAGTTAAGTGCGTTAAATGTATCCATTTTTAATAATACTCGTATTTACAAAATCAGACAAATAAAACATTTAAAATCAAAAAGAATACACCTCCACTCTCCCCTTTTTCCCCATTTTATATTGGAGACATCTGGGCAAAACGCTTTCAATTAAGATGAAAAATCCAGTGCATTAGCAAGGGCGGGTTGCGGGGGAAAGAGTAGTTTAAAAAGGGGCTGGAGGGGTAAGGGGATAAAGCGGTGCAAGTGGGTGGTTTAAAGGGTGGGAAAACTCTATTCTAGACAGCGTCTGATTAGAGAGGACATAGCTCTGAATATAGAGCTGTCTTCGAGGTGTTTCGCAACTTAAAATGCATCTTTTTGCAAGAAGTCTACAATTTAGAAACTTGAAAACCTACATAATGGGGAATTCTCAAGAGGTTAATTAGGGTACAATAATACAACAATTAATAAAATACAATAAGTATTTAAAAATTGTTTAAATTTTGCTGTCTAACGCTGTTTAATGTATTAAATGTAAGAAGATATTAATTAATAGGATCATTTTTGGCCTATTGTGTAGTCTAAATATGAGTTTTTAAGTATTAAACTTTTAGTATCATATTCTTACAATTTATATTATGTCATTTCGCTTTTAAGTTATTTGTTCTGTAATCTGTGAGATGTTAGACTGAGCAGAAATTTTTAGCCATTTTCTGCTTTTTCGGAATATTTTTGAGATAGGGGAGCAAGGGGTTTATTGTAACTGGGGTAAGTAGTAACACGTAATTGTTACTAGGAATCTGAACTATATAAACTCATATTTTTTGCTCAATTTAATTCTTAAGTCATGCGACATTACTTCATGTAGATGTGTGCATGTGCTTCATTTTGGCTAGGTAACGTAAAATATTGATTTCGTAAAATTTGGCTTTTCATTTCTATAATTAATTAATTTAAAACCTTTAGTTTTACATATAGTTCCAAAATGTACTTAGTTTTAATATTCTTTAAAAAGTTTCACGTTTAGAGACATAATTTTATGAAATTTTTGTTAAATGTAGAAAATTATGGTACGGGGATTGTTGTAACAATATCTTGGGGCACATTGCAACATGTTATCCAGTATATGGCCTTTCAATGTTGATATCTTTCAAGACAGTGACTTTGCACCATTGGACCTCGAAAATCCAGAATTATTACAATTTGTTCCCGAACTTGACATAAGCACTTCTGAAATTATACATTACACTTAAATTGCAAAAGAACCAACTCCCAGTTACCCAGTTTTGCAAAAACATTTTTCACCTTCGAAGGTTAGACCTCTTCCAAAGGCTCCACCGCCGAAACCAACAACGCATAGCAGACCCAAAAATATCCACTGTTTTAACTGATACACCTGAAAAGGAAGCTTTAAGAAAAGAATATGAAGAAAAAATGACAAGGAGACAGAAAAAAGGTGGCAGACATGGATCAAAAGGAAAAAGAAAGGGAAGAGGAAAAGGCAAGGGCAAATCAACGAAAAAAAAAAAAGAAAAATGATAAAGAAAAAGTTGAAAAAAAGAATTTTGAGGTCTGATTCAGAACCTGAAATTGAGGAGTGGCATTGTCTAGTTTGCGGTGAAGCCTCTAGCAATTCTGATAAAGAGGATTTGCTAGAATGTATATCATGTAAAGTGTAGGTAGATGTGAAATGTAGGAGATACTATATCATTTATTTGTATAAATTGTTACTTTGATGAAGACTGAATTTCGTCATTATGTAGCGTCTATTTTCCAAACGTTGAATATTTTTTTAGATACTTGTAGTGAGTTAAGTAAATGAATATGACTAAAACTGCCATGTTGATTATAAATATAATATATCTAACTAAGAAATTAGTCACATAAACACTTAAATCTTTAATGTTGATTGTTTTTGTAGAAGTATGCTTTAGTTTTACTGATGATAAATTTTATAGATAATGTAAAGTGTTATGTTGGTTTGGAAAATAACAAAATTAAAGCTCAAATATGTATCAAAATTTACTTCATTTTTACTATTACTACCTGCCCCAAAGCTCTTACATCTAGTCCCAAAGACGGGGCAAGTTGAATCAAAGGTCTTTCTTTAAGAAAATGTTTGGTATGAAGTACATATTAATAATTTTAATCTTATTCCTTTTCGGTATAATAGAGGAATAGCTAGGCTATCGACAGACGCTCTTTTAGTACTAAAATAGCAAACAAATATTAAATTACATTATGTTTTCTAAAAATTGTTACAACAAGCCCCCCGCTCCCTTACGTTACGTATACAGTCAATATATTTTTTTATGAGGACACTCTATATTTTAGTTAAGACGAAAAAACAGCATAATTTTATAGATTATTTTAACCTTTATGTATATAACTATAAATAATCATGCTTGAAATTTCAGGAACAGTTCTCATTATACAATACAAATTTGTCTATCCACATTTTTTTCATCTCCTTACCTTGAAGAGGTATCGCTCAAAAATTATACGTGCACTTCTACTTCAAGAATTATATGAATTTAAAAGTTATAGTGCCAGACACACAGACAGACCAACAGAGCGACCGAAATTAAAGACGTAACGATATGTAATGGTGTCTTTTGTATAATTGTAGAATTAAAACAAATAATCCAAAAGTACATGAAAAAAATGCTAAAAATTAGCTTTCGTATGAAATTTTTATTTATTAATCCCAGGTCATATTGCTAAGGCTAGAGAAAAAATGTAAATTCGTTTATTACAAAATGTCAGAAGAAAAGAAAATTATTCAATATTTATTAAACATACTTCAATCGTTACTAATAGCTTATTATTATCTTATTTACATTGTTATTTGAGAAAAAAATTTCTGACTTTTATACTGAACTAATATTATGTTTTTTAAAGAAAAATAAGATATTTTTAGGTTATAGGGTGGATAATGGAAGATTTTATTTTTCCATCGAAGGAATCCCCAATATACGAGGCAGCTGCAAGATTCATGCATGACCGAACGGAGTGTGTCAGTTCTTAATGCTTAGAAAATATATGATCGGAGGCGCGTATAGTGCCGTTCTCTCGCGAAAAGCCATCTTCCAATGACAAGAGATTTTCATCGATAAAAAAAATTACTAATACGATGCGAGGATTTAGCTGATATTGCTTTTGTGTCTCGTCACTTATTCTTTCCCTTAAAGGTGCATTTTGCGTATTTTTCTACTTGACTGGAGCCTTTGTATTCTTTGCTAATGATATTTTTAGCATATTTTTACTTAACGAAAAGAAAACATTCGGTGTTTTTGTTAATAATGTCAAGAAACTGACCAGTGACCTTTCTGTTATCGTATGGGGTATATCTCGAAAAATAGCCTCAGGCAAGAAGAACAGTGGCATTTAGTTGGGACGATACGGAAATCAAAAGACCACATATCGGGCACCGGCGACTTTACGTAGTGAGAATAGCCTTTTAGAGAAAATATTATTCAATAGCGCGCCTTGTAACTTTTAAAATTAACATAAGAAAAATGTCTGCCAATAAAAAGAAGTGGAACTTTCTGGTTTTCATTTTAAATTGGTGGCGGCATTTAAACGGCGAACGAAGTTCACAGAATTCACATTAAATTATATCTAAAACCGGTTTTTAATTTTGCCGTTGCAGTAGAGAAAACTGCTAACGCTTAGAGGTGAGAGAAAAAAGTGAAAGAACTGGGGACAAACCAACAGCCGGGGCGACACCTGGCATTTGTTAAAATCTTTAATTAAAATACGAGACCGAAAACAAAGAATGTTGCAAAATTAGCTTCATTTCTAATTATGCAGCAGCAGCGCAAATATCTTAATTTTGAAAGCCCGGAAACGAACGAACAGCGCGAAAAACTTTATCGAACACATCTATCAAGCGGAAATATTCCGTTTTAATTTATTAAATCTCCGATTCGCTTTGAAAAGGTCTGTATAGTTCCATTTAAAGGATTAAATATATAAATGCTTTCAGGTTCATTTTATGAGGGTGTGTTTTTTTAGTGTTCCGTACTTATAAGATGACTTCGGTGTCCGTCCGTCGGTCTGGCACTAATATAGGAATTGATGGCCTAATCAGAGCCGTGTAGTTTTGAAAGTTAAATTTTAACTCAAGGGGTTAGTTTTGGGGGTGAAATCGGAAGTGAAAAAAAAATTACCAGGTTATCGAGTGGGGTGTCAAATGAAAGCTTGTAAAAAGGCGAGTTCAAGAATATATATAATGTAATACTTGCACACACTTCTCTTTGTATTATTTTTAAAAAAGTGCGAAAAATCGCTGCCCCTCCCCCCTTATCTTGAAAAGTACTGATCAAAAAATTTTGAAGAAATTCTGGCATATTCTCTACAGGGTGTAGATTGAACGAAAATTATCACGAGTGCATTACGTTTAATAATTTATTTGGTATGTAAAAAAAAACAGAAATTTCAAAGTTATTAGTTTCAGTAAATATCGGTTAAAAACTTTGTTGAAAACTCATTTGGGATGTGTTTTGTAAAGTTACATTTTATACTTCCGTAACAAATTTTTTTATTTTAAAAGCAATCAACGTATGGAGCACTAATTGTACAAGTACAACTTGCACTTGACCGGTTATTTAAGTTATTTACACTTCCATACTTAGTCCACGTTTCTGAAGTTATTTCATTTCATTCAAAAAAAAGTTCTTTCAACACACAACGCTACAGCAGGGCAAAATTTCAGCCTCCAAAGTTCAAATGTTTAAACGAAAATATATTGAGAAGTCGACCGAATTTTCGCCTTTTTTGAAGGTGGTTACGATTGCATTTCATCGAGTCCTTCTTCGTAGGAGGATCCCAAAGTCTCATCGCCTGTGAAAATTTGCGAGAAATAACTCTTATCATGCAGTTCTTTAATCTCTAAATTTTCATATACTATCTTGTAAACTATATATTTTGATACAACAACTTCTTTAGAAAGCACTAGGATTTTCGTTCCTAGATCTGACATCAACAAATACTCACAAAGCCTGATGGTTTTTTCAGGTCTTCTAGCTAGTCTTCCTGACCTGGGCTCACTCTGAGTTGAGTTTCGGCTCTATTAGAACTGTTTAAGCCAAAATTTTACTTGAAATTAAGATGAGCCGTCACTGCCTTACACCTGAAATTTTTTTCATGAATAACTGTTGGTCCATTTCCCCTTTTTAGTGCGAAACGTTATCACTACGCTCCAAATATGCTCCTTTTTTGCGAGAGAACTTGTAAAAAATTTCGTGAAAGTACAACTATTGATGGAAAATTCCTCACATATTTGGCACCCTGTGTCTTGAATTTTTTCTGTAGGCAAGCGTGCCTACTAGTGGTTTTAATATATATATATATATATATATATATATATATATATATATATATATATATATATATACTTAAAAATAAAATCTTAGTTGGGGAACTCGGCAAAAAAGATCACATAATTTTCATTAAGCCAATATTTCGGTCCTAGATTGGGACCTTCTTCAGGGCAAGAACTGAAAAGGAGAACAAAACATATTCACTGATAGTGTTTGGGACAAATTTAAATTAATGATGTTGTAATTAAGTTGTTATAATTAATAAAATTAGTGTAGAACAAGAATAAGATATTAGTCATAATAAAGTCAAGAACTCACATGAGTAGTGTGAAGTTGAGTTAGCCTGAATGGCTGTAGATAAAATTACAAAAACCAGATTTAAAACATGGATGTGATTGAGAACCTTGGACGTTGAAAACATTGTTAATTATTTCACCTGAGACAACCAGTTATGGCCACCGCCATATGGGAAAGATGACAAGGACGACAGGAGACAGCTGACCGACAGAGATAAGGGGCTTATTAAGAAAACTCAATTAACCAGAAAACGGGGTCGACACCCGGAAGGAACCGATCAAAATTGGGAAGTGCATGTATGGACCTTTAAGCAAGAAAGAGGTAGCCAATTGAGCGACCAAGAACCGGTATGGAACCGAGGAAGGATAAATCATAACCCAATTTTAGGTAAAGGGTGAGCGAGGGAGCGAGAGAGAGAGAGAATAATGGGAGCAGCAAAGAGGAAGATCGTCTATTATATTAATTATTAATTTATTAATTTCTTGTTGAAATATGATTGGAGGAAGAGATTGTTTGCAGGAATAAATGAAGATTGAAAGTAACAGGCGGTAATGAAGGGGTGACGCTAGATACTGTCAATGGAAGGAGGACAGTAATCGATAAGTGCACAAGGTGGCCCAGATAAAGTGGCAGGAATCTGTGGAACCCAGGATCACAGAGACCCATAAACAAAAAGAGGAAGGAGGAAAGAAACACACACAGCTAAGAGAGAGATGACTACTATTTCAATTCCGATGGATCATAAAACACTTGAAGACAGGGAATTCTCGTGTGGTGTTGATTTATCACAAGAGAGGAGGAAACATATGTTACTGAGACCATCTAGGTCGGTTCTTTTATTGATATTAAGGTGATTCTCCTGGATGTAACACATTTCAAGGAATTCTCTCTTGGAAAGATTTTTAGAGAAATGAAGAATTTTGGGTTCCCTGAAATTAAAGGAATGACCATTGTCAACAGAATGGGTCGCCAAAGCACATCTGTGTGGATGGCATCTAGTATCACTTTTATAGAGTGCAATACGACCATTCAAGGATTGAGAAGTCTGGCCAATATAGATTGATGGACAATTGAGGCAGGAAATTGAGTACACTAAGTCTGACATGGAAAGAACTGGCAACGGGGTCTTCAGCTTGCTGAAAACACGTCTGTTTTTGAAGAAGTAATATTTAGCAATTTTAATGTTAGGAATGACACGCAAAATATGGACCAATTTGTTGGTAAGGCCAGGAATGTGCAGAAAGCAACGACCAATTTATTTCGACTGGGGGAGTTAGAGGGGGAGGGGAGATTGGGTTATGATTTATCCTTCCTCTGTTCCATACCGGTTCTTGGTCACTCAATTGGCTATATCTTTCTTGCTTAAAGGTCCATACATGGCACTTCCCAATTTTGATCGGTTCTTTCCGGGTGTCGACCCCGTTTTCTGGTTAATTGAGTTTTCTTAATAAGCCCCTTATCTCTGTCGGTCAGCTGTCTCCTGTCGTCCTTGTCATCTTTCCCATATGGCGGTGGCCATGAGTGGTTGTCTCAGGTGAAATAATTAACAATGTTTTCAACATCCAAGGTTCTCAATCACATCCATGTTTTAAATCTGGTTTTTGTAATTTTATCTACAGTGTTATAGTGTGTATTTTATGGATTAACCAACGTTTTTATATATAAGCTACCTACGGCCATTCAGGCTAACTCAACTTCACACTACTCATGTGAGTTTTTGATTTTATTATGACTAATATCTTATTCTTGTTCTACACTAATTTTATTAATTATAACAACTTAATTACAACATCGGTAATTTAAATTTGTCCCAAACACTATCACTGAATATGTCTTGTTCTCCTTTTCAGTTCTTGTCCTGAAGAAGGTCCCAATCTAGGACCGAAATATTGGCTTAATGAAAATTGTGTGATCTCTTATCACGCCCCTTTTTGCCGAGTTCCCCAACTAAGATTTTATTTTTAAGAATTTTGGTAGATACGGCAATCTTTTGCTTTCTTTCTTTATATATATATATATATATATATATATATATATATATATATATATATATATATTATAAGGCTCAGCTTGTCAATCTCGTCCCCTGATATGAAAAATTTGTCTAGATTCTTGTTACTTCGCTTGTTAAGGAAAGTATTTTATTCATAAAAAAATAATATAATGCTTGAAATGGGAAAAACCTATAGTTTTTGTGCAGTCGCTTTAAAGGGAGGGGGCGAAAGGGGCGGGCATCAATAAACTTTGTACAGTTTTAATAGTACTTTGAGAATTTTATCTTGTGTTCTCTTGAGATAAATGAACAAGTTTGAAGCATAGTTATTTATAATCGAACACTGAGGTCGTTAAAGGGGTAAGGGAGGAGTTGGAGGGGTTGCTTCTTATATATCGTGCAATCTCCAGTGGTCCATGGTCTTAGAGGAGAGAAGTCCGAAAATTATGTTATTTTGTCATTATTTTTAATTTGAACAGGTAGAGGTAACAGTGTCAGGTCTCAGCGGTAAATATCTCCGACGCCCTTTCTCTGATTAACCTTTCTTATGCATATCTCATCACAAAATGTTTAATCTGGTAAAATTGTTTATTGTAAGTGCTGTAACTAAATGACTACAATATTCTAGTATTGTGGAAATTATGTTTTTCTTAATTTATTCGGTATCATTTTGTTGTCTGCTTAAATACAAGCCTAAAAAAATTCTGTCTCTTTAAAAAAGCAGACAACTTGTCTTCAAAAATATAATATTTTATCAGGGAGTTTTTTATATTACGTGATCGATATTCATCTAATGCCTTTTCGACCCCTTATAGCAATTTACACCATGTGTGCTGTATCGACAGACATTTTTCAGCGTTTTTTTTGTTACTAGAAACTAAGCAGTAGCTGATATTTATTTAAATATTAGAAGAATAAAAATATATATATATATATATATATATATATATATATATATATATATATATATATATATATTTGCCCCTTTTGTAATTTGGTGACATTTATCGAAAAATGTCTTTTTTAATTTCGTTTGTGTTATTATGTTAGTTTTTGTTAATTAAAATTAAGCTACAATGAAAATACATCCTACACACCTTTGGCAAAAATTGAATATTATACAGATATTCTAATACATTTACCCTAAAACTGAAAAAACATAAGGTTCAATAACGATATGCTGTCATAATCTTCTGACATATTTTGCGTGTTACCATTGGCTGAACGGGAGAACCAGAGACACTATATACCAACCAGTTGAGTACTGTATTTAAAACCTATAAAACTCGGCTTTATTATCATACTCTTCTTACGGAAATATTTCAAATTTCTATAAAGTTTCAAAAAAATAATCGAGTGATTTATCCAGTAATTGTCTTGCAAACATGCAGTTCTAAAATAAAAAGAGAATTTGGTTTTCTTCCAATGAACAATAACTTGCATGTGCTATAAGTAGATTATTTAAACGGCAAGAAGATTAAAAAAATTGCTCTATTCCACAGATCCTGAAAAGTAGTATATTTGAAGCAAACCTTCTAACCTGCTACAACGCTTTTAGCCCCTTATATATTTGAATAGAAATTATTATGCTAACAAATTCTTCATTCTCTGAACCAAAAACCAAAAAAATCCCATAATAACACTTTATTTTTGCACTCGACGCACGTTTTGCTAACCATGTTAGCATCGTCAGGGCGATGATTGACTCCTGATGATGCTCACATGGTTAACAAAACGCAGAAATAAGGTGTATGATGTAGTGGTGATAACTGTCGTGTAATGTCATTGTGCCAAATATTCCAAAATTCCTACGCAATATATAAAATTGATCCAAGTACATCGCTTGAACTGTTTTCACATGATGATATTTCTCAACAACTATAGGTAATTTTCTATTTTAAGTATTATAGGTTCGTATTCAAATTTCAAATCTATTTGAGTCATCGTGCCAACAGACAGACCGACAGACAGGTTAACAGTAAAGCTGATGGAAATTAGGGTTTTTACTAAAATGTGAGGAATTGCATTCTCAGAAAAAGACTTTTTCAGGAATGCAAAAGAAGTAAAACTTTTTCTTAAACAAAACATTCTTTCTATCCAGACTGGTCTCAACCCCCTCATGGTCTCTTTAATATGATTGTAAAACAACGAAGAATCATTTCATAAAAATAATTAAAACATTTTTTCACGATATAAGATGGATGTAACTTCCTTCCGTTAAGTGTGGATAGCGCAACTTTATAAGTCGATAAGATTGTTCGTAAATTCTATCTTTAGTCAGCTACACAACACTGCTCGTGACACCATAAAGCTGTAGAAGCCGATCTATGGGAATCAACTATAAATGAAATTAACACACTGTGTCGTGACGTAGAGGTAGGATTTAAAAATTACCTGTTCAACGTCATCTTGATGCAAACTGTCATTTGGCGTCGTAGCGGCAGATGGCCTTTGTGACGTAGACAGGTTAATAGCACCATCTCCATCTATCATGTCCTGGTCCATAGTTCCATCATCCTGAAAAAAAGTTCATAGGTAATTACAAAAAGGAAAAAAATATGTCGTTATGTTTATTTAATTTCTTAAATATACTTTTTGTTGGTAATTTTTTTTTTTATTATTTTTTTTTTTTTTATTGGTCTAGCACACGTGCTGCAGGGAAGTCCCTAAAGCGCTCCAGGAGTGGCACGAGTGCGGAAAAAAGCGATTCACGTTGTTCTTGAATCGCTGTTAGTATAACTCATGCGTTGCCTTGATTTTCCCGCCTTGGTGGGTGTCGGCTTACTCGCCGGCACAACACTTTTGGCAGGTCCATTATTCCATCCCTTCCATTTCTAATCAGTTGTTCGGTAAGTGAGGGGTGGGAACGTAATCTTAAAGATAGTGTGTTCGAATGTTAATAACATCCAACGTTCTTCAAAATCATTTAGTGAATGTATCCTTACCTACATGGAATTTGGTATATAGGCGTCGATTTCGGTGTAAACATTATTCCTTCTATAATATATATATATATATATATATATATATATATATATATATATATATATATATATATATATATATATATATATATTTCTGAAATATTTGTCTCTTTCTTTCTTATATTCACCTTTGTTAAGTCTGCTGATCCGAAATCGGTGTCAAATAAAAATAACCATAGATCTGGATAACCCAGACCCTCCTTATTAAAATAAGAATTTGGAAACTGGAGTTCCAAAGTAGCAAATTGAGTGAAATAGGGTTTATACGATATCAAGCACTGCCAAGGGACACTTAATAGGCATTATAGTTCATTGTATTATAGGCTTAAATTTTGATTTCCTAAATTGGTGTGGGTATAAGTAAAAAATCTAAGTCATTTATATTCATTGTACATGTTATGAAATATAAATCTGTAATATTTTTTGGACTATTTATAATACCAGTTGGTTTTATAAGTTCGGTACACTTTAATTCTTATAAATCAGAGAAAATCCATCTTTGAAAACAACAGGGCGATATGGCTACTAATAGTTTCCGATCCCTTGGTACTATACTTTCAGCTGGGGTAGCTAGAGAATAAGGAAGGGCTTGAAGAGTGCATAGTACTCAGTGGAGAAACCATAGAGCACGTCATAATCAAAGTTGTGCTACACGCCTTCAACTTATGCATCTCTCGACTCGATGACTTTTTCGATGTTCTCTTTCATTTTAATTACGCAATTTTAAGATTTGAAAAGAAGTAAAAGGTTAAATCAAAATTCAGAAATGTGATTGAGCAAAATTCGAGATTTTATTTTGTGAAAGACGATAGGTAGATGGAAAAAATTGAAAAAAAGCTTTAAACTGCTATATTGGAGGTGGCTTCGAGAAAGCTTTGGACATAGTTTTACATTTTGTGGATAATAGTTACACACAGTCAAACAAAACCTGCGCTAACGTAAAGTTACACCTGCTGTATTGCAATTGCGTCTATAAAATCTTACTCGTACTACAGGACAGTCTATTAGTGACTTCAAGAAACTCTAAAATACTTAATTTTGGTTAATTTAGTTAATTAATTTCATATTCCGGGAAAGCTTTCGATCCTCAGATGGCCCCTTTTGAGAAGGTGCCGCCTTCCGTCGTTTCATCTGTGATTGTCAATACTTCTTCAGAAATTTTTTCTATTAAAAATTATATCACTAAAACATGATCTGACCTAAACCGTGAGAACTTGCTTTCCAAACTCTATATTTTCTCTTATAAAGTTCTAAAATTTATTTCTAGAAATTAAAGTGAACTCTAAATCTTTTTAT
>CM032450.1:30351840-30546840 GCA_019049505.1 Pachyrhynchus sulphureomaculatus | reverse complement strand
TATATATATATATATATATATATATATATATATATATATATATATATATATATATATATATTGTGACTTTCTACTTTTTAAGGCACATACGACAACAAAAATTGTCAAAACGCATGCTTTTGATTGAAGAAAAACTATGGATTCCTATCTTTTACGTGTTAAATATCTGAAACATTTAGTATTAATTATGGCAATACGCGGCGTGGTAAACCATCTTTATATTGAAGTAGTGAATGCATGATGCTAAAATCCATTATTTCTCAAAATTTCAAGCAAAACTATTTTTAACAGTTACTCGTAAGAAATACCTTAATAATTTGGAATGATTGGGTATACATTTATGCGTAAGTGTAAAGAGATACAAAAAAACTTTCCTTGTATATTAAAGAAAAACATTTTTTTCGTCATAAATATAGTAGGCTAAATCCTATTCTGAAATATAAAGTAGTGGACACATATAACTGAAAGTTTGTGGAGGTGACGGGGTGTGCAAGGGGGGTGAAAACACTCGAGAGGCGAGAAGAATTGATGCCGAATGTATCTAACGACCGGCGCGAGGCATTGGGGTCCTCTGAAATGTGCCGAAACATAAAAAACTGCTTTTATTTTCTTATATTCTTATTATTTATGATAATACGTTTTGGGTTTCTTGAGGAAAAAGTCTAGCAATTTATATTATACACGTTCGGAGTTTTTTTCTCGCTTTAGCTCCGGAGAATATTTTTTGCTGAGACGGATATTAGGACTAAACGAGCGTAGTTTCAAAGGAAATATGTTTTGGTTTTTATAGCCAGTTGATAAGAGTATTTTTATTAATATAATATTAATACTATTATACATTTTCTATTAGAAAAAAAGTTTTATTTTTAAAACTCCCCTTTTTATATATTATTTATTTAAAATATTTTACAGTCTGAATCACATATTCTTGTTATATATGCCAATGCAACCGCATCGTGATTTGAAATACAAGTAAATAAAAACACAATATTTGCGTTCTCACTATATACGTTACAAGGTGAGTACTGCAGATAAAAATACTATCAAATATACAACAGAATATGAAGAAATTGTAAAGTCACTATAAATGACTTTAAAACTTCAAAAATTAGCAGCAATCACGTATTTAATTTTTATATTTCAATATTTATAACTAAAAATTCCATATTCGTAATCTTGTATAAAAGTGGAAGCAGAATTGTAATGAAATTTAGCGAAGAAGCAACTAATTTTATATATTCAGTAGTTGCAAGTGAAGGAAATGAGTTGAATTTTAATAGAATGAAATAAATTAGAGAGGCAAGTGCGCCTGTAAATGAAGTATTGCTGATTTGTGGCGCAAAGCTATTGAAAGAAGTGGGGAACAAATCGGGTGGGATGGCCCAAAAAAGGGGGGTAAGACGGAGCATTCTGCGATCGCCGAACAAATAAAAAGTATAAAAACATAAATTAAAGAAAAAAAGAGCAATGAAAAGATCCCCGGATCGGACCATTTACATTCATAGAGAGTCGTCAATGGGGTTGCACCGCTATTTGCAATTACGAGGTTTCTTCGACGCCTCGACGATGTTGCCACGTCGGAAATACCTAATTATCTTTCGTATTTTTATACCTTATTTTGCATATTATGTTCTTTTCATTGGAAAGTATAGACGCTAATATCACAGAGCGGCGTAATCTTAAAATCATGTATCAGAATTTCAGATAATTGAGCCTCTAAACGGTAAAACTATTTCAGGAAGATAAGAAGTCCCTACGATGATTGGTTTAACATATGATTTTAAAAAATTAGTAACAGATTGAATGATGATGATTGAACAGCAAAAGTTTATTTTTCAGTCACCTACTCATTTGGAAGTGTATTCTGGAGCAAGACAAACATCGGACGATTTGCATAAAAATATTAGAGCAGTACTCACCAAGCCACATAAATATTTCTCTCGGAGTGCGAGTGAAAAAAGAACACTCCTTCGTGATCAAGAAGGCAGGGTGGATATAAGTAAGTAACTTTACTAGCAAGTAATAAACCTACATTCAGTCAAGTTAAAACGTGTCGCCTATAACTTCTAGTCCGTAAAAGTAATTCCTTTTTTTTTGAGCTTTTATTTGTTCATGCAAACAATGCTTTGTGGAAAGAGATTCATTTCTAACCTTGTTATGATTATCGAACATGAGTGCTGCATACGCTTCGACACTGTGCTCCTATGTAATCATCTACTCAGTATAAAGGCAAGCAATGCGTTAGCACTTAAAAAATGTTGATGATCTATCTACCTGAATGTGGTTAGAGAGGAAAAGTGTTGGACAAGGAAGAAAAAATGATTATTGACATGTTTTCCCGAAATCCTCAATTAACTTTGCGCCAAGGGGTGTAAAAACTAAAGCAGAAAGATTTAGATACTTCGTATGAAACGGGTCGCACTCATCTCCGGGCTAACGATTTTAAGTGGTGGAGTACCATCGAGAAATCATTGCTGAGCGAAAAACACGGAGAGAAATGACTTGCGTAGGCAGAGGAAAACATAGATCGAGACTGGAGCAATGATATTTTTTACGATGTAGTTTGATTTTGGGGTTACGTTATTACCCCACGAGCCCTGTCAATTGCCACTCACCGACTGGCTCAACGCACCGTGAAACATCCTGTGAAAATTCATATTTGGGAATGTTTTGCGGAAAAAGGTTTTGAGAGACTATTCATCTTTACCTACAATTTAAATACTGAAAAAATATAGATATAGATAGATTTACAAAATTACATTAGTATCGACCTCTAAACGGTGGTTTTTCGATAAAAGTGAGGAACAACGTTCTTACTTGATCGAATGTACGCTCATGCTTTCATTGCAATATTGTACTGGGCAAGATGCTAAGCATACAATTCAATACAGTTACGCCTAAGAGGACATAAAATCACCACCAAACAGACCAGCAGACGTTACATATTTGGTAAAATTTAAATATCTCTAAAATTTAATATTACAATGATCAAATTATTTTTAACAAAATTTTAATTAAAAATACACAAAAATATGAAAAAATTCTAACATAAATTTTCCTCACGTTTAAGTAATACAAAACTTTTTTGATAGGAATCTAATTTGAACGTTACAAGACATATTTTTAACAAAACCCAGAGGATTTGGCAGTGGATTCGAAATAAACTTTATCTCAGTCGTAACAATTGGGTTTTTATCAGTCGATAGGATAAGCTTTTGCACAGCTTAAAGCTCTTCAACAGGGGGGTGGAAAAGGAGGAGGGAGGGCAAAGACAGGAACAAGGAAGCATCGAAAACAAATAGTCGATGCTCGTTTTCTCCCGTGGAATATAATTAGCACTCGATTGTGATAATAAATGCAGGGTTGTCATGAATTTTAGAATCTCGTAATGAAAAGGACATTCTTTGTTGATTGATACTACTGGAATAAATTGAGAAATTTTAAATCGATGTAATGAAAAAATTATTTTGTTTCTACAGGTGTAGCACGACTTAAAAATACAGAATTTGTTGTTAAAACTATTTCTTCATATCCATATCCTCCCTAGACTTGTTTTGATTACCTTACTTCAGTACTACTTTTAAGGATTCGTTTAAAGAGATTATTAACCTAAATATGAGGTTTGTTAGTTTTGAGTACGTTTATTCTTAATTTAAGGAATTAGTTTTAAAAACAAGAAATCTTGGATGGAATTTTTTTTCTGTACACTTATATTTAATTTACATAACAAAAAATGTGAAGTTAAAAATCTAAAAGAAAAAATGGGGTTAAGGGTATATCCGTTTGACTGTATTACAGAGTGGCTTGTTCAAAGCAGTGGTAACCGAAAAGATAACTCGAGAACGTATTATCCAGATTATCCCTTAAACGGTATAAATGACCATGAGGGACCAGCTTTGTGTGTGCCTGCGCCTTATCGGCTTCCTGTAAATGTTTAGTGCACGATGAGGGCTCCATGGTCATTTTTAAATGTTCTTTTGATTTACACAAGCCGTATAAGCGGTTTGTGTTTCCAGAAGGATACTAATAGTGAACGTTTAAAGCATTCTTGACGAGGTGCATTCCAGGCGAAATGGTTAAAAATGTCTAATTTGGACTGAAAGGTACACATATCTTAAAATACCATATGTGGTGTTTGATTTTGTGCACTGTAATTTTTTTTTTGTAAAACTACATAGAAAATCCTGGGAAAAATTACCTGAATTTTTCACGGAAATTTAAAATTTTACCGAAAAATTTAAACTACCCATAATTGTATGTAATTTTATAATGTAAATGTAACACTTACATTTCCGCGTGCGTTCTGCCCCTCGCCATCTTAGTCGACCCTTTTACTTGAGGCAGCTGTCGAAGGAATTGTTTAGTCTCGATTATGCTGTTAAGATAATGGTAGTGTCTCATATTTTTTTTTATGGGTATAGCACACGTGCTGCAGGGAAGTCCCTAAAGCGCTACAGGAGCGACATATGTGCGGAAAAAGCGATTCACGTTGTTCTTGAATCGCTGTAAATTGTACTCGGTGGGAAACACAGTCCTGGGCAAATTACTCCAAAAGGATGATGTTCTCTATATAAAAGACTGCTTGAAAAGCGTTGTACGAGGAGTAACAAGCTGAATTTCATACGGATGTGAAGTATTAGCGCGACGTGTATTTCTAACATGCACCGCTCTGGGAGGAATTAAGCGGGCTATACCCTTCGAACATTATCCATGAAAATACTTGTAAAATAGGCTCAAGTCGCCAACCGTTTTTCGATGTTCCATCGAATCAAGGCTGCCGGTCAGTTCCGGGTCTCCAGTCAGACGAACAGCTCTTCTCTGCATAGAATCCAACAAATGTAGTGTATGTTTGGGAGCGAAGCCCCAAACATGGGAGCAGCATTCCAGAGTTGGTCGATTTTGAGCTTTGTAAAGAATTAACAGTTTTGAGAAGCTCTCCTTGCTATACCTGCATCATGTTCATGTCAGGACATATTTGCTCCCAAATTAACGCCCAACAAATTGAGTAACGATGTTAGAGGAATGGAGTGCCCCGACATAACTATGTCTGGTTCATCAACGTTAACTTTTTTAGAAAAACCTGCCGTCTGGGTTTTTGTAGCGTTAAATTCCACTTGGTTACTGTCACCCCAAGATAGAATTTCTCCAGGTCTTTGTTAAGTTGAATGACTTCCTGCTGTCTGCGGATATTCGTCTGAGTAGCCGATGTCAGAGCGTTCAAAGTGAATGAAGAGATAAGCGTACTGTTATCTGCAAAGCTGTAGATTGAATTCCCGGTCTTTTCCAGCAGATCGTTAATGTAAATGAGAAAGACAGTATGGAGCCTTGGGGCACACCGGCGTTGATAGTGGAGGTGTTAGAAAGAAATCCGTTAACTGTCACTCGTGAAGAACGCTCTCTATGATTATTATATAATATTAATAACACATAGGTTAAGATGGTAAGTTCTTTGTTCTTATTAATCATTATTTTATTTCAATTATTAAGTGTATTTTATGTAGTTTCGTCTACCATACAAATAGTGGATCTGTCCTTCAAAGAATAAGTTATACATCAGATTAAGATTAGTTGTATACGTTTTTATCTTAATAATAACTTTTCTAATTTTTAGTTTCGAACGTAAAAATTAAATATTTGAATAAAAATTTGGTTGTGCGCCAAATGTTACTTAAGTAGGTAAGTTTTACACAAATTCGTGTGTCTTTTAATTTTACTTACAAGTTTGTATTTGTGTATAACTTCACCTATATTTCAGGTTTATTTTAATTCTATTTGTTTGTTAGGTCACATAATAAAACGCAATTCACTTTTTTTAAATGTAAAATATTCCGGTGAGTAATGATATTTTACATAAATATATACATATTTTTATGTGGTATGTTTCACATATCTACGTATTTTTATATATTACATGAAAGTTTAAAAGTTTACAGAATTTATGCATAATTACATGACTAATTGGTGGTTATAAAAGGACCCAATAAAATTCTTTTTTATAGTGTGTACAGAACATGAATTTCAGATTAAAATTCCTCATGGTTCTAAAACCTCTTCATTCCTCGTCTTTTTCTTTCGTTAAACCGAAAGTAGTTTATATATAATTGAGGCACCAATACAGATAGAGGAAGTTGGATTTCAAATTTGAATACTTTATGATCTATATCCACCCACTCTTGATTTCATTACTTCTCTTGGTTTAAATTCAAAGATTATCTCTAGATTACATTTTCGGTTGCCGGTTAAACTAAAGGAGGCGTATAATTTACGAATCGAAAGCGAAAAAAATCCAGTTCATTCCCCTAATAGTATTAATATCATAGCCAATCGAAAGAAACAGTGCCAATAAAGCGATTAGTATGACCAAACTTACTTCTTCCAGTTTTATCCCCCCTGTCTTTTACGAAAAGAACCAATACTAGTTTTTAAACTTGACCAACCCAAAACAATTTTAACCTTAAATTTTTCATGTTAAATAAATAACATTTTTATATGTATAAGACGCACTGTACTGGGCATACGCAGTCTGTAAGTACAAGGACTACCGAGAAGTATATTACTGTAGTAAGAAATCAGCTCTTTGACTGGGATGAAGAACGGAGTGCGGGGGTACATTTTTCGGGACCTACAATAAACTGTAAGTCTCCAGATTTAAGACTCTTAGGCCTTACCATTTTAAGGGTAATAATCAATCGCCTCATTAATGAACTTTTACTTTTATTTCTTTACTTTTTTTTCAAGGTTCCTTTAATGGTTCATACAATATGTCAATATACCTAATTAAAACTACAATATAAATCTGAAAACGTATTTCTGTGACACAATTTTATGACGTAACATCGGAAGCTAAGTAATTTATTAAGCAATTAACGAAACTTGCTAAATTGGTTGTTTTGCGCCCCACTGTGAGTGACATTATCAAATTTCGGCTTGTTTTGTTTCACGCCCGCGTGTAAATCATTTTGATTTGTTAAGCACGGCAAGTACTAATAAATAAACTTTCTTATTAAAGGAATATTCGCACTACCTATTAAAAATAATCTTTACAGTCACCTCTCTTTCTTTAGAAATTTATATCTTTTACACGAATAGAAGCATTCATATGATTGAGGAACCAAAATTTGTTACCTAGAAACACAATATAATTATGTGCTGTTTGAAGATAAATGTATGGCTCTGTTATTGTAATTTTTTAACTACTTTGCGGACAAACTGTTCATGATCAAATTTCAAAAACTTTGTATAATCTAAATAAATTTTACTAAATTTAGGCTTTTCTATGTTAATTGAACATAATAATAAAATTAGGTTATGCCAATGCGTTTTTAAATATTGATAATTTTTTCCAGTAATGTTATAGTTTATACGGAGAAATAGTTAGTTGTTCTATAAAAATTTCTGCCCCCTGGGCCAGGTCTTGGGATTGGGAAATAAAAACGTTAAAGAACCCAAATTTAAAAGTAGGGCATATGGCAGCAACTCGTATTGAAATTCAATTTGTTTGGTCATTAGGAGAAATGAAGTAGAAGGTCTTGCGTCACCTTGGTGAAAGATCACTTTTTTGTGCGGCAACCTCGAATGTTGCGATCGCAGTTCTTCACTCAAACGATCGAGGACGGTTGTATAATACTCGTCTGTTATGGTTCAACCTTTTCCAAATAGTCGACGACGATAATGTCTTACGAATTCCAAAATACTATAATCATTACCTTCTTACCGAAAAAACAACCTTCGCCGTGGTTTTTAATGCTGTGCGGAGTCCTGCGCAGCCCTCCATTCAAAAATCTTATCAAAGCACAAGTAATTTTCAATTTTGACTGAAATTTTGTATAAGAGAGTTGGAAGAACTACGCCGTAGATTACCGAAATAACGAGACGCATATATACTTGTTGCCTTAAGAGATCTTTAAATGGTCCCGAAAACATCGCTCAGAGAGCAAGTCTCAAGATTCAACAAATTATATTAAAACATCTATAACCCTTTAAAATCCACCTTAAATTATAGTGTGAAACCTCTCCTATTGATTAACTAAGGGTAAAGCTCTAATAAGCTCAACGTAAAGGATAGAGTTAAGGAGTCAGAACGTCGCCTAAAGCTACGCGAAACGATCTAAGGAGGTCTGGGCCCATTCATTTGTTTGTTATGAATTATAGATGGCCGTCCCGGATCGCTTTTGCCTCCGATATGCTTGTTTTGTTTAGCGGCAAAAATGAAACCCCGCGCCGTCGTGTATAGGTTAATTAAATGATTATTATATGAGAGACGCCTTGAATGTTTGAGCAAAGCAGGGATGTTAACTTGGAAAATTATGAATTAGAAATTTATCTTTGTTTTTCTTTGAAATAAAATAAATAATTTAAGAGATGCCTTATTAACCTTACTCGCTCAATGGAATCATACTTTTGGTTCCCCTTTAATAATTTAAACATCATTTTTACCTCTTTTAAAAAATAAATTTGTGGGATCCTTAGGGCACTATTTCCTATACTAAACACAATATTAATAAAAAACTAAAATTACTACGTCATTGCAGGCAAAAATAAATAAAAATGTAAGCTGGCAAAAAACAATATTGTGTTGACAATCTTACCTTAAAAAACATCTAGAAAATGTGGAGGATATGAAGCACTCATACATTATATCTTTATGATTTTATCTCTAAAAAGTGTCGTGTATTATAGGTAAAGAAAAATGTGAAAACATTTGAGAAGTGTACATTATAGCGTCTTCGTATTAGCATAAAATAACATTGCGTGCACTATTTAGTTATTCAAATCACGGGAGCAATATTTTTAAAAGTAAAGCTACCGTTATTTTTCAGTAGAAAAAACGTCATAATCATACTATCATCCCCTAATTTAGACCTTCTTTTTCCCCTTCGCGTCCTGATAGCGGTTTATGTGGAGGCAAGCGTCAACCTACATTTTGCAGACATTCAACAAAAGGTATTTTCATAGGCGCACTTAACTTTTCTCAATTTTTTTTTGAGATTAGTAAAAACAGCATACGTTTAGAATTATGTCTGCTTTACCTAACAAGTAAATAAAGAAACACAAGTATAAACCTCTCTACATTTCTTCAACAATGCCATTCTTCACCTGTTGCAAATAAAATTATCAGAGAAAGTTCACCTTCATAGCAGGAAATTAATTTTACTGAAATGACGAGAAATAATTCCTATTTTTTAGTGTGAATCTATATTCTACAGTGGGACTGAAAATATTTAACCTATCAATCCGATGTTTTGGTAAGTTTTGGCTTTAATAATTTACTTCAGATTAATGGATTGAAGAATAATAAATACTTACAAAACAATATTTTTATAAAATAATTTTATATATTTATTTTTTTTAGTTTTTTTTATAGCACAAGATTATAGAACGGGTTCATAACAAAAGGATATTTTTCTTTTGTAATGTAAGTTAATAAAATTATAAGAGCCCTTTTTATGGCTCTCCCTCAGGTCTGTACACATATTTTTAAGATAATTAGAGAAAATAAACCGGAAAATAATTATGTTGATTCATTTTTTGATAAGACACAGGAATACATCTACAGTCCCTGGCCAAATTATTAGACGCACTGCAAGATTTCATGTAAAATATTAATTACCGAGTGATATTGTACCGTTTTATTATTTTAAATTGATTTGTTTTTTATTTTTATATTATCCAATCAATTACCTATTTATTTGACATAAATAAAACAGCATTAATTTAGAAAAGCATAAGTTTATTAAGTTTTAAAGAAAAGTGAAATTAATGTTAGTAAAAGTCAATATTTAGTTGAGCCACCTTTAGCCGCTATCAAAGCTTTAATTCTGCGCGGCATGCTATCAATGCAAGATTGTACTGTCTCCTGCATTTGAGGATGATGATTCCACACATGAATAATCTTTTCTAGGAGCTGGGTTTTGTTGGTAATCACATCTTTAGCTACTTCTCTTTTCATCAGCTCCCACACATTTTCAATGGGGTTATTTTTTTCTGCCAAAAAAGCTTTAACAGACCGAGCAGTGTGGCAGGGAGCTCCATCTTGCATGAAAGCGAATGGTTCCCCATTTGGAAACCATTCTCTGAGCTGCGGAATCAACCGATTATGTAATACTTCTTTGTACTGATCTTGCCTCATTATTCCTTTGACGACGTACAGACGTCCAGTGCCCTTGCCGCTAATGACTGACCAAATCATCACTTTGGTGCGATGTTTAACCGTCGGGACGACACAATCAGGATGAAACTTTTCTCCATGACGACGACGCACATACTGAGCTTTATTCTGCAAAATTTCGAATGTGCTTTCGTCACTGAAGCAGACCTGTCAAAAATAGGAAAAATATATAAACTTCCATGTTTATTTGCTTTATTTAACTGAAAATGATAATAATGTATCAATTATTGATTAAATTGCTGTATCTTACCGATCTCCAGAAGTCCAAATCTTTGTCTTGCCATTGTTTGGCCCACTTCAGGCGCTTTGCTTTCATTGCAGCTGTTAACTTGGGCTTCCTGGCGGGGCGACAGGCCTTAAAATCTAATTCTTTCAATTTTCTTCGAACAGTGCGCTCAGAAGCATTTATGCTAGCATCCTGGAGTTGTGATTTTATTACCTTTGTGGTAGCAAATCTGTTTTCTACACAAATTTTCTTCAAACATCTCTCTGACCGTGGAGTGAAAATTGGTTTTCTACCGCATCTTTTCTATCTTTTCGGGCTTAATTCCTTCCCTGACTCAATTTTCTTTTCTATGCGTCGTACACTAGCTTCAGAAACCTCCAATCTTCGTGATATTTCTCGGTTTGTAAATGTTTTCGCAATCACAAGGGCCTTCACTTCAGCTTTTTTACGTGGTGAAAGATCGCCTTTTCTACCCATAATGAAAATAGTCCAATTACTTTTTTAAAACACTGCATACAAAATAAATTAATAACTGAGTAGTATAAAACTGTTAAACAAACAATCACAGTCCATAAAGCCACAGAAACACGTCCGTACCTGACTCGATTCCGATCGCAACTGATACAGGTTTGTACTTATTTACGTTCATGTATCACTTTGTCAACACAGTGTTGCCATATGTTAAAAATAAATACAAATATGTAGTCTACAACAATTCTTTTAAATAAAAATCAATAATATTGTAGTTTAAATATACCATATTGCATAAAAACTCTTAAGAAACATAAAATTACTAAAAAAAATACAGTGCGTCTAATAATTTGGCCAGGGACTGTATAGTATAAGAATCTAGCATTTTTAGAGAATTTTATTAGTGGAGCATGATCGTTTGGAAGCTTATTTCACGATTTCAAAAATTGGGTCGTGGTTACAATAGTAGCTAAAAAAAATCGAATATACGATATGACCTCTTGAACTTTTTCAAAAAAAAATCCAGTAGGTTAAATACTTTAAAATATTATAGACTGACGGTCCCGTTAAGATGAGGTTATGCATATCACAGAAGATAACCGGCAAAGAAAACTCCAAAACGCCAAATTATCAATATAATTTTTTTGTCTGTCTTTGAAGGCTCTTACGTAAGCTATATCTGACAAACTAGCTATATTTAGTGAGTACTACATCCAAAAATTCTTAGTATATATCATTATATGAATCGTCCTTTCTTGAAATATTTCAGTTCTTGTCTCCAATCCCCATATTACAACGAGTCGTCTATGGACTCCTTTTTTTAAATAATACAGCCAAATCTTTTTAAATTTAACACATTTTTGAATACGTATATATACATAGACTCTGTTCCTATATAGGCTCTATCGAGGACCTATCTAATATTTATCAATTTTGACATAATCAGGAGTGGTTAATTAAATTTAGGTCTCGGCACCAACCCTGTGTCGTTTCGAAAGGATAATCAACATTTTTAATAAGCAGATTATTGGGTCATTAATTTTTTAATACTCTTTGG
Organism: Pachyrhynchus sulphureomaculatus; assembly: GCA_019049505.1. Taxonomy (NCBI): domain Eukaryota; kingdom Metazoa; phylum Arthropoda; class Insecta; order Coleoptera; family Curculionidae; genus Pachyrhynchus; species Pachyrhynchus sulphureomaculatus. The sequence goes on along the minus strand of CM032450.1, from coordinate 30,534,918 downwards.
ACTCTTTCGGTAATACATTTTTTCACTGAGTTTTGAAAGTAAGTAAAAGATTTTCTTAGTATGCCAATATATGAAACGATTACATCGTGGCAAATAACATTAAAGTAGATTTTTACTGTCACGGATTTTTGTTCTGTAGGTACATAGGTAAAGTAAATCCCAAGATATAAGATCCTGCCTTTTTGCTTTTTCAGTGGGGCAATAAACAACCCTATTAAGGTTTTGTGCATAGTGGCCGGGTATTACGATAAACGTATTTTTATTTTACCTGCTTTGTATACCGCCCTCACTTGCACCTGCAATCATATTGGGTCTATTTTTATCTATACATTTACTACCTGGCAACTCGGTTTGAAGCCCTTTAAGTATTTGATAATATAGGCCTAATGACCACAGGTCCCCATTAATATTCAAAAGATACTTTTTATTATTTTTATTTTTAGTTTTACTTACAACTTACAACGTAACGGTTTTATTTTAATTATGTGACGTCCGTGGAAAAATTGCAATAGTGGCTATAGCAAGAGAAAACATTTATTACTTGACGCTAAACAAATGTGAAAAATGTTTACGATAGTTTGGTAAAAAGAAATTTGAATAAAATGCTTTGCAAGAAACCAGTGAACTAACAAAAAACCCAATTTCTACGATTAAGGGTATTGTAAGAAAACCATCACTCAGGAACAGGAAAAACGGAGATTTTCAAATGCATCATGTAGACGATTGTGAAAAAGAGATCATCAGGAGAAAAATATATTCTATGTATGAAGAGTAGTTGGTGCCGACACTAGACAAAATAAAATTAAGACTGGTGCAGGAAGGGACCAATATACATTGTGGCCGATCAACTCTTCACAGAATTCTCTTAAGAATGGGATTCACGTTCCGAAAAATCAACAAAAAGCAAGTAGTGATGGAGTCACAAAGATTACGAATCTTGTGACATACTTATTTACAAGAAATTAAAAAGTATCGATCAGAGAATTGGCCAATAATTTAGCTTCACGAAACATGGCACTGTGCAAAAAGGGGGGTGATAGCAGTACAAAAGGTCAGACTAACGCACCTTCAAATAAAGGTAAACGAATAACCATGTTGCATGCTGGATCTGAAAAGGGCTGAGTTTCAAATTGTCTACTATCATCTGCAAAAAAACATAAAAGATTCTAGTTTGGACTATCACGAAGACACGACCTCAGAACTTTTTGAAAATTGGTTTCAAAATTCCCTTTTGCCAAATGTTCCCAAACAGAGTGTGTGGACAATGCAAGTTCCCATAGTCGCCTACTAAATAAGGTTCCTAATGCAGCCAACGCCAAATCGGAAATACAGGAATATATGTTAGAAAATGACATTTATTTTGACTTTAGTTATAAAAAAAGTGATCTTTTGGAAATTTTGAAAGATTATAAATTGAAAAAGAAATATGTTTGTGATAGTATGGCTGAGAAAATGGGACACACTGTTTTGCGGCTACCTCCGTATTATTGTGTGTTTAATCCAATTGAACATATCTGGCATCAAGTTGAATCAAAAATAAGGGCACAAAATGTTTTTCCTACTTTAAGCGTGTCAGTGGTTGAATTAGTAAAAAAGTTATAAAAGTTGAAGATTCATATATTTATGTAAATAATATAAAACCACTGATAATTACCTCAGCTGATGACAGTGATAGTGCAACCGAATTAGGCTTAAGTTAAAATATATTTTTATTTATAAAATATGTCTCATCTTGTAAACCCCATTCATTCAAACTGTATATTTGTACTTCTTATCCATTTGTTTTTACATGCATCTATAAATAAAGATCTCTAAAAACACCTATAATTTTATTTATTTGCATTAATGAATAAAATTCTTAAGTCCATCTCTGCAACCTATCAGGAACAAAAGGTCATAATTTTTATATTGCCCACTTAAAACGGCAAAAAACAGGATCTTATATTTTGGAACAGGCTATACCTACCATATCTTAAATGCCCAACAAGTTGGGCCGGGAAAAAATGAAATAAACTATTTTAATGTTTACTACTTGAGTTTTTGTAGTCTTAAATTTCATATGAAAAATTTCTCGTGAGTCTTTATATTATTTAACTGTGATGTCTCAAAGATGTATGATATAAGCGTTTTCATGAGTGCCATTGTTCAACATGTAACAGCATCAATTGGTCGTTTTATTTTTCTATTAACGCATTTGTTTTAAATTATTCGATCCTTTAATAAACGGAACAATAAAAAAAATAACAAAAATTTAATTTTAAATTACTTGAACCGCCATAAATATGTTGCTGATTCAGTTTGGCTTCTGCAATAACGATTCATGTACCGGAAGTTACGACCAAACTTTGATTGTCTTTATTCGCAGCTTTGTTGGTGGAGTACATATAACGTAAAATTGTGTTTTTCCGTAGTATATTCTATATTGTTTATAATGCTAACTATATTTTTAAACGAATTACTGCATCACTATCTATTTTAAAGTGTATTGAATAAAAGGGATTTTTTGAACGTATATTCTACAACAAAATCTTCGATTTGGCTACGGTATATTGTAATCAGATAATGAGGTAACATTAGTTTTGATGCCAAGTAATTTTAGCCTCCTTGACAATGAATAAAGAAAAGGTCGAAGTCCAACCTCTTTTCCCCGCTGAAATTAAGTGGAATAGTGAGTCCAGCTGATTTAAAAAAATCATTTAAACACAGTATGTGGGGAGAGAGGGGTGAAATAAAGTCTACCTGTCGGTCGGTTGGTGCGATAGAGAGATAGAATTTGGTACATATATATTACTTAAAATGGGAAAATAACCTATATTGTCTTAAATGATATCGCTTCATGGGTAAGAAGTAGGAGTCGTTAAATATTATATAGTTCCAAAAGTATTATGAGAATTTTTCCTAGTTTTTGGGGAAATTAGCACATAATTGTATACAGTTAAATGTTTAATAAGTTAAAGGGGTGGCGGGGGGAGCTAGAAAAGTTGCTTCATATATATTGTGTTAAATGTCCTTTTAAGGAATTCTGGAGTTCAGTAATCTGAAAATTTTGCTATTTGTAAAATATGTTGCAATATAGGAGTACCAAAAACAAATAATTATTTGTTTTTGGTATGAATGTATTATGAATTAAAAAATATATATTAAAACAAAGAAGTATTTTATTTCGTAACCTACCAATCACAACACCTTCACCACTAAAACCAACCGGCTCCTTAACAAGCTATACTATCTCTTAAAGTCAGGTAAATTGTCAATATTCAGCAAGTTGACAATTTGCAAAATGTCACGCACCCACAGGATCACCCTCCAATTCATTCAAAACAAGATCCTTCGAATAATTGCCAAAGCCCCATTGTTCATCCGAAACTCCTAAATTCATCAAGACCTTCAAAGACCTACAATCTGGGAATGTATGAGTAATGTTCAGCTCAAATTCCTGCATAAAGCGACCTACCACTCGAATCCCCCAGTCAGAAGCGTCTAAGGACCTCTACCCAACCCCAGAGACCACTATCCAAGACCCACCAACCTCCTATCACAGGATTGGCTTTAAGTTAATTTTAAGTTTAATATTAATTTAAGTTTATATATTTTATAATAATAATAACCTTACGTTATATCTCTCTACATTTACATAAAATCCATTACATAAAGTAAGTTTATTTAGGTTACTGACTTATAAATAACATATAATCATGATTAGTTCACGACATCGTATAATACTATAAAGTAGTTATAAGTCTAACCTCTCTTATTGCCAACTGATTCTAGGTTCTAGAATCACAATAAAAAATCCAAAAATAATACAAGAAAAACATAATTATATTTTCAAGAATAGCTAATTCTAATTTCGGGTTGATAATCTCTACTCATTGATTGGCAGTGACACAATAATTTTTATTGGGGTAGGTCCAAACGCGATGATTTATGATCTAAGGTCCGTTTTTACGAGAGGGATTACGAGTCATTTCTGATGGATTTCTGAAAGTACCGATGAATATTTCAATGGCCATTGATTTTTTTGAAAATACGATGTTGATAGGATATATATATATATATATATATATATATATATATATATATATATATATATATATATATATATATATATATATATAAATGAGAAATTATGTTTCTTAACTTTGTTATTCATATTAAATTAAAATTATACTCTGCCATTTTGCCTACCACCAGGAATTCTCGGTCATTGTTTCTATGAAAGATTAAAATACTTTATCTAGTGTTAGAGTTCAATGGAGTAAAAATATCTAAGGATATCTCAAGGAATCGTAGGTGAAATGCATGACATGAATTCTAATATGACATAGTTTAAATTTAAAAACCATTTTTTTTATCTTACTGGGGACAAAACATGAATAAACTTTGGCGCTCTAAAAGGGGTCAGCACAGTAAAGATCTCTATGAAAAACAGTGTGTTTAACTTTTTGATAACATGTAAGTTTGAAGATGTTCAAATAACTGCAACATTTAACATTCTGACTAATACAAACTTGACAATAAAACTAAGTTTTTCTTTTAATTAGGTTTCTTTGAGAAAGTACTGAACAGATTCCTTAGGTGTGCAGTATTCAAATATAAATTTATGATTTGAGGTAAAAACATGAATTTATATATATTTTACATATTAATATGTTGTATACAAATAAGAATGAATTGCTATTTGTGGAACGAATGGTAAGAAGCAGTCGTGCAGTGATCCAGAAAACAACAAATGTAAATTTGATTGTTTCGATGTTTCGTAGGTAAAGAAGAAACATATGGCGTCGTCGGAGTTTCGGTAACGTGGCAAAGAAATAAATCAGATGGCTGCATGGCGGTAAGGATCGAGTACCGAGGTTGTTTTATTTGTTTCTTGAGAGTTGGCAGGATATAGCGTTGTGCATTGGCTTGACCGCGGCCAGGCAGCAGAAATAAGGGCAGGTCCGACCATGCGGCGCAAGATCCACAGCATCTCAAGACTTTTATTTTGTTGTTTTGTAGTCAAGAAATAGAATAAAATGTGTTGTGTTGTTGCGTGGGCCGGGCCGCGAACGCTCGGATTCGCGGCTGGGCGGCGCACACTGAACCAACCAGGTGGCGACTGCGCGATCTTGCGACACGCCTCTGGGCCTCCAGCAGCGGTCAAGAGCGAAATCGTCTCAGATGGACCTTACTTCAAGGTGCACGTGTCTACTCTACCAATTTTCATTACGAACTCTAGCTCTGTTACTTCAAAAATTACCTATTTTTAGCGTCAGCAATACGAGTTATTGATACACATACTTTATTTTCCATTATAATTGTTTTAAAAAATATTAGTTTTTTTCACATGAATCCTGCTAAATAACTGATTTTTATAATATTTACTGGCGTATATATATATATATATATATAAATATATATATATATATATATATATATATATATATATATATATATATATATATATATATATATATATATAAATTACACAACTTATTCTATTTTTTCATTTATATTACTTTTTTTTAAAAATTTATTCGTTTATATTTCGTTTGTAGAAAAATCTAAAATTTTAAGAAAATCCGGAAGTATACGAAAAATTCTGTTTACATTAATTGATCAATTTTTTTTTTTGGTTATCAAATTTAAGAGAAATAGTATATAAAAGGAAATGTTAGGTTTCAATTGGAAATATTTCTGAAGCTCTTCCTCTCTAACTAAGTTTTAAAAAGAAGATCGGGAGTAACTATGGTCTTTTAGGCTGTACTAATATTTACACTAATTGGTCGACGGGTCTCAGGTTGGGCGCCAAAATTTTAAGTCACAGAATTATTTAATTATTTACTGATTAATGTAAAATTCACATTATTCAGTAATACTAACTTTATTTGTAGATAACGTTACGATTATAAGAAAATAAGAAAATCCAACACAGGTGAAGTAAAAGCACAGTTCTCATTGTGAGGACTCCTTGTTGGATGCCAAAAATTATCTAATCTATTTAACTAAGACAAATTAACATATTCATATTATTTTCATTTTCAGTGATAATAATAAGAAAATATAAATCTCACCTACAGCCAATGTCAAACTAATCAATAATTATAAATGAAACAAAAAAAAATAAAATCGTTTCCTAAAGCAATAAAATTATTTTCTACATCTATTAATTAATGGGTAAAACTGTAATAATATAAAAGAAATCTCTATATTTTCATATCCGGTGCTACTAACAGTGGCGTCACTTCAGAGGAGTGAGGTAGGCATTTACTCCACATTAATATTTTAAAGAAGTTATATTTGTAAAATATAGTAAAAGCTATAAAATGTTAGTGAATATAATAAACCCGCTAGAGATTATATTCTTATCTGATACTGTGAATCGTTCTAACTTTCAAAACTGCTTTAATTCTCGTATCGGGCCATATAGGCCAAATATTCAAATAAGTAACTGTCACTGTTAGAACTATTCTCTTCTTGTATCACCATCTATCTTAGGTTTACTTTATTTAAAATTTTTGGTCACATTAGTAGCTTGTGTGTATATTTTTTAAATTTTTTATGATATAGCAAAACTTCCTTTCAATATTGTTGCTGCTATTGATGGTGGCAAATTTTTTCTCAATAACTATAATTATTTTATTAAAATACTTGTATAAACACTGATTATCCTAATTTTTAAAGTTTTGCTTATAACTCCCTGATATTGATCAAAAAACGGTTAAGTCAATACTATAAAAACATGGTCAATGTTTATTCTTATCAAAAAAACAAAATTTGTATGCTTTCCCAATTTTTGCATTACGCCGCTGGTTATCTAACAGTTCACCTTGTAAGCAGGTAATATGTTATCTTTTCCTACATTTTTATTCTCGATTATTCTTTGAATACAAAAGGCTATAAATGTCTAGTTGAAACACCTATTTTATGAATAAAAGTGTATTTAGGAATTTAATCATACCATACGGTAAATCAGGCACGTAAAACATTTTGATATTTGAAGTTCAATATTTTCCATTTTATCGTAATTTGCAAATTTTTTCTTTGTTTTCAATATGTCTTTTCTGATTATGCCGTTGATGTATAGAGCTTTCTGAAGAGCTAGCGTATTGACGAATTAGTACATACAAGAACAGAAGAAAAAGACGTGGAGCATTAAAAGTAAACATAAAGCTGTAGAAAAATGGTGGTAAGATAATTAGACACATTCTGTGACTTTGAGGTTGGCAGAAGTAGATATGGGTTAAGTTATTTAGGTTAAATAATAAAAAACATAGCTGGTGGCATTAGCTGCAGGAAACCAGAATTTATAGCACAGTATAGCCCTTGGGTGGCGTTAAAACTTGAATGAGAATATATTCAAAGTTGGGGCTCATTAAGTTCGGCCGTTGTTATTTACAAATATGGCTCTAGATCTCTCATCATATGTGGTCCAACTGTTAGATAATTATATATGTATGCCATTTTAAGGCTGGAAAGCTAGATTTACAGAAAACAACCGACAATTAAGAGAAACAGCAGGTGGAATTAATTTTATCTGTATTTTTATTTTAAAAATTCTACCAGGACTTCGGTCTATATAGGTGTCGTTCGGGTGTGATATGTAAAATACCTAAAGGGAACTGATCTTTTTTTTTTAATGGGCACGCTGTTGCTATTTATTAAAGTATTTGTTTTATTGTTGATGGAACTATTATTACAATCTCACAATGTTATGTCAAATAACAGCGCGTTCTATATTTTTTGTTGACGATGAAAGGCTTAACATTAAATTTTGTCTTAAAAAACAAATTTATTGTACTGTTATATTCAGCAACATCAAAAGTTTTCAAGTGCTATAAATCGAGTAAAAAAAGGTTTCTGAAGCAGTTAAAGGTGAACCAAGTTCTGAAAGACCATTCGTCACATTCACAGAAGGAAATATCAACAAAATCCAGGTTCTTGTACTTAGTAATCGCCATGTATTTATAGGGGATCTTGTAGACTGTTTTGGAGATTGAAAAAAAAAACGTTGGCATAAGTGTGTCGCAGATGGAGATAATTACTTTGAAGGGGAGCAAATAGGTTTGGATGAATAAATTAACAATTTTTGTTTTATTTAATCAATTCTTTAAATTTTTGAGCACGGGAGTACATTCTACTACCAAGTCACGATGTGATTTCAGCTTTTTTTAGATGAATATTGCTCGTTGGACTTCATGACATGCGTTTCGAGCTAATTTGTAACCTCTCTCCCTTTTTACTCACCAGCTTAACTGTGTGCACAAACACTCACATAAATGTCGGGAGCGACTTATTCTAGGAGGCTAACACATGATCAGTGTCTAATGACAAACTAGTTATCCGAGGATACACCAAGCAAACCTGCAACAACTCCAACTTCCCCTTCATACCTAAGTTAAACTCAAAGATTCTGTAATAACAGGCTGAACTAACCTAAACATTTAGAACCCCGTTAGTTGTTGGAAGACAAAGAAAAATCAACAGATTACGTTCATAATTATTTTGTGGAGAAAGATAATAGCACCAAATATTATTCATTCCTTGATATTATTTTCCTGAATTTTTTTCTGATATTGCTTTAATCCTGAAGGGAAATTTCAGAATGTCATTAAACATTTAAACTACTCTCCTGCTTGGTCTGGTCTTATTTTGTACTATACCGTAATCAATGTATATGATACGCTAAGTTTTGAGGAAAAGAATTTAAAAAAAAAATCCTTCATCGTTTTGCCAACAGCGAAAGACAGCATAACATGGTTTTTTATATACCAAACAAATGTAAACAAATCTTTGAAGTTTCTTGAAGATTATGTAAATTTTTCCTGATTATAATACACACACACTCTATATATATATATATATATATATATATATATATATATATATATATATATATATATATATATATATATATATATATATATATATATATACAAAATTATATACAAATGCATCCAACTTACCCTAAATCTCCTCCTAGGGATGATAAGGAAATCATCTAATTCATCACAAACATGTTGATAAATTAATCGAGATTTCCATTTAACGAAATTCATGATAAAAATTTCACTTTTTATTTACTATTTATCACAATAATTTTTGTACAAATTAGCTTGTTTGATTTAATTTATTTCTAACGCCATTACTTATAAATGTCGTGCCAAGTATAACGTTTTAACGACATCTATTTGTTATTTCTAGCAATGCGAATTATTGCAATTATCTATAAAATAATGATTTGCTTATCGATTTTGTTTAGATTTAATTTGTTTTATTGTTTAGAAATTAGCCTAGCTTTTCTTTTCAACATAATGGAATGTAAAAAGTCATAAACTATTAGTATTGTGTTTGTTTTTCTAAACTAAACAAATCGGTTTATTGCCAAAATGTGTTAATTTAGTTGGGCAACGTTGCTTCAAAAAATATACGAATTTATGCGTGAGTACACAAAAATTATATTTGAAAAATATTTATTCTTTCGGACAAGACAAGGCTTTTAATGATATATCTCTTGGTCTTGTCACGATTTTACGAACTAGGTGCTTCACATTAGCATGTATACATAAATCAGATTTAGTGGCCCAGTCAGGAGGCTGCAACTATATTAATAATTAAGAGAATAGAAAACGGAGGCTTATTTAAAGAATGTTTCTTAAGTTTAATGAAACAGTTCATCTCTCAGCCTAGTAGAGTGACTTATGGAATCAAACAAGTTAGACTAGTCCAGCTATTTAACCAAGACCTTAACATGAGCTTGTTTCGAACACGTGAGTCTTCATCTTCAGCAAGATTAGTTTTTATATTCTAAAAGAACATTCTTCACAATCCTGATCAAACAAAAATGAGCAAATCAATGTCAGTTAAAAGTTTATATTGATTAAATTCTGGAAAAACAGAAAAAGGCTCTCGGTCTATTATAATTGACATTAAAATATTACAAACTAAGAAATTAAAAAGAGATAATTTTAAAGAAGTATTAGCAGTCATTCTAACCTGGAGGAGAACAGAAAAAATAAAATATTTTTAATTCGGACCATTGGGAAAATAAAATAAAAAACTAACATAGAAGAAAGAACATAATTTAATAAAGCTTAACTCTCATGTCTTCGAAACGTGATTACGTTGAATAATTTGTCAGTTAGTGGAGAAGACAAAGTTGTTTTATTCCATGAATATTGAGCTTTAAGAATGTTTAAATTTTTATTATAGTATATATTAGTTCTCTGATTTTCATGAAAGTTAAAAATACCTTAAAAAATCCTTTTGAATTCTGATCTGGCAGAAAAATGTAAGTTTTTTAGATATTTAAGAAACATCCAAGCGAAAATAAGAATTTGATTACAGTGATAAGAAAGAAAAAAATGGCACGGAAGCTATATTGTTTCACAAAACAATGCCAAAATTAAACTTACCTAGCTTTAACAACTATTCTCTTTGGGGTAAATATTTCTATATAAAATACATTTATTAAATCCAAACGTAAAACTTAAAAAAATTAGTCGAAAAAAAAAACGCTAGTTCTTTTACACTGAGAGGCATCCACGTGCCACTAGAGATATTCCCTGTCATTAATAGCATTTTTATTTTGATCGCTGCCAGAAATAATAAGGATATGATATTCACATTGAAAAATTTTAACTCAACGGGTGTTTTGATATAAACATGTACTTGCCTGATGAGATAATGTGCTACACAAAAAAAAGTATTCAGTAATATCGATAATAGATATAACAAGTTCTAGTAGTCACTAAATTTAATTTTTAAATTTTTTTTTTAAATTAAATAATCAACAAAATATCGCCTTCTCAAATTATCTGGAAGTTTGGGTACGAACCTGGATAAATCCCGGCTTGGGTGGTAAACTAGTATATCATTGACCTTCAAAATTCTTCATCGTGTCGTTTAGTCTCATTTCGCGTTTTGTTTACGGAATAAAAATTAGACTTTTGTCAATCGAATACTGTAATGATACAGTGGTACTAAGATAATAACGATATTCCATAAGAAGTGATATTTATACCGGAGAGACTAATTGCAATTTTTAAGTGTCTGCTTTTAAAACGGTTTTTAATAGCTTCTATATAGGCTATATTTGACCAAGTGTTTTAATTTAATGAGTCTAATAACCAGGCAAAAATAATTCCCCAAGTTAAAAAAAAAACCTGTTTAAATCACCAGCGGTGTTTAAAAAAATATCGATATTGTAGCACATTCCTATCACATAACCATTAAACTAATAAAATAAATAAAAACAATTAAATTATATCAATTTAATGTATTTAGGAAATGTCTTTTATGATTTAAATATATTATAAACATGTTATCACAATTGCTACTCGATAAAAAGAATAAGAATTTTAGAATTCTTATACCAAACGGAATTGCCTAAAAGTAATCTGAAACCCTGAAATTTTGTTCAACCGGAAGGTCTTCTTTTTAGACATACTCGTTATTTCTTAACTCATTTCTATTTAACTACTCAGTATATATCACCACTACACAAAGCACTTTATTCTTGGACTCGACGCAGGTTTCGCGAACCATGTTAGCTTCATCAGGAGCAATGATTGACTCCTCAGTCAATCATCGGTCCCGATGAAGCTAACATGGTTAGATATACCCGCGTGGAGTGCAAAAATAAAGTGTTTGGTGTAGTGGTGATATATACTGAGTAGTGTCATTGTGCCAAAGATTCCACATTCTCAACAGTCATTTCTATTTAAGGTAAAATAATTAAATTAAAGATTTTTTTTTTTTTAATATGTCAAATGCTTCTTGTGTGTCATCTTTTCCCAGTAGCCAAGCTTCACGTCCATATAATACAACATCTCACATTGATGTTTTTTTTTTTGAAAAAAAGATTGTAATTACTACTTGTAAGTTTTTGCTTCGCGGGCTGAATGTAACCTGGACTAACCTGAACTAACATATCTTGGTTCTTCTGTAGTTTAAAAAAAAATTTCAGGTGTGGCGTATCTAAGGGGGAGGGGGCTTTCCTTTATGGGGGGTTCCTGTTTGTGAAAAAAATTCATTCTCCGATTATTGATTTTTCAGTGAGATTTAAGTAAGTTCCACTACATGAAAGTGTTTCTTTTTTGTGAAAAACCTCCTCCTACCCCAAATTATTAATTTGTTTACATGTTTATAAAGTTCCACTGTATAAAGTGGTTCTTTTTTGCAAAATATCTCCACGCCCCAGTCGTCGATTTTTAGATTATTGTGTGGAGAGTGGAGAGGTTTTTTTATAATAAAGCGGTTTTCCTTTCCGATCGCGGTTTGATGCCCCAACATTTATCTATTAACGTTACTGGTGATATCTTTCTTTCTCTTAAAAACGCTCTTTGTATCCCCCTGCCAACTGAACTCTGGTATTGTAATCTTGGTTGTCCGAACATAGTGGGTTTACTGGTGAATATCACAAATGTATTGTGAACCTTTTGCTCAGTTCCATTTTCTAAAATTATAACTTAGTTGATTCTTGCAAGATACGATATACCAAGATACTTTCTATCGACCAGTGAAAAACTAGAGCTCATATATTTTTAGATATGCAATACAGATTCTGCAATAATTTAGTATAAGGTTCTTTTCTGGACTCTTTTGAGATTACTTCAGTGTCTGTCTGTCCGTCCGTCTGTCTGTCACACCCGATTTTCTTCGAAACTATTTGTCATAGAATGTTGGAATTTGGTAATAATATAGGAGTTATTGGCCTTATCAGAGCCGTGTAGTTTTGAAAGCTAAATTGTGACTTAAGGGGTTAGTTTTGGAGGGTGAAATCGGAAGTGAAAAAATTTACTAGGTTATGGAGTGTGGTGTCAAATGAAAGCTTGTGAAAACACGAGTAAAAAAAATATATATATATATATATATATATATATATATATATATATATATATATATATATATATAACGTAATACTTGCGCACACTTTTCTTTGTATTATTTGTAAAAAAAAAAAAAAATTTTGAAAAAATTCTGGAATATTCTCCACGGGGTATAGATTGAACGAAAATTATCACGAGTGCATTACCTTTAATAATTTACCTGGTATATAAAAAATACAAAAATTTCAAGGTCATCAGTTTACAGTAAAGATTGGAAACAAACTTTGTTGAAAACTCATGGGGGGTGTATTTTGTGAAGTCACTGATCATTTTAAACCCCCGTAACGAAATTTTTTATTTTAAAAGCAATCAACGTACGGAACACTAATTGCGCAAGTTCAACTTGCACTTGATCGTTTTTTTTTTCTTTTTTATAGCCTCATGAAATAAATAATTTTAAAAATATTAAATAATCTACTTCCAAAATCTTACATTTTTCAGTCCCTAAGTATATTTTCCAAGCTTAAAACTCTGTGCTTGCCATTTTCCACTGTGAACATCCGCAAAAAAGCGTACAATCATTGTTGTTTACGAAAAAGCGGGCACAAGGGAGAGACCGGCTGTGGATTGCACCGAGTCATCTTGCCTATGCATTTACCGACCAAAGAATGTAAACAAACCCATCACGGGAGAGAAAATCGAGCCCTATCAAAATATCGAGTCTGATCTGCCCGGGTGTTGTTTTGCTTTTTTCTTGTTTTTCCGTCTAGTCAGATATTTTTATCAATATTGCATGAAATTGCAAGTATTCTGTTATAAGAACAAATCAAAATAAAGTGATTTTCTGGCCGCTAAAATCCTTAAACTAACTTTCTTTGAAACATTGGAGCAGTCAAGTGTCCGTTCCTTCATTAAAGAGTTCATGTCATTCCATAAAATGCCAGCTCATAACATCTTGTTTTAGTTGCAATTCGTGAGCTAGTTGCATCTTAGTTCAGGTTTTTTGAGCATCTACCACCACATACGAGTGGAATTGGACATCTCCTAAAGTTATTAACGCCACCTCAAAAAATTCAGCCAGAACCCAAGTGTTATGGCACATCTGGTCCGTCGAAAACAACTATATATAGATGGTTTACTGAACTTAAATGCGGTCATATAAACACTGATGATGTACCACGTTCCGAACGTCCAAATGAGGCAGTCACTCCACAAAAAACACAAAAAAAGTCCATCATATTGTTCTGAATAACGCAAAGTGAAAGTGAGAGATATAGCTGACATCGTGAAGATATCAACCGAACGCGTGAGGCATATTTTGCATGAATATTGTATTTGATGGGTGCCGCGCACTCTTACAGTTGATCAAGAACAGCAATGTGTCGAAGATTCAGAACGCCGTTTGGCACTATTTTGGCGTAATCTAAAGGAGTTTTTGCGTAGATTCGTAACAATGGACGAAACATGGATCCACCACTACACGCTTAAGTCCAACAGGCCGTCCGCAGGGAGGCTGGAACCGCACGAAAGCCAACCGAAGCGTCTAAAAATATAAAAACCTAGAAAGGTTTTGGCAAGTATTTTTTGGGGTTCGCATGGAATAATACTGATCGACTGTCTTGGGAAGGGGCGATCAATCACCGGAGATTATTACGTTGGTTTATTTAATGATGAAATCAAGAAAAACAGACCGCATTTAGCGAAGAAAAAAGTATTGTTTCACCAAGACAATACCCCAGCTGACTCCATAAAATCAACGGTGAAACTGGACCAACTGGCTTATAAATTGCTCCTCATCCGCCATGTTCACCAGATGTGACTCAAGCGATCATTACCTCTTTCCAAATTTGAAAAAGATTTGGCTCAAATGAAGAAGTCGAATGGGAAACATTGTTTTTTCTTCAAAAGTCTTGAGACTTTTCACCATGTAAGTAAACATCGTTTCTTGCTTCAGCCCTATACCAATGAACGTCACGTCATGAACCCTAATGCCTTCTCGCATATAACATCTACCTCCAAGTTATGTACTGTATCAGGACGACAGTTTCGCACAGGTTGCTATTGTGGCTTCTGTGGTTATACTAACACCGTTCAATGTTTCCTGAAAGATTTTGTATATTTTCCAAAATCAGAAATGCATTTACAGCTCCTAGACTTTGAACTCCAGTATCAAAAATTTCCATCCTTTAGTTTGGTTATGTGCTACCGATCAAGGCTGAGAAGCTAAAAATATATGTCTAGAACTACCTTTCCTCTCAATAGGACCACGAAATCACATCGAGATTAGATTCGCAGAGATCTAAACTTGAATAGTAAAAAGTGCCGAGGGTGCCTAGTGAAATTTGACACGGTCTAATCCTAAGAACCACGACTTCTCATTTCTTCTTTCAAATAAATGTTGTTTAATAAAGGGCTAAAAAGATTCCTACACAATTCACAATTTATAACGAAATTTGAAAAAAGAGGAAGCATTTGTCTTATGCCTTGTATAAGACAGACATTGTTAGTAAAATATCTACATCAATATTTCTTTTTAACAATTTTTGACTGAATAAAGCAAAAGTATCACGTGGAAACGCAGACATTTAGGGTCTCTTGCTTTTAAAACACGTCCTTCAAAAAAATGTACTGACCTACTACTCACAAGTATGATTTTTTGAAACATAAATTTAATATGCCTCGCATTCACCATTGGGTCAGAAACTTAGTAGTGTTTTCATTACCTACTAGTTGACATATTAATTTGATTCTATAACTAGGTCAGTATCACTGACTTTGAATTTTAAATCTTATAAATCTAAATATAATTAATTTTTAAATAATATTTTATAAGGCAGTATAGTTATAGTTTTTACATAGTTTTCTGTATAGATAAAATAATAATAGTCATTGATTCATTTATTTCCAATAACAAAATTATACAGAATGCATGTTATAAATATATATATATATATATATATATATATATATATATATATATATATATATATATATATATATATATGTATATATATATATATATATATATATATATATATATATATATATATATATATATATATATATATATATATATATATATATATATATATATATATATACTGGTGAGAAAAAAATCGACTCAAACGATTTTGCTTCAATTAGCATTCATCTTTCAATTTAATTTGTGATATAATTTTTGGTATCATTAGAATGCTGATTTTCTACTCTTTCCAATAATACCAAAAACATTTGGATTTCCAAAAAGTTTTACTGATTAAAACGGTTTTGCTTACCTTTTTACTAAATATTTTTAAAATTTTTAAGAATATTTACTTTTTAATGCATACGAGTATAATCTTTATTTTCAGGGATGTGAAAAAATTCTCCATACCCTTAACAATTACCAATAATAGTTTAACGGAAAATAACAACTTCGTTTAAACCAGAGGTGTCAAACTCAATTTTGCAGAGGGCCATATATTAAATTTAGAATGTGTAGGCGGGCCAGATTCAAATAAAAAAAATGTACTGAATTATTTAATTATATAGTATATAATATACGGCTCTAAAAAACATGATTCTTCTTTCTGTGACACATTGCGATCGCGGGCCTTATTGATACGTCCCGGGGGCCGGATGCGGCCCGCGGGCCGTATCTTTGACATCCCTGGTTTAAACTAATATTTAGTGGGACTGCCGTTGGCCTTAATAGTCTCCTGTATCCTTTTTTTCATGCTTGCAACCAGCTTTCTAGTAACTTCTGCTGGTATGTTCTCCCAGTCGTTCAATATTCTGTTTTTTAATTCTTTTCTATTTAAAACATTATTTTTGCGAACGTGCCTTTTAAGTTCCTCCCATAAACGCTCGATGGGGTTAACATCGGATGATTGCGGAGGTGTATAAAGGTACTGCCGCACATTATGGATCATTCATTCTCGTACCAAGTTTGCGGTATGTTTGGGATCATTGTCCTATTGGAAAATGTATCTTTTTTCAAGTGCTAATTTTTGGACACTTTCTCTCAAATTGCCTCTCAAAATGTTCAGATAAACATGCTGATCCATGGTACCATTAATAAAATGTAAATTTTCAAACCCTCCAGCGGATATGCATCCCCAGAGCAGAACACTACCAACCCCTTGTCTCACCGTGAAACAAATGTTTTTAATATCGAATAAGGTATTCTTCTTTCTTCAAACTTTAGTTCTGCCATCAAACCCAAAAAGGTTAATTTTAGTTTCATCACTAAAGATTACCGATTCCCAAAGTTCAGGAGGTTTAATAACGTATTCCCTAGCAAAAGCTAACCGCTTTTTGCGATTAGCTTCCGAAATTAACGGCTTCTTCCTGGCTGAACACCCCTTATAGCCTGCCTTGTGTAAACAATTTCTCACTGTTTGTGAACAAACATTTTTCGAAAATAGTTCTCGTACTTCTTTTAATTTTGGTACACTTTTCTTGGGATTAATTATTTGTCTAAAAATACTGGCCTCTTTATGTGGAGTCAGTTTCTTGGGACGATCGGAGGAGCGTGGTCGGATTTTATAGAAACCCGTTGATTTACACTAGTTTACAATGTACTGAACAGTAGCATGCGACTTTGTAACAATTTTTCCTATATTTCTGTACGACTTTCCGTCTTTCCACAAATCAGTTATGATCTTTCGAACTTGAAATGGAATTTCTCTCGCTCATTTTTAATACTACTTTGAAACCCAACTGCAAAATTACTAGCAACAAGTATGGCCGAAAAAAATTATTCATTTGTTTTCAGTTTAGCGAGTAATAGATAGCTTGATAAAATGAGGCTAATTATAACGTGTTTTTTTCAGTGGAGTTCTTGAGTGTATGGAGACTTTTTTGACATTAATTTTGTTTAGATTTTTATAACAATGATGTAACTTCTAAATAAAATGTTCCGTAGTTATTTTTATTACCAATTCTCGTGGGTTAAGTTTCAAATATTAATTTAAACATGTTTTCTCGTAGTTCTAGTTAATTAGTTAAACATAACAGAAAAATAGTATAGAAAGCAGGTGGTATATGGAAACTTTTTGGACTGACTGTATGTATATGTATATATGTAATATGTATATATATATATATATATGTATATATATATATATATATATATATATATATATATATATATATATATATATATATATATATATATATATACAGTCCCTGGCCAAATTATTAGACGCACTGCAAGATTTCATGTAAAATATTAATTACCGAGTGATATTGTACCGTTTTATTATTTTAAATTGATTTGTTTTTTATTTTTATATTATCCAATCAATTACCTATTTATTTGACATAAATAAAACAGCATTAATTTAGAAAAGCATAAGTTTATTAAGTTTTAAAGAAAAGTGAAATTAATGTTAGTAAAAGTCAATATTTAGTTGAGCCACCTTTAGCCGCTATCAAAGCTTTAATTCTGCGCGGCATGCTATCAATGCAAGATTGTACTGTCTCCTGCATTTGAGGATGATGATTCCACACATGAATAATCTTTTCTAGGAGCTGGGTTTTGTTGGTAATCACATCTTTAGCCACTTCTCTTTTCATCAGCTCCCACACATTTTCAATGGGGTTCACATCAGGGCTATTACCCGGCCAATCCAACAGAGGGATATTTTTTTCTGCCAAAAAAGCTTTAACAGACCGAGCAGTGTGGCAGGGAGCTCCATCTTGCATGAAAGTGAATGGTTCCCCATTTGGAAACCATTCTCTGAGCTGCGGAATCAACCGATTTTGTAATACTTCTTTGTACTGATCTTGCCTCATTATTCCTTTGACGACGTACAGACGTCCAGTGCCCTTGCCGCTGATGACTGACCAAATCATCACTTTGGTGGGATGTTTAACCGTCGGGACCACACAATCAGGATGAAACTTTTCTCCATGACGACGACGCACATACTGAGCTTTATTCTGCAAAATTTCGAATGTGCTTTCGTCACTGAAGCAGACCTGTCAAAAATAGGAAAAATATATAAACTTCCATGTTTATTTGCTTTATTTAACTGAAAATGATAATAATGTATCAATTATTGATTAAATTGCTGTATCTTACCGAACTCCAGAAGTCCACATCTTTGTCTTGCCATTGTTTGGCCCACTTCAGGCGCTTTGCTTTCATTGCAACTGTTAACTTGGGCTTCCTGGCGGGGCGACAGGCCTTAAAATCTAATTCTTTCAATTTTCTTCGAACAGTGCGCTCAGAAGCATTTACGCTAGCATCCTGGAGTTGTGATTTTATTACCTTTGTGGTAGCAAATCTATTTTCTACACAAATTTTCTTCAAACATCTCTCTGACCGTGGAGTGAAAATTGGTTTTCTACCGCATCTTTTCTTTCTTTTCGGGCTTAATTCCTTCCCTGACTCAATTTTCTTTTTTTATGCGTCGTACACTAGCTTCAGAAACCTCCAATCTTCGTGATATTTCTCGGTTTGTAAATGTTTTCGCAATCACAAGGGCCTTCACTTCAGCTTTTTTACGTGGTGAAAGATCGCCTTTTCTACCCATAATGAAAATAGTCCAATTACTTTTTTAAAACACTGCATACAAAATAAACTAATAACTGAGTAGTATAAAACTGTTAAACAAACAATCACAGTCCATAAAGCCACAGAAACACGTCCGTACCTGACTCGATTCCGATCGCGACTGATACAGGTTTGTACTTGTTTACGTTCATGTATCACTTTGTCAACACAGTGTTGCCATATGTTAAAAATAAATACAAATATGTAGTCTACAACAATTCTTTTAAATAAAAATCAATAATATTGTAGTTTAAATATACCATTATTGCATAAAAACTCTTAAGAAACATAAAATTACTAAAAAAAATACAGTGCGTCTAATAATTTGGCCAGGGACTGTATATATATATATATATATATATATATATATATATATATATATATATATATATATATATATATATATATATATATATATATACATATATATATATATAACATATATATATATATATATATATATATATATATATATATATATATATATATATATATATATATATATATATATATGTATATATATATATATATATATATATATATATATATATATATATATATATATATATATACATACATATATATATATATATATATATATATATATATATATATATATATATATATATATATGTATATATGTATATATATATATATATATATATATATATATATATATATATATATATATATATATATATATATATATATAAATATATATAAAATATATATATATATATATATATATATATATATATATATATATACATATATATATATATATATATATATATATATATATATATATATATATATATATATATATATGTATATATGTATATATATATATATATATATATATATATATATATATATATATATATATATATATAAATCTTAGCGCCCTCTATATACCTTTCAGTTAAAATTGGAAGTAATGAGAAAAACTAACAGGAACCCCAGAAAATACAAAAATAACGTTTTATTTTCGAAGCGATCATAAATAATTATGTTTAAAATTTGTTCTTCGCCAGTCAAAATTAGAAAAAATTTCTGTAATACTATAATATTGATTCCCACTACATTCACTGTCTTCCCCTGAAGCGATATCGCCCAACAATATTAAATACTACAGGGGTAACAAATTTGAAATTAAAATTTTATTCCAGAGTTATTGCAATAATAGATCGACAGACGAATCAACAGGCCGACGGAAGTTGGAAATGATGTTTTTCGTAAAAATGTTGTAGAATGATTTTATCACGAATACACTACTTCCTTTAGCGATGAAAGAAAAATTTATAAATTTTATTTTTATTAATAAAAATAAATTAATTTTCAAGCCATCATCACTTGTAACCAAAAACTAAAGCTAACGGAATGTGTAACTCCATAAGAAAACTGTTACCAAAAACCAAAAACACACAAAATGCTGTCAGTAAAAATTTATAAGCAGTTCTGTATATGTTTAGTCGGTTAATGAAAATAAAATCGATAAAGAATAATGACCCAGTAGATCCCTCGCAGTTCTAAAATAAATTCTGAATTTGACGTTTACATTGTCAAAAAATTTAAATTCAAGTATTATGATTTGTTGTTTTAAATAAAAAAGGTTAAACATAGAGAAGACTTCTCGTAAAATTGGAAATAATGAAAAAATACCATAATTTTCGGATTTATGGACTATAAGAACCCTGAAAAAAACATACCAAGCAACGTCTTCAACGTTCTTCTTCACCCCTTATTGTTTGAACAGAAATAAATATGCTTAAAATTTATCCACAATCTTCACCAAAAACTAGGGGAAACTGTCATAGTACTATTCCAACTATATAATATTTAGCGATCTCAATCTCAGTCATCTCCTTCCCCTGAAGCAATATTGCTTAAAAACTATAGTTTATTTTCCTACTAAATCGATATTTTATTACATTTGAGAGTACAGATGGACAGATAAACTGGTGAAAATGGAAAATTATGTTTAATATAACTTGGTCAGAAAAAAAATAAACAACAGTTTAATACATTTTTACTTGAAATTTTAATGTTACACAAAAAGCTCCAAAAAAACTACCTTGTTTTAACAAGAAAACTAAAATATTCAAAAGCAATTAAAAAGACTATGTAAAGCTTACAGCACTCTGGTTACTTTATTATTGATCACCTTTTTATTTTGCGTTCTTCGGCATTGTTTTGTCAGTTGAAATATAAAAGTCTCTGGTGACCTGTAAAATCGCAATCAAATTTAAAAACGATGGGCACACCATAGGCGTCGTATTATTTAAAAAATTAATAAAGTGATTTACACAATACTTTCCTTGCAAACAGGCAGTTCTAAAATAAACACTAAATTTGACTCTCACGCTATGAATAACTTATTATATATATAATCCATTGTATGATAAAATATTGTTATAAAATTTAAAATAATGGAAATTATTTTAACATTTCTCGTCTCTAAGAACCTTCAACAGGCTATATAACACCATATATGCTAAGTAACCCCTCTAACCCCTTTCCCAACCCCTGAATCCACATATATATTTTACTGTAAAAAATAAAATTAGTCCATTACCTTAATCGAGAACCTAGACGAATGGTCGTAATAGAATTGAAACTATACCATATTTAACAACACCCACTCCTTTTATCTCTTAACCTGCTAGAATTGAAAACAATGAAAAAATAACGTAATTATTGGATTTTGTTACTCTAAGAATCCTAAAAAGGACAAATAACACAATATCTACGAAGCAACCCCTCTAACTTCCTCTCCCACCCCTTTAACCCTTTATATCTTAACTACAAATAATTATGCATAAATTTTAATCCTTATTTTAACAAAATCATAGTAAAAATTACTATTTAAAACATAAAAGCGTTATCGAAAACCACCCCTTTTTCCCCTTTTCCCTAGAGCAATATCGCTCAAAAATTAAATGCTTCTATAGGTTATTTATATTGTTATCTCATTTCGTTCAAGAGTTATCGTGCCAACGGGCAGACCGACGGAAATCGGTAACTATATTTTTTGTGATCTAGGGATTTTAAAGTGTAAAAAAACAAAAATATCTTCGATAAACTATGTAT
This sequence comes from Pachyrhynchus sulphureomaculatus, assembly GCA_019049505.1. Lineage (NCBI taxonomy): Eukaryota > Metazoa > Arthropoda > Insecta > Coleoptera > Curculionidae > Pachyrhynchus > Pachyrhynchus sulphureomaculatus. Next base: position 30,512,475 of record CM032450.1, on the reverse strand, counting down.
GTATATATATATATATATATATATATATATATATATATATATATATATATATATATATATATATATATATTATATATATATATATATATATACATTAAGAATTGCAATATATATTACAAGTACTTCACGCGTGCATTGAAAATGCGTCTTACCCCAGCAAACCAAACGGATTAGAAAAATGATATAATTGAAATACTCTGGAAGTGCAACAACGCAAACTAGTCGAGACGTGTAAAGGTAACCAAGAAATCACCGGAGATGAAAATCAACGAGCATCAGAGGAATAAAATGCGAGGAGAAAATTTGATACACCTAACATGCAAGGACACGTGGTAACCAAAAGAAGTTGTTGTACGCTAGAAAAATATAAGGACAACAGTGAAGACCAACGCCTTCCTTTAATGAATTGTATCCAATTTAAGAAATGTTTATAATATAAATTAAAAAATAATAAAGTGGTGAGATACGCCACTGTTAAACCGGGAAATAGTGGTAAGAGGAGGGTTTTTAGCCATCGAGCGGACCGATGCTGATTTCTTAACGCCTTTGTCTCCTTTTAGCCTTTTTAAAGAGGATTTAAAAGTGATAATTAAAAAGTCTTCGACGTCAAAGTGCAGTAGGCTTCATTATTTCAAAAATTAACTTCAAATCGATATTAATTAGTGTTTCTTTGTCAAGAACTCAGCTAAATTGAACTTTCACATTTTTTGTTTATTTTTTTAAACATATAAACATATTACTATAGGTGAAAGACGATAAGTTATAACACCACGAAGTAACGTTATTTTTTAATTAAACAGGAAAATAAATATTGTTTGAAGTAAATTAGAGAGATTTACTGGTTAGTCTTTATGTTAAAATTTTTCGTAGTCTTTAATGTTGTTTTTTTGCCATAACAACATAAAATAAACGCCGCGTCGTGTTATTTCATAAATCTTGTTGGATTTATTCATGTAGTGTGAAAGTAGGATTATTAAGTTTAATTTAAACAAAATGTTTTTGATTACACATTCTAAAAAGTTTATGTTAATGTAATCCATCGAAATTAATATGTGTTTACTATAATTTTATTTGTTTTACATGCATATGTTTTTGTTAACGTTTTGTACAATTGTTGGTACACGTTTCAGATTATTAAATAGAATGGAAAATTAAATTTACCCCTAATATTACATTGAAAATAATTATTATTGTATTTTGTTAAGTAAATAAATATGCCCATTGAAATTTGTAATAGGTAATTATTTCTAGCAAAAAAATTTTACCAGCTACGTGTATTTTGTTTCATTTTCAATTTTCATATAATATTATATTATATTATGATTATATAATTAAAACATCATTAGTGTTGGAAAAAAAAAATTAAAATATTTTATTTAATAGCAACACTAAAATTATCACTTTAAAAAAGATTTTCCAATAAAAGCTATATATATATATATATATATATATATATATATATATATATATATATATATATATATATACATATATTTGGAGAATCTTGAGCGGTTGCTCTTTACATATCTAAGGCATTGGACCGTGTTTGGCACGATGGACTGTTGGCTAAGCTACGCTCTTATGGTATGTTTAAAAAGTTCTGTTTGTGGCTCTCATGTTTCCACAGAGAGCGTTCTTTACGAGTGGCAGTCGACGGATTTCTTTCTAACACCTTCACTATCAACGCAGGTGTGCCCTAAGGCTCCATACTATCTCCTACTCTCTTTCTCATTTACATTAACGATCTGCTGGAAAAGACCGGAAACCCAATCTACAGCTTTGCAGATGACAGTACACTTATCTTTTCATTCACTTTGAACGCTCGGACATCGGCTACTCAGACGAGTATCTGCAGACAGCGGGAAGTCGTTCAAATTAACAAAGACATGGAAACAATTCTATCTTGGGGTGACAGTAACCAAGTGGAATATAACGCTACAAAAACCCAGGTGGCAATTTTTCTTAAAAAAGTTAACGTTGCTGAATCCGACATAGTTATGGCGGGGCACTCCATTCCTCTAACATCGTCACTCAATTTGTTGGGCGTTAGTTTGGGAGCAAACATGTCCTGGCATGAATATGTCGCATGCATAGCAAGGAGAGCTTCTCAAAAGTTGGGAATATTATTTCGAACCAGAAAGCTTTACACTCCACAACAACTGTTAATTCTTTACAAAGCTCAAATTCGACCAACTTGAGTCTATTCTACAAGTTCTTTCATGCAAAGTGTTCGAAGGATATAGCCCGCTTAATTCCTCCCAGAGTGGTGCATGTCACAAATATACGTCGCGCTAATGCTTCACGTCCATATGAGGTATATATATATATATATATATATATATATATATATATATATATATATATATATATATATATATATATATATATATATATATATATATATATATATATATATATATATATATATATATATATATATATATATATATATATATATATATATATATATATATATATATATATATATATATATATATATATATATATATATATATATATATATATATATATATATATATATATATATATATATATATATATATATATATATATATATATATATATATATATATATATATATATATATATATATATATATATATATATATATATATATATATATATATATATATATATATATATATATATATACAGATGCGGCGCTTAAATCCGGACAAATTTAAATTGGAATTTTCGGCCATTTATTAGTTCCGCATATTTCTAGTAAACAGTCATAACCTCGAAATGACCGAGCCGTTGCGAACAAGTGCGGAGTACAACCGAAGAGCCGCGATTATCGAAAGTCTTCGCGCTGGACCTTTCGGCGACTGAAATAATTCGTTTCTTCGGGTACCCAAGATCAACTGTGTTCGACATTGTTGCTAAATATAATGCTTCTGAGAAGGCACAATGGCACACGCGAGCCATTTAGCCTAAAACTGATTATCGGATACCGTGTACATGTTCTAGTCTACAGAGTTCTGGCCTCCCAATAGCCCAGATTTGAACCCTCTCGACTAATATGTTTGGAGCGTAATCGAAAGAGTTACTAATAAGTCCATACGCCCTAATATGACATCTTTATACACCGCTATTGAAGTAGCATTTACCAATATGAACAGCCCTGCTCTAAAGACAGCATGTGAGCGCTTCAGGCCAAGGATGGAGGCGATCATTGCAGCTGAGGGAGGTTACATCGGATAATTCCACTCTGGATAGGTCACATAACTGACATGCAAAAGGATTTTTTTCATTTTAATTTTTTGACCAATTAAGTTTTCTTTTAAAAAAATATTTAAATTGTCTGGAATTAAGCGCCGCAGCCTGTATATATATATATATATATATATATATATATATATATATATATATATATATATATATATATATATATATATATATATATATATATATATATATATATATATATATATATATATATATATATATATATATATATATATATATATATATATATATATATATATATATATATATATATATATATATATATATATATATATATATATATATATATATAAATACATATGTTATTAATTACGTGATTGTCCTGTTATTGGATATTTAGGTTCGGTAATGAAACGATTATTTATTTATTTCTCATACCTTACGGTTCTTGAAATTTTAACCGTCAGTGTGTTACTATACGTCATTACCGAACCTAAATACCCATGTTCCACTGTTCATCTAACAATGAATTTGCACGGCGTTTCGCCAAAATCTCATTTGACATTTTCAAGTGCTCTCGTTGCTGCTACTCGATACTGCGATCTTGCTGCTGCTGCCGCTCGAAGCTAATTCTAAGTTAGCTGCTGCTGCCGCTTGAAGCTAACTCTACGTTAGCTTCGAGTGGCAGCAGCAGCAAGATCTCAGTGTCGAGTCGTGCAAATTCATTGTTAGATGAAACCAGGAATTTTAATGTATTACATTCCACTATCCGTGAAAACCTCTATTGTAACATATGTATAAAATATATATATATATATATATATATATATATATATATATATATATATATATATACATATATATATATATATATATATATATATATATATATATATATATATATATATATATAAGACGTCTATGAAATTTCATCTGGAATGTAAAAAAAACGAACGGATGTATTCCTGGACTAGCATTTTTTCCATCTGTCAGTCGCTACGACTTAACATACGTATACACACATACATACACGTACACACACACACACACAGCCTTAGCACCCAGGTTATCGTCGTCCCGGGTACTAATCCCGGCAGGTCAGTACACTTATTTATTACCTACTTAAATTACGAAAATTTAATAGACACTATAACTCAATAAGGTTATGTGTAATCACGCGGTACCTTATTACCAAATTACCCTTTCTTATACATTTTTAGTAATATCGGACCCCAGTGGTTCAATAGCAAAAATCGAAAGTGAAAAAACTGACCAAAGGTTACGTCTTCTTGGCATAATTGCATCGTGGGTTGTTATTACCAAAAACCTAATATATGTACTGATGTCAGGAATTAATTTATTACAAACCATCTCTTTATTAAAAGTGTTCTATTTAAAATAGTGACGGACTATCTCTGGAGGCCCCTAGGAACGAACAAAAATTTGCTCCTCTTGGAAAGTCTTTTTACCTACTTTTGCGCTTTTTAGATTAAATGAGTTGTATGAACTATGCTGGGAATGTGGAATCTTTGGCTCAATGACACTACTCAGTATAAATCACCACTGCACCATGTTAGCTTCATCACGAGCGATGATTGACTAAAACTACACTACAAATCTACCCTATTTATATTTAGCCTAACATCGACATGATTCCATTAAATTCACTTACGAAATTGAGAACAAAGGACAACTCCGTATTCTGGACATTTTAATATTTAAAAATAATAATAGGTTAGAATTTGATATCTATAGAAAAGACATAGTAAGAGATAGATATATTCCTAATGATTCATTTCATTGCAAACAATACAAATTAGCCGCATTACATTTTTTTAGTTCATCGTTTGGTCACTTTTCTTCTGAACAGAGTAAACTTCAATAATGAAAGGAATCGTATTAGAAATATAACTAGAGTCAATGATTATGAAGATGACTTAGTAAACAAGTTGATAAATAGACATAAGTTCAGGTTAAATATTCAGAATTCTACCTTTTTTACACGCGAAGAAAATAAGACCAATATACCATATAATCTGAAATAAACTAGGGGACTCAATAAGGTATTTAATAAGGTAGGCCTCACCTTAGTCTGTAAGTCATCAGACAATCTGAGGAATATCTTAAGAAACCCCAAAGATAACATTCCTAATTGTGAGAAAAGTGGAATTTATGAAATTAATTGTAATGATTGCGACAAAAAATACGTTGGACAAACTAGAAGGTCAATTAAAACACGATTTAAAGAATATTTAGCACATTTAAAATATAGTAGAACAGAAAAGCCTAGCATTGCCAAACATGCTTTTGAAGCTGATCATACTGTAACATTAGATAATCTAAGAGTAATTACAAATGTATTTGATAGGAGATTGTTGAACGCATACGAAAGTATGGAAATTATAAAATGTAAAAGTAGTTTAAATAAAGACAGAGGACCTATTCCTTATAGTTACCTGACCGGAACTGATGGCCTCGCCTATGCCATTAGTTCCGCCTGAGTAATTCAAGTGTGAGGCTAAGTATAAATAGGGTAGATTTGTAGTTTAGCTTGAGTCAATTATTGCTTCTTATGAAGCTAACATGGTTAGCGAAACGCACGCCGAGTCCAAAAATAAATTGTTTGGTGTAGTGGTATATACTGAGTAGAGTTGTATGAAGTGTGGATAGTTACCGTTGAAATACCCAGTATGTCTTTTAGAATTTATGTTACATTAATAAATAACACAAAATATTACTCTAAAGTTATTGTTTATCCAATACGTAACTTCAACCTTTAAATATAACATGCGGAATAAAATTTTTGAGAATTAAAATTATCCAAGCAAAATACACAGGGCAAAGTTGTACGACTGTACGCATTCATTAACTCCCTTTAGTTTACTAAAACGAATATTAAACAATACAAACAGCCTCTGAAATATCGTTATCCTTTGCGTAACCGACACCGTGGATTTTATGCTAATTTTCATATACTCCTTACATACACAGCCTGGAAACTGGATTCGAGATGAAATACATAAACTTAGGCAAAACATACTTTAGCTTTCATTTTTTTAAATATATTTAAATTTAAAATATTTTATTTAATTATCATTGCATTTTTAGCTATATGTATTTTTTGACCGCTACCAACCGCCATTAATATTCGCAGATTCAAACAAACATGCGACCTAGCGTCCTGAATTTACACTTAGACAATTTAGGCTATTCGGTTGATTTACCGCTGAGATTAGTTTTTAATTACTTAAATTTTACAAGCATTTGGACCAGGATTGTTGCGTTTATAGAGTAGATGTTACTTCAGAAAAAGTGCCGATTGAACTACAAAATAATAAACGCGTTAAGATAAGAGGAAGAATTGGATAAAATGGAGACCTGCCAAGAAGAATGGGGATCAAACATGGAAAGAGTTATGGAAACTCTTCTAATATTTAATTATACCGACATTTTGTACTTACTTAAAAGACTCAGTATCGCGAGTAGTAGGAAGCAGGCTACGACATCTGATACTACTAAGACATTCAACGTAATAATAACAGGGTGAGTCAACGATAGAGTAAAGTTTAAACTCATTTGTTTCGGGATTGACAAAAAAATGTTAAATTCAATAGTTTTAGGGATTGTTAAGGTGTGCAGTTTAAAATTATTTTTGAGTATACATATAAATTCTGCGTAAAATTTTATAACTTTTTTGTTAATAGTGTCATATACCTAATCCTAGTAGTTTTTCTAATATTTCAATTTTCTAAAAAAAAATACTAGTTTTCAGTTTTGTAAGAAATTGCCAGTAGCGCCATTGTTTCTGAAGGTCGAATACTCATAATTGGTACCAACGTTCTATAGAGGTGAAAAAAACAAAGATATATGTAAAGAAATTTGAGTTAGATGCTACAGAGTGTTATGCATTTCGACTATTTTAAATTGAAAAATCTCAAATTTCTTAAATGGCACACCGTGTATATTATTAATTTTTCTGATAAATTTTACAAAACCCTCCAACTTTTATTACGCATGTCATATACCTGTTTCTAGTAGTTTTCGATTTATTTTGAAATTTTCAATTTTTACCCTTGTTTTTAATACACTTACATCATAGTTGCTCCAAGACAAAACAAAAATGTAGGCATTGTTAAATTTTGACATGTCTATTAAGCAAGTAAAAATAGTTTAATTTGTTGTAGTAAGTGACGTATAAAGGTAATAGTAAACTCTATCGTTGAGTCACCCTGTACAGTAGAAGAAAAAATGCCCAGATATTCAGAGTGGTTTTTTTTATTCTTGGTAAATAATGTGTACTCAGGTAGGAGTGTGTTCATATAGACCACATGCAGAGAAATTTCTGGAGGTGGCCACGAGTCTCGCAGCCATCAATTTTGTTATGATTGGGCGTTATCATATATTGGTGATTATTTTTGATGGAGCAATATTAACACCTTCCACCCTCTATGTAATTCTTACGGCGCCACTGGAAAAACTTTTCCAAATGAAAGATAATAAAAACAACAAAATTAGTATTATCATTGTTTAGTATTTGTTGCGTTATTAAAATCATATGCGCCACAACTTCGAGATAATCTAAATATGGTGATTAGGATAAGCTGGTAACTATCAGGAATAGAAATTTGTTTATTGACACTGTTACGAAAATACACCTACAGACGTATTTGTGTTGCGACGAATTAGAAGGAGTAAAGTTACTGCCTGCCTTTTATCTTTTATTGAGTCTACTTTTGTTCATACAAAATGTAAATATAGTATGTTTCTAACAAACTCAGCGTATCAGCCAAGAGCTTGTATATTTTTAAACTCTAGGATGTCACAAGACCCAGCTGCTAGCGCGTGGTTCGAACCAGCGACCATCGGTCCATTCTGCAGTTATATAAGTGTAAAATGTATACATATGTTCGTATTTGAGTGAACTGTAGAAATACAGAATATGAAATTCTGGAATTTCATGTCCGGATTAAAAATTTTTTTTTGATTAACAGAATATAGTGCTGAAGGAGAAAGTTACATAGTATTCACCATAGGCGGATATAAGATTATAAAATAGGGGGAGGCAGTCGAGTGCATATACACCATTTTACAAAAAAAATATTAATTAATAATTTATACCATCTGAACATAACAGTACAGTATAAATATAAGAGCAGAGACAATGATATACATTTTTACATTAGGATACAACGAGAGGCGTTAATGTATAAATCTGATTTTAGATAAGCATATATACATTCGTCCACATATCAATTTATCTATATAAAAATTAAATAACTGTTTACTGTATGTTATTCTTTATTACACTAATTAATAATTTTTTTAAAAAAGTATTTTCATCGGTAAATTTTCATACTTCTCTTATTTTTCATTGATTTTATGTTGTACGTTATTTTTGCAAACATTATTACTATTAAATAACTGGTAAAGTGCAAGTTGGACTTGAGCAATTAGTATTCCGTATGTTGATGGCTTTTAAAATAAAAATTTTTGTTTCGCAGGTACAAAAATGATCAATGATTTCACAAAACACCCCAAATGAGTTTTCAACAAAGCCTTTTTCCGATCTCTACTAAAAACTGATGAAATTTCTGTTTTTTTTTTTATATACTAGATAAATTATTAAAGGTAATGTACTAGTGATAATTTTCCTTCAATCGACACCCTGTGGAGAATATGCCAGAATTTTTTCAAAATTTTTTGATCAAGACTTTTCGGGGGCCCTTTTTTTATGGGTCTAGCACACGTGCTGCAGAGAAGTCCCTAAAGCGCTACAGGAGCGACACGTGTGCGAAAAAAGCAATTCCTCGACCTCGAAAGTACTAATCGTGAATTTGCTTGATTTTTAAAAAATAATACAAAGAAAAGTGTGCGCAAATATTACATTATATATATATTTTTCAACTCGTGTTTTTACAAACTTTCATTTGATACCCCACTCAATGCCCTGGTAAGAAAACTTTTTTCCCCTCCGAATTCACCCCCCCCCCAAAGCTAACCCTTTAAAGTAAAAAATTTAACTTTCAAAACTACACGGCTCTGATGAGGCCATCAATTCCTATATTAGTACCAAGTTTCAACTTTCTATGTCAAATAGTTTCGGAGAAAATCGGGCGTGACAGACAGACAGACAGACAGACGGACGGACAGATAGATGAACAGACAGATGGACAGACATTCGGACAGACAGACGGACAGGCAGACACCGAAGGTATCTTATAAGTTACGGAACCCTAAAAATAAATACCATTGAATTTTATACAATTTTATATAACTTTTCAGCACTCCAGTGAGGTTGAACATGTTACAAGTTGGCTTCACAATTGGGTATGCAGTGAAATAGCAGTTGAACGAAATTACCAAAACGAACTGAAACTGAAAATAATGAAAAAATAACACAATTTTGAGAGTGGTCACCTCGCAGTCTTCCGAAAAGGCCATATAACACGATATATACGGGGTTTTTAATCCCGTAAATGTTCGACTATATATAATTAGATACAGTTAAAATTTGTGAATTATTTCATCCATAAATCCGGAATAACTGACGTAATGATATATGAAATATTAAAAATTTCTCGACCTTCAACCCTTCCACTCTCCTCCCCCATAGAGGACATCGCTCAAAAACAATAGATTCCATGCCTATCTATCAAATTAGAAATTGATATCATCATTCATTTGATAATTATTGTGCTAACAGACAGATAGATAATCGTACGGACTGATCGACAGGCTGCCGGAAATGCGAGACTATATCTTTCATATAATCTACGGATCCTAAAACGTGAAGAAATGCAAAAATCTTGCGGAATGATTTTTTTCACGAATATAACATTTCTTTTTGGCAAGGAAAAGTAAAAATAATCAGTGCTAATATATTTTAGTTATTGGAAATTATACGTAATAATCTCCAAGTTGAAGTAGTGGTGCTAGAATTATTAACTTAGAATATACTGATACTGCCTTGCCTAAATCTAGATGATGAGATCCAATAAGTCAAGGCACATCCTAGATTATCGCTTGATTAGTGAACGCTTCTAATCGAGGTTCATTATTTTTGGTGTCCATGTAGTTTTAATACATCAGGCGCTTAGATTCTTTTCTGTTATTAATTTACGGACACTAAACGCTTTTTTATTTATTAACAATAACGAGAACAAACAAGTTTATCACAACACAATCACATGATGATAAACAAAACTAAACTTTAAAATCTGTCATATTAACAGCTGACAAAACAACGTATGTTCTCATAGATTAATTAAGAAACGCGGTAACTATTACGTCACCTTTACGACCATCACATCGTGTTTTTGAATTCTAATTGATTTTACTAGGTTCCTAAATACCTTATCATCATAGTGAGTCCTACAATATTTCTATTATTGGAAACTACCTGTAGTAATGTCTAATTTCAAGTGTTGGCTCTGAAACAAGGCTATACTGATACTGCCTGGCCTACATCTAGCTGAGGAAATTCAATAAATCGAGGCCCCGAAACTGGGAGTTAATTCAGCTGTAGAAACACAGACAATCAGATAGGACGCTGCAGTCGGTTGATTTTTAATATTGTTGAGCTGGACGAGGTAGATGTCAGAATTTGTCAAGATCCATCGGCCGAGTTCTACATGAGGTTAGTTTTAATACAGTAGGAAATATTACCGGCATACGTCCTCCACCAGTCACTAAGGTTGGGGTCTTTATTATCAATTTAGAGACGTTAAACATTTTTTATGTGTGTTAATTATAATGAGAAAAATAAAATTCTTCACAACACAGTATTTAGACGTTGCGAAACTTAAAACAGTGTGTAAATTTGTATAAAGTTCTATTTGGGTTATTACTAAAAGTATGACGACCTACTCTACTTCCGCAACGGCAGTAATATTGCCGTTGTTAAAACTTGTCTTACAACCCTGTATTTATTTTTTTGTTGATATAAAAATACATAATATTTGCTTATATTTAACAGATATTTTTAAGAGTTACCAAAGTATTGTTAAGAATATAAAAGGATGTGCATATGTGACTAAAAAACGGTATATTTTAAAAGAGAATCTATTAATGGCATTTCATTTTTAATAGTTGTTTGTTTTTCCTGGATGCTTCATCTTTGCTCAAACATAGTTAACGTTTAAACAAAAAGATGAAAAAAACTGAACCTCGCTAGATATATTTATATTTCCAAACGAAAGCCGCTTGTATAGATTTAGATAAATATACACAACAAATGTTTGTTAAATATTTCTTCGAAACCACATTTTCATTGTTTACACAAATTAACCGATGTATGTGTTCGTATTTCTTCCCATCACCTGTCATATATGCTGACTTGTCCAGCTGATTTTATTTCATTTAAAACAACGATCATTGGCGCAACACGTTTATAAATAGAAAATAATCATATATGTAACTGATAATATTATAAATTAAAATAAAAAATGTGCTATCAATAAATATTTCCTTAAAATAACTTCAACACAAAATCAGTGATAAATGGGAATAGGCAATAATCTTCATTCATTTCCCTTGAACAAAGAGTCCAATAATTGGAAAATTCTAAACTAGAGACTACCAGACTATATAGTGTTTTGCCCTTTTCTGTAGGATAAATTGAGAAGCCTAAAAAAACTAGTTTAAGTGTTAGGCCTCTGTACAAGTTTTATACACAGGTTATCTTCTAAGTTAGGGTACGAGTTTTCAACAGTTTACAGTATGCACTAAAATAAGACAGTGCTAAATAAAAAAGTTGTATGTTATATATTTTATTAGTTCATCGATAATCGATACCATCAGCGCGTGTTTACTTTTCTTACTGTCACTTTTAGTTTGTGTAGATGTAAGTTAGTAAAAGGAAAAAGATAATAGAAAAAGGCCAAATAATACTTTGAAGTCCCAGGTACGACTCGACCGGAGTAGCTAGATTTTATATAATCTTAAAATGGCCTGATAAAACAGTGTCTTGTAAATCTTTATATAGGCTACGGCGAAATAGTATTATTCAATGAATTTTATAACCAGGTAAAAATAGTGATTTAACTTAAAAAACGTCCTGTATAAATTTTATGAGTACAAAATGTTAATTTTAAAAAACTAAATTGCAAATTTAATTTCTATTGATTATCACTCTTAGAAATGATAATGAACCAAGATCATACGAAACAAAGGCGTAGATAGTTATTTTTTGCTAACAGTCTACTCTATTACGTCAATATATAAACCAACCGTTGTTTTGTGACAATCTTATAATATCGTCAAAAAAATTATTTAAAGATGGCACAGCACACCTTTAGTAGGTGAAGAACATATATTAGCCAATTATATATATATATATATATATATATATATATATATATATATATATATATATATATATATATATATATATATATATATACATATATATACATATATAACACTTTCATAATTAAATTTCTAATTCGTAAATGCATTTCTTTAGTAACATTATTTTTTTTACATAATGTAAAACTTTAAACTAGGTTCTATAAGATTTTTTTTTACAGCTCCATGTTAGCAATTATGTTTGTTTTCATACTATTTAAATAAACTAAACATACTACATATACTTTAAAAAACCATGGACGTAGGTATATAAAATATATTAAAGAATTTTTGTATTTAACACTGTTAAGTCATATATTTTATATAATTCCTAGCCTACGATGTGAAGCCAAAATTACATGCCAAACGTCTAGTCAAACTAATGAAAACAGTTCCTTCTCCTTCATTTTCTCTTTCTGTCAAGTATTTCTTACTCTCTCCCTCTTTTATTTCTCGCTTGGCTTGTATCCGGACTACCTCCATAATCTTATGGACGAGAACGACAGTGTTAGAAGACACCGTGCGAAAGTTTCGTATTGTTATCGGTTGAGAAAAATATTTATAAATATGGATTTTTCCTGATAAATAAATAATAATCCGACAATGCAGACTGGCTTAATATTTCTTCTCGGACTGCCAGTGTTTCTATTTGATTTGATTACGTATCCATTCCAATTTTCATCATATACCGAAATAAAACTAGCATCTTCCTCAGTCAGTCAGTCAGTATGAATATAGTCGCAGCGTCTGTTTTACCGTACCAGTTTCATATGTTGTCAAGCCACGAATGTTATTTTATACTAGGTCCGCTTTGTCCCTTGATCTTCCTTTGGAGTAGAAATTTTGGTAAGGAGCGTCGATCTTCTCTTAATATATCTTCTAATTACGCCACCCCACCTTTTACAATATTTAAAAGTACTCTTTCCACGTCAACTCTTTAAAAGGTCGTCATTTGATGTATGGGCAGCTCGGGAAGTGCTTAGTAGTTTACGAAGCATCTATAGTTCGGTTTGAATCGGTTAATGTTCTAGCTTTAAATCGACCCCACGTAGTAAAATTGGCTATATATAACGTTCAGTGATTCATTATGTATTTAGTGGCATATTTCCATTAAGAAGATTTTTGAGTTTAAAGGTAGTTTCTGTATAACCAATTCTGTCCTTCACTTATCATTTTGTGATTCGTTCAAAAAATTTCTCCGTTGATGTTTCGAGGAGTATTATTTACTGATTACCATGCAGCTATATTCATGCATTGTCTGTATCGCTTACGACATTCATTAAATTTATTTAGTATTAGTTGCAAGTCTTTGAGATTATTTTAATCCCTACATATATATCTTATTACTTTTAAATAAATATAGTATTCACTTGAAAATGATCACAAACGAACACTGGCAAGCAGGTTTTTTTAAAACAGGTGTCTTAGTGATAATAAAACATTATTTAAAATCTGCCATACAATGGCTGAAATTTTAACTTTACCAATAACTACTAACTAACGTTAACTCCTGACGAGAAATTTTTGAAAGGTGACTGAATTCACTATGAAATGCATCATTACTTTGCTGGATTCGTCATAATCCGAGTCCATTAGGTATGTGGAACTAGAGAAACGTGAGCATAGATAGAACTCACAGAGCACAAAGTCTATCTTGCGGTTTAAAGAGAATTCTATACCAATGTTATAATTAATGGCATGAACAATATTATTTAATTTAATTGAAATGCTACGCCACTGAACAAGAGACAAATAAACACATATTAATTTATTATAGTTAAGTAGCACGAAATAAAATATGAACTACTTATTATCAATCAGAGGGAAGGAGATGGCAATAAAAGCGTATGTCTAAAACTGGATATCGTATATTAAAAGACCGTGTATAATAAACATCTTTTATCTGTACATCATGTTTATTTGTTTATTATAACGTGACGTCACTTGTTTATTCAACTTGACAGAATTAGAAATATTGGAAGGTTACCGGTTTTCAAATTATATTGTTGCTCGTTTTAACATTTCATTAGTAAAGCAATTTTTTCAGGATAAAAATATATTATTTTAAAAATTAGACAATTTAGTTTTACGTTTATTGCATAAACAATGTCAGCAACAAAAAATAGCCAGAACATGAAAATTAAATCAATATTCTTAAAATTATAAGATACCAAATTGGAGCGAGTTTTGACGTTTCATTAACGATTGCACAAAGTATCCTTGCAGACTGTTACTCGTCCGAGATTATACCAGTGAATTTAATCACTTATTAATCTCAATTTGACACGATTTATAAATATACACACATTTGTTTTGGTTTATGGTCTTCAGGTGAATTTCGGTTGAATGTTGGCGGCGAACTATTGCTAGATATTGCTACAGTTACACACTGTAACATGGCCAAAGGAGCTACTCGCCAGTACAGAAGTAAAAAAAGCACTCTTTTGAAACAACGCTTTTTATATTGAGGGCTCATCGATTTTTGGTTTACTGTGCTAGGAAGGGTCCAAGCTTTTAGAATTCCAACTTAAGAGAGCTTTTTGCCATCAAGAGATTTTGCCTCCAGTTGTCGTTTGTCGATTGCTCCCGTCTATAAGCAACTCCGCCTTCAGCATTCTCTTTTTTTCTTTAAAACAAAGCCCTTGGTATTCATAGACCCACCTCCGACCATTTACCCTGGTTAAGCTACTGGTTGTATATTATATTTTGATTACGAAACTTTTAAGGCACAACAAGAATCCATTACTTTCCGCATATTTTCCGCTCAACCGAAGTAGCACGTAAATCTTGCAACGTCTTCGTCCAAGTAATTCTGCACATATTAAGGCATGACACAATGTAAAGTTGTCGCTCTTAGTGCCTATTTGTTATTGATGCGTGTAATCTATTATCGTTTCTTTTTGGTTCAATAATACATAAACTGCTTGTCACTTTTTTCGAGATCGATATAATAATAATAGAGCTTACATAATTTGCATTTGTTCAAAACAAATACATAAGACTAACAAGTTTTTTTAAACATTCATACCAACTAAACAATATTTAAAAATAAATTATTTTATATGATGCTAGGAAACATGCCTATTACAGTGTTATTTGAATAGAAATACTTATGATATTTAGAATATATATATATATATATATATAAGTAGTCTTACAGTCTCCTCAGCAATGATCTAACAAACTGTGAAAAGCTCACATGAACGAAGGGGCGAGGTGCCTGCTCTCGCTGAATAGTTTAACAGGTAGAAATAACGTGCGTCTCTTTATGGTTACTAGGTCACATCAGTGTCCATGAAAATAAAACGGATGACACTCTAGTTGAACAGAAGATTAAAGCATCCAAGCCACCTGTAAGTCACATATTTTTCTATCTAACGACATATTTTTAGAGACAGCATAATGGCTTATTTCCTATGAATATTTCTTTTAAGTTAGTGGATAGCACAATGCACACCTTTTTAAGATGATGGTCTCATTTTAGAGCCTTATACAGATGTAGTGTATAATTAAGCACATTGCGATATTTTTATATGAAATAACCGTTACTACCAGACAATAATTATTGGTAAATAAAAATATTATTCAATAATAATTAATTGAAATGTGATCAATTAAATTTTTTATTGATAAAATTACATAACGGCACAGCGTAGTTGTAACTAGTTGTTTACATGAAAACTTAACGCAAAATAACAGTACCTAGTTTTTTTGACCTTTGTCAAAAAAATTTTAAAAAATATTATCAGCTACAATTTTAGGTTTTTAGTTAGCATGTATAAATATTTTGCCTGTTTAAAATTAAACGATGTAAATGTTTATATTTTAGTGGACTAAATATTAAAATGCCCTGTATTTAGACAAATATTTAAGAACTAGAACACATATCAGTATATGCTTGGTTTGCAAATTACCAAAATTACTTTATTTAATAAACAGAACTGTAATGGCCAAACAAATAATAGTCGAAATGACGAAATAATTGTTGATATTGTTTATTGTAATACAAGTTTTGCTTGTAAACTTGAACTCATTAACGGAGAAAAAAATAAAATAATAATTTTTTAACGCTTATTTGTTTTAAATTAAATGATATATACTCTATGAATTGAATTTAAAGCTAGTTTTTAAAACTCAACAATAATATGTAAAAGGATCATTCTTCTAAGATCTCTGTAATACCAGTCAATATGTCTCACTAGACTTATTTTTGTTCGTTCTTTTACACTACCACTATCTTTATTTAATTTTATTAACACGAATAGCCATTTTTCAGAAAATTAAACACACTAATCAGAATGTTGTGGATAAAATTTCATGAAGACAAAGAAGGCTCGAGAAACAACTTTAATTCATATTAACACACCTTCAGAAGAAGGGATATTACCGTTAAATGTAAGTTTATATATGTGTTGGGAACAGTGGTGTAGCTAGGTTCAAGGGCTGGGGGCATATGGAAACAAACGGCGTTTCTTTGAAGACATTAATGGAAAAAAACTGGCGTTCCCTAGAAGTTTAAAGCTTAGGTCTTCCCTAAAACAATAAACTTAAAATTAATGAGCGGAGAGGAGGAGATTTTTCACAAAAAAGAACCTTTTCCTACAGTGGAAGTGATACACCACAGGGTAGGATTCAATACATAGATGCTATAATTAACTTTACTTCGTTTGCTAAAAAATCAGCCTGCGATATTTTTGTATTGCTTAATATTTTAGAACTCTGAAGTAGAAATGAATGAATCAGTATGAAGAAAGAGAGTGATGTACAACAATTTTATATATCATCTCTGGTTATGTATTCTCAGTTTTTGAATGAGATAATGAACCACTTTTACGTATAATTAGTTGAACTCAGAAGGAGTTAAAAAGGTGGGAAGCAAATCAACAGGGCTGCTTTGTATATAACATATTAAACATCCTTTCCAGGGGTCTCGGAGGCGACAAATCTGAAAATTGTATTATTTTTACATTTTCAATAACCTCCCATGGAAAAATGTATACGAAAATCTGAAAATTCGGTAATTTAGTCAATATTTCTATTAATTTTAGATAATATATAGAAGAAATGGTCAGTTATAAATATTTCAAGAGACTTTCCTCAGCGCTTATTTTTTTTGTGAATACCTATAATTTGATAAACCGGTTGTTAAGATCAGACTAAGTGATTTTCCAGTGTAAGAAAGTACCTATTTTAGAACTACATATTTGGAAGTAAAGACTGAACAAATCACTTTACCAATTTTTTAAATTATTAGTAGTTCAAATAACTAAGTAAGACTACAGAAATTGTGAGGTTTTAAACGTAAATCTTATTAACTTCAACAACCCTAATTACCTTCAAACTCAAAAATCACCATCATAATAAGTAACAACTCGAGGTCAGAAATATTTTGCACGTGACAGGTGTCATGAACTAACATTAAAGCAGGATTTTGCTAAATTTTGAGCCTTCTTAGGCCATAAAAAAAAACCTTTAGAGGGATAACGTCGCTAGATTCAATCCATTGGTTCAAAAGACGTATGAACGTGGTAGGCTGGCAAATACAACCAGAAGCGAAATATTTTATAACACAATGCAAAGTTCTTCTTATTGGCTTAATTCAAGATATATCGTAAAAAAAATAATAATATGAGAAGGAAGACGTGTAAGTGGAAAAAGATATATCTGAAAATTGAACTTGAAAATTTTTATTGTATTTTGATACATAAATAAAATTAACAGCACCTACAGTACCTACTATTTTTATTATGACATAATAAAAAATAACATGATTGTCAAATTCCTTAAGTTAAAGATTATTGATAAGAACATATAACGTGGTATATTTCAAGTTGCCTCTCAACCCCTTCCTCCACACTTTTATGGGTGGTAACTAGTTATACTTAAAAATTATTCATTCTCTCAACCAACACCCAGGACAAGGTATCGACCTCCCTCTAAAACAATGTAGCCTAAAAAGCATACTTTTCTACTACAATTTTAGGTATTGTGTGTGTTATCGTGACAAACTGGCAAACCGACGGACAGATAGATAGACAGAACGATGAAAATGAGAAATTATGTTTTTCACGATGTAGGAGACCCTGAAACGAAAAGAAATGTAAAAAATTCGAAGAGTAACTTTTCAAGAATAGATTTTTTCCCTACTAAGAAAAAAAAAACTATTCAAATTTTGGTACAGACATAAATAAAGAAAATTTATCACTATGAAGCATGAAATAAACTTTGCTTCAATATAAAAATTAAAGCAGAAGGGTAGATAATACATACATTGTAAATTAAAATTATATTAAAATGTCATATACCTTGTTGATATGTTTTTCGATTTTAAATAACCGGTTTACAACGCATAAATAAAGTTTGAAAACAAATAACCCATAGGCATATCGGTAATTATTATATTGTTTATCATATTTTTATTGTTTTAGTTAATTAATTATACCTAGTTTTGAGTAGGTGGGTATCGGCGACAAAAATAATGTATTATTTATTGAGCAGAATTAAAATATACTGAAAACATTTTTATTACGGGCTATGATTTAAGAGAAAAAACTCGGAAAAAAATATTCAGCTATATTTCCCTTGTAGCACGCAGTTTTAAAATGGACACTAAATTTGAATTTTACACACTAAAAATCTCGATATTTTAACTAATATGTACTTTATACTGAGATATAATAAAAATAGTCGGACTTGCGCAATTAGTGTTCCGTGCGTTGATTGCTTTTGAAATAAAAATTTTTGTTACGGAGGTATAAAATGATTAATGACTTCACAAAACACACCCCAAATGAGTTTTCAACAAAGTTTATTTGCAATTTTTGTTGAAAACTGATGATCATGAAATTTTTGTTTTTTTATGTACCAGATAAATTATTAAAGGTAATGAACTGGTGATAATTTTCGTTCAATCTACACCCAGTGAAGAATATTCCAGAATTTTTTCAAAATTTTTTGAAGGACAGCGATTTTTGGCAATTTTTTAGAAATAATACAAAGAAATTATATATTTTTGAACTCGTGTTTTCACAAGCTTTTATTTGACTCGATGATCTGGCAATTTTTTTTTTCATTTTCGATTTCATCCCCCAAAACTAACCCTTTAAGTTAAAATTTAACTTTTAAAACTACACGACTCTGATGGGGCGATCAATTCCTATATTAGTGCCAAATTTTAACTTTCTATGTGAAATAGTTTCGGAGATAATCGGGTGTGACACACGGACAGACAGACGATAAGACACCGAAGTGATCTTATAAGTATTCGTACGGAACACTAAAAAGTTGAGCAGAAGAAAGCTTCTGAAGTATTTACAACTGAAACCTGATAGTTCGTCGAGATACTATTTCTGTTTAGATTGTAAAAAGCGAAAAAATCATATAATAGTGTGCTTCCTTGATTCTGAGAACCCTGAAAATTACAACCTCTCCCTTATTCTTTTAACCTCCTATATTTGACCGTGAATTTGTATGCTTAAAATGTGTTCATTATCTTAAATAAAAACCACTAAGCACTCTCATTAAACTTTTAAAGCAAAAAAAAAATAATCACATCCTTTCCCTCACTCAATAATTACAGACACTACTTTAATTATTGTATTTGTACTAAATTTGAAATTGGTATCCCACTTCATTCAATAGTTATCGTGCCAACCTACAAACTAATAGGCAGACAGATATTGGGATCCATGCTTTTAGTGCTCTAGGTACCCTGAAATGTAAAAAAAACGCAAAAATTTCAGAATTCTACCCCCCTTTCTTTAAAAAACATTGTTCAAACTATTTTTACATCAAGAATTATATGTGTACTAAATTTAAAATCGATATTTCGAGTTTTAATGTTATCATGGCAAAAAACAAACCGATAGACAGACCAATAGAAATTGAAAACTATGTTTTTCATCAATTAGGGAGCCTGGAACGTGAAGAAATGTAAAAATGTCAGAAAGGTTTTTGCCACAAATACAATACTTTCCTCTATGGTTGGAATAAAAAATGTAGGGTCTAGGTGTCAGGACAAATCTAAAATATTATGCTAAGGGAACAGTAAAGATCGAATTTGAAATTGATACCTCAATTTAATTAGAAGCTATTGTGACAACAGACACAGAGATTTTATTTTTTTAAGATATGAAACACATGTGTGGCAAGTCATTGAACATTGCAATTCGTGGTCCACTTTATACGTTAAGAAAAAAATAGTAACCACGCGTACGTTCATTCGTTCGATGTCGTTTGAATTTTGAATCGCAAAAAAAAAAATTAAACAATTTGGAAGAATGATTTTTTCAGGATGACAATATTTTTCTCGCTAAAAAAAAGCAAAAAAACGAAGAAGAAAACAAAAAGAATTTATAAAAACATTGGTTATGCGCCATTATTTAAGGGAATAAAAAGAAGAAGAAAATAATTTACAAAGAAATATTACACAAAATTACACAAAAGGTCCTAAAGGAAGGCAATTTTTGACGTAAGTGTTTACGTGTAGTATTATAAGCATTATGCCGAGTATTCTTCTTTATTCCCCCATCTCAAGTTTTATCCATTCCCCAAGAATTTCAACCAAAGACGATTTAAGATATTGTTTACTTAAAATTAAAAACCATTCTTCGGTTTTTGCTTCAAGAGTTGTATTATTAGGCAGGGGCGTAGATTTCTTTACCAAAAATAAAAGAAAATACCGTTATCCAACGATAGTTTCACAGGTTTTCTAGCCTGTTTTGTATGTTCTTATTTTTAGCAGTTTAGAGGTATAACAGAAATTATCTAGCTTCTTCTATACTTCAGAACTGACATGGACGATAGTCACGAGAAAAAAATTATAGCGTATACACTCACAAATATAAATATATGTGTATATATATATATATATATATATATATATATATATATATATATATATATATATATATATATATATATATATATGTATATATACAAACGACAAACGCGTGGAACAAAACGTTGCCACAGAACGAAGCCAACTGGCTACCGCTTGATCATCAAAATGTGCCCCGTGGACTCTCTTCGAGGTTTTGTCACGTTTTTCACTATTACTGTTACATTTAATATATAATACAATTTATACTTGCAGAGTATCTCTGAAAAACTGGACGAGGCGCACGATCCGGAGATAGCCATCCAGCTTCATTTTGCGGCGACGATTTGTACCACCTCCTTGTCTTTCTGAGTGATTTTTTCGGTGAAATTGTTTTGACAACTTATTTAGCATTATCGATCGACTCATCGCTGGTCGCAATTTTTCGTCTTCAAAATTACAATATATTAAGTCCGTCCCTGTCCAGTCATAAGTTTACTGACGAACCGCTAAACATCTTATCGAATTATACTGTTTATTATAAACTTTTTATCTGTATATCATGTTTATTTATTAAATATCTTGTATAATATTATGTATTTTAATAAATAACATTGATAAATATAAATATATTGAAAGGGAAGATGTCTTAGCGACAAAATATGAGAAATAATTTCAGAAGTGTAGCTGGTTTGATTTGGTGTAGCGATTTATTATACGCTGATCTTGGAAATCACAGCTGTTACACAGTCGTTACTTTGAGATGATTATGTTGTACCCCACCAAAATATATATATATATATATATATATATATATATATATATATATATATATATATATATATATATATATATATATATATATATATATATATATATATATATATATATATATATATATATATATATATATATATATATATATATATATATATATATATATATATATATATATATATATATATGTGTTACAATAGAGGTTTTCACGGATGGTGGAATGTAATACATAAAATTCCGGGTTTCAATCCGTTCGTTCAACAATGAATTTGCACGACGTTTCGCCAAAATCTCATTTGGCATTTTCAAGTGCTCTTGATGCTGCTGCTACTCGATACTGTGATCTTGCTGCTGAGTTAACTTCGAGCTGCTGCTGCCGGTTTGAGGAAACCCCTGAAGAAAATAAAAAAAACATTTGTTGCACTGGAAAAGCGTAAACCCTTCCCAACACAATAACCTTAAAATCGATAACGGGTGGATGAGATTTTTCACAAAAAAATACTTTTTTTCAATCGGCTACGAGAGATGGGAAAGATTCAGAAGCCGGTAGATGGGTACCACAGCCGGTAGATGGGTACCACAGCCGGTAGATGGGAACGACAGGCAAATGGAAAAGCGCAAACACGTGTGACATTTTGCTCGCTCGATACAAAAGGAAGTCGTTTTTGCATCGTATAGTTACAGGGGATGAAAAGAGGATTTATTTTGAGAATCCCAAGCGCAAAAAATCATGGGAAGACCCAGGCGCACCATCCACATCGACCGCAAGACCGAATCGCTTTGGCAGAAAGACGATGCTCTGTGTTTGGTGGGACCAGAGGGGCGTGGTCTATTATGAGCTGTTAAAACCTGGGGAAACGGTTAATACTAAACGTTACCAACAACAATTGACCGATTTGAACCGTTCGCTGCTTGAAAAAAGGCCAGAATACCGAAAGAGGCAACACAAAGTCATTTTTCTTCATGACAATGCTCCATCACATACGGCAAAACCAGTTCGCGACACGTTGGAAGCACTCAGCTGGGAGGTTCTACCCCATGCGGCTTACTCACCAGACTTGGCTCCTTCCAATTACCACTTGTTTGCATCGATGGGTCATGCACTTGCTGAGCAGCGCTTTGGTTCGTACGAAGATGTGAAAAAATAGCTCGATGAATGGTTCGCAGCAAAAAGAGAAGATTTTTGCTGGCGTGGTATTCACAAATTGCCTGAACGATGGGAAAAAATGTATAACAAGCGATGGAACATACTTTGAATAAAGCATCTTTTTATCATTCTTCCGAATTTAACATGTTTTTTTAGAAAAAAATCTGCATTTCATACTTGTTCACCTGGTATATATATAAATATATATATATATATATATATATATATATATATATATATATATATATATATATATATATATATATATCTATATCTGGCGCTATGACTTAAAAACGAATATTCTAATTTACATGCACTTTTCTTTTATGAAGGAGTAACTTTTATATTCAAGGTTTGGTGTATTTGGTGAGGTTTAGGCCTTCCTAACGCAATAAACTAACCAAGGTAGGGGATTTATATCAAAATAGGGAAAAGTGATGTCATTACTTAACGAGTTTACTCCTTAGATTAAAATAATTTAAAAACGAAATCTATAATTTATCTACACGGTTCTTCAATACAAGTTATTATGTACAAAAAATTATAATAATTTCACTTTTTGTGGTATTCTCGAAAAAAAAGTCAAACTAACCATCTAATTAAAGAAGATAAGGTTAGATAACTTAAGTAAAATAATTATTTGTTTGTAAAGTGGAATATATTTATAATGTATTGTTTCTTTTCTGATAAATATTTATAAACAATTCAAGGTCGAGTGTGATAAGTCGTTTATATTTACACACACTTTAAAATAAAATGTAACAATTTAATGTTTTTAAATAAATACACACATACCTAGATATGTATAGAAGTATATTACGTTAGTTCAGGTTATATTTAGGAAACGTGTCAATTAATTAAAATATAATGGTAATTTATAATTTAGTTAATACTGATATCAATTTATATGTTAGCCAGAGGAGTAACCATTTCTAATTAGTTAAATATCGTTATTGATGGATGTTTTAAATTAAAAGAAAATAACCTTTTTATAATGTTTACACCTCATATACCATGAGTCTCGTTGCATATAGCAGAAAGTTTGTTTTATTTGACACCTTGCAAACATACAGTTCAAATAACTGGCCGAATTTGGCACGACATACTTATCCTCCAATTCATCCATTACGACGGTCCCCCAAATATCACGAGATTAGTTCTGTCCTTCTTTTCGGACCGTACATTCCAGGTTCGAGTCAACCAGACCACCATTGACGTCAAGCCTATACAGGCCGAAGTCCCTCAAGGCTTCGTCCTCTCGCCCTACTTATTCAACATCTTCAATGCCGACATTCCCAAGACCGACCAGACTTCCCTACTCATGACGCCGATGACACAACCATCACCACCAAGTCCACCAGGATCATCAGCGGCTACCTTCAACATCACCTGAAAATATTAGTCTCCTGGTTCGAACATTGGAGAATGCAGATCAACCCAGCTAAGACTCAAGCCATCATATTCAGTAATTCTTCCAGCACCATGCCGACAAGCCTCATCCTCCAAGGCACCAGACTCTAATGGTTCAACAGCATCAAGTACCTGGCCCTCCACTACTACACGCGGTTAGTATGGAAGGACCAGGTCACCACCTCCACAAAAAGGCCACCTAACTCCTCGGTAAATTTTACCCTCTTTTAAACAAGTCAATGATCATCACTCACCTATTCGACTTCAGCATGGTGTCAAATGTCACGCACACATAGATTCAACGTCCAAAACAAGGCCCTGCGTATCATCGCCAAAGCCTCATGGTCCATCCGTCACATCCAGACGCTCTGACCCCCGCCTCAGAATTGGCGTTAAATTAACCTGAAGTTTAATTTCAAGTTTATACCCATGAAATATATTATTATTTTACAGAGGCTAAGTTATTTAGCTTACTGACATGTATACATATATCTTAAGACCCAATATGTATCCACACATTTAGATCTTCTCCTGTATTAGTAATTATAAGGTTAAACCTCGCTAATTTGCTAATAAAAAATAGCCAGCCATATTAATTATGTTAAAAATTGGCACATTATTTGAGTCCAAAACCAAGAAAAATTATTTTAATACTACTGAATCTATGCAATGTTTAATGACCTACACTGCTTTCACCCCAGGTTTGTTTCTGGAGTTATCATGCCAAAGGAATGACATACTGACAGACCGATCTAAATGAGGAACTACGCTTTTGAAGATATGGGGACCCTGAAACGTGAAAAATGTAATAATCTTGAGGGCTGCTTGCTCTATTCTCTAATCAAAAAGTCACAAGATTACCAACGAAGATAACAATACAATATTTGGTAGTTATTAGCAAAATTATAATAAGTATTCATAGAAACAAAACTCTACATTCCAGAAATCACCGTTAGTAGTAGTTTGTTGGTTTTGGATATTTTAGTTTTAATTCTTTTCACGTTTATTCTTAAATACATCTTAAAAGGAAGAAGATCGTTTGTGCAATTACCATTGGGGGACGACCTTTGGTTTGAAAGTCGTAAATATTGTAACCCTTGTTTGTGTTTACGCTATAATAGCATCATAATAAGTTCGACAGTCTGGAATAGCTCGGAACAACACTGAAAAAGCATTCTTCCGGAGATTTAAAACCCAAAGGGCGGCTTATATTGCCCTTTTTTCTTGCCAAATTTTCTTTTTTTTTCAGATTTACAGTCTTTATGGACCCAAGATTAGATATTTTTGTAATTTATAACTTTTTAGTTCTGTCTTGTTAGTTTATCACCGCTGCTTAAATTAATGAAATTGTTAAATAATAGAAAAAAATACTTTAAGAACATTTAATAATATTAAATTTGAAAAGTCCCTTAAAACTACGTAATTCTAAATTAAGTACTAAATTTAATTTTCTCATATTAAAATAATTTAATTCAAGCACAAGTCGATATTTTAAATGGTAGGTAATATATAAACCAACAAAAAAAGTTGAACATTTCTCCTGCATGTTGTTTCTTTTAAACATTATGATAATGATGAGATTCCTTGCCCCCAAGACCCCTAAAAAGGTCATATTACACGATACCTGCGTTACCCTGTTTGACGGTAACTAATTAAAATTAATGAAAAAAGAACAATTTTCAGATTCACAAAAATTCTAAAAGTACGTATAAAACGATTTATGTAAAACGACTTCTCGATCCCTAACGTCACTTTATCAACCCCTTATATGTTTGACAACTGACAAACATAATTATGGAATTCATCGTTTTCAAAAACCTCGACCAGAACGTATAAAATAAAATATACAAAACAACCTCTATAAAACCCTTTCCCACCTCTACTACTATAAATAATTATGCTTAAAACTTGCTCTTTATCTCAACAAAAAACTGTCATAACGATATTAAATATATACAAAACTTATCGACCCTCGCCATTTTTGTCCCCTTTGCTAAAAACCTGTAGCTTCCATTCCTGCTTCAAGTTTTACACGAGTATGTATGCCAAACTCGAAATTGAGACAGACTGACAAAAATGAAAAACTATGTTTTTCGTAATCTAGATATCTAAAAATGTGAAGAAATTCAAAAATCCGCGAAGGTCACCAATACGTTAACTTCGCCCCTGGCAAATATTAATGTCTGATAAAAAAATTAACATTTGTGGTCATTTATTGAAACTTACAAACGTTGCCAGTAACAAATCGAGATCTCTATAGTTTAATAATTCTACAATAATTTTTTATATCATAGGACGGAATTAGGAGTTTTTCTTTAGAAACTAAAATATTTTTTGTAAAAACCGTCTGATCACATTTAGTTAGTTAAAGTTACATATTATATTCCGGGGCATTCGCACCTACCACGAACGTGAAATGCACATAAAGATTATGTCTTATGCACGTACGCTGCTGTACTAAGCAAGTTTTCAGTATTTGCAGCAATTTTCTAACATCAAACAGAAACCTTATAAATACGTATCCACTCTACGCCACTGTTATGGAACATTCTCATCTCACAAAAAAGAAATTAAATAAAATTAATTTGATGATTAAATGGCTTACATTGATAAAAATAATAAAATATTGTTTTGAATGACAAGAAAAAATCGCACTCGGCAAAATGGATCACTTTATGTAACAATAAATAAACATTAATAAATTCAGTATTGATTTATACAGCACAAATACACAAAATGTAGACTTGCGTTTTAGACGACCTTGTGTATAAAAATTACTTAAGTTTAAGTTTCGTAGCTTTTATTTAATCTTTATTAAATAGTTTTGCTTGAATCCATGTCAAACAGATAAACAATTTTTGAAATTTGTTTAAATAGACAATAAACACCTCTCGCCATCAAATATCTAGACTTTTATTTTTAAATATTTGATCTTAGGGCCTTTTTGGGTCACATTGTTAACGGTATATTGAATATAGTTAATTTTATATTTACAGTGATAACAAATATGTGGTGACCAGATTTTTTTTATCTATTTGAAATGGCAACAAAAGATACAATTTTTTACCCATATACAGCGTAAACTGTTTTATGCTATAAGCATATTAAGAACTTTCTTTTAGTAGGTAGAACTTTTGCTACACCCGATAGACCAGCAATAGACCACTATTTTTATAGACGTGTTATATTTAGAAAGTCGGCAATATTAGTATCCATAGGCAGTTTATTGTCGTTTTAACCAATTTTTAAAAAGTCAACTTTCAAACAACCCTCTACGTAACATATTAGCTACCCTTATTAGGAATTATTCTAAATCCAGCATTTCTGTCGATCTGTGGGCTAAGGTAACTTTTTGCATAAGACAGGGTTGAAATTTTGTCCATCGTCTTCTACCTGTCATTACCACATGAATATTATAGATAGTAGATATTACCTTTAAAACCACCCGCTTTCTCTCTCTCTCTCTCTCTCTCTCTCTCTCTATATATATATATATATATATGTATATATATATATATATATATATATATATATATATATATATATATATATATATATATATACGAGGCTGGCTTGAAAAGTCCGTGCAAAAATAAAAACTACTTATGTGTTTGGGGTAAACCTTTTTTATTTTTCGACATAGTCTCCTTTTAGGCTTATACACTTCGTCCAACGATGTTCTAGTTTGTTGATCCCTTCCGAATAATAGGATTTGTCCAAGTCTGCAAAATATCCATTAGTATCTGCAATCACCTCCTCGTTTGAATAAAATCTTTGTCCCGCCAGCCATTTCTTCAAATTGGGGAACAAATAGTAGTCCGAGGGAGCCAAGTCTGGAGAATAGGGGGAATGTGAAACGAGTTGGAATCCTATTTCCATTAATTTTGCGACCACAACTGCTGAGGTGTGTGCTGGTGCGTTGTCGTGATGGAAAAGGACTTTCTTGTGGGCCAATCGCGGGCGTTTTTCTTGCAGCTCGGTTTTCAAACGGTCCAATAACGATGAATAATATTCACCTGTAATAGTTTTACCCTTTTCCAGATAGTCGATGAGGATTATCCCTTGAGAATCCCAAAAGACAGTCGCCATAACCTTTCCGGCCGAAGGAACGGTCTTCGCCTTTTTTGGTGCAGATTCCCCCTTGGTAACCCATTGTTTAGATTGTTGTTTGGTCTCAGGAGTATAGTAATGTATCCATGTTTCATCCACAGTGACGAAACGACGTTTAAAGTCCTCCGGATTCTTCTGGAACAGCTGCAAACCATCCTTGCAATACTTCACACGATTCCGTTTTTGGTCAAGCGTGAGCAATCGCGGCACCCATCTTGCGGATAGCTTTCTCATGTCCAAATGTTTATGCAAAATATTATGTACCCGTTCAGTCGAGATGCCCACAGCACTAGCAATCTCACGCACCTTAACTCTTCTGTCATCCATCACCATACCATGGATTTGATCAATGATTTCTGGAGTCGTAACCTCCACAGGCCGTCCAGAACGTTCAGCGTCACTTGTGCCCATATGGCCAGTCCGAAAATTTTGAAACCACTTATAAACTGTTCTAATCGAAGGTACAGAGTCACCATAATGTTTATCAAGCTTCTCTTTAGTCTCCTGAGGCGTTTTGTCTTTCATAAAGTAATGTTTAATCACCACACGAAATTATTTTTCGTCCATTTCTTGAAAATCACTCGACTTCCTTGATTCACACGAATGCCAAACACAAAGAAATAGACCAATATGGCTGAAACTTGGTGTGCGTTCATTCAAGAGATGCTACTAACTAAACATGACCTCGATACGCGCCGGTGGTGCCATCTCTCGGACTTTGCACGGACTTTTCAAACCAGCCTCGTATATATATATATATATATATATATATATATATATATATATATATATATATATATATATATATATATATATATATATCGTCCCTACCATGTCAAACTATCGAATACGAAAATGGGTAGTTTTCAGGAGAGCAAAAAAAACCACTTTAATAGTGAAGACAAAATTAGCACATTGCCAAAATTGCAAAGTTTAATACTTTTCCTACACATTTTTTAAACCTTTTTAGGATGTTATCAAGATTTAGTCAGTTTAATCTTTTTTTACTTTAAATTAGTTTTTTCACATTCGGTAGTTTGACATGGTAGGAACGACATATATATATATATATATATATATATATATATATATATATATATATATATATATATATGTATATATATATATATATATATATATATATATATATATATATATATATATATATATATATATATATATATCTATTAAATATTCAGGCATATGAATGTATTGTGGACGGTACCATATTGGTTACATGTTGTATTATTAAAATTGTAAAATAGAAGGTTGTAACTGTTTAAAAAAGTGCTGAATTTCTAAATATACCAAACTAGGACAAACTGTATATTTAAAGGAAAATCTCTAGAAAAATAAAATATATGTTTGTTTCCCGACCCCTGGCACAGAGGAAATTTTAAAGACTGTATATAATTTTAAAGTCATTTCTTTTATCTTTTTGGGGTTTATATCTGTAAAATATTCGGTATTAACTTTGCCTCTAGGGGAAGTTATACGTTCTTCGTTGGAATTTTCACACTTTTGAGATCAAGAAACTTCAGAAATAATGGTGTTATTCCGTATTAAATGGGCTGTTATTATTTCATGGACCAGAACATAGAGTTTCCTTCCAGGTAACGTTGGTAAACATGTTAGATTTTTTTCACTTGACTAGTCACGTCACTTTTAGCAACCGTTTCGGTCGAGAACGTTCCAGTAGTAACAAATGTAAATAATTTCTTAATGCTGTTACTGATCAAAAATTTCCAAATTTTAATTTAAACATGTCTCTACCAAATACATCAAAAATTTTTTACCTAACCAGAACTAACCTAAGAATTAACTAGCAAACTCTCAAATTGAAATTTTTTATTTGGTGCAGTAATTATTTAAATTCTAAATTAATCAATTTTTATATAAGAAAGGAGTCTAATGGGAAAATTTTAAACATTCGACTATGTTCTATGATATGTAGTACCAGTTAAGTAAAAAAGTGTAAACTTTTGTCATCTGACATAAAACATTTTTTCTGATATCATTAGGATGTGGAAGATCAAGAATTCGAAATTGAAAAAAAAATTTAGTTAAGGTTAGAGTGTCCCGAGGGACAAATTATGGATAGGATATGTACAGTGTGACTGTAAATAGCGTAGTAAACTAAGCATTCATTCTTGAAAAAGATGCTCCATAAATCCATTTTTTTCAATTTTCACTCAAAAAAATATCAAACTGGGGGCAGGGGAAGCATGTAAATACAAAGAGCGTTTCTTTAAGGAAAAAAAAGCATATAAAGCTACACATAGAGAAGGGGGGCAACAATCGACAAACAGGAGGCATCAAACGCCTTGATAAAAGAATACCCTCTTGCACTAGAAATCTAAAAGCTGAGATCACTGACGACAGAGTAAATTAAAAATCGACGACCGGAGACGGAGGTTTTTCACGAAAAAGAAGTCCTATCTGCAATGACTCTCTCAGTCAATTTAAAAATCAATAACTGGGAGGGATATTTATGCAGAAAATAACGCCTTCTTATAAACATGATTTTTATGGTCACTAATGAAAATTACTTTTTTAAAGTGTGGCTGCATGGAAAAAGTTCCTTTTAAAAAAAAAGCTCCTTCTCCCGGTCACTGATTTTTAAACTGAGTGTAAGTTCTCATGAGGATTCTTTTTGTCAAAAATATCCACTCCT
The DNA here is from genome assembly GCA_019049505.1 of Pachyrhynchus sulphureomaculatus. Classification (NCBI taxonomy): domain Eukaryota; kingdom Metazoa; phylum Arthropoda; class Insecta; order Coleoptera; family Curculionidae; genus Pachyrhynchus; species Pachyrhynchus sulphureomaculatus. Next base: position 30,480,984 of record CM032450.1, on the reverse strand, counting down.
TGGCTATCGACTTTTAGTTTACTGTGTTGTAAAGGGTTTAAGCTTTTAAAATTCCCGAGCTGGTTTTTATAGGGCTTCTCCTCTAGGTTGTTTGGTGGTCTCCTCGTTTGTCGCATGCCCTCGCCCCCCTGTAAGCAGCTTGGTCTCTAGCGTTCTCTTTTTTTCTTCCGCCCCTTGAAACTTGGTACGCCAGCGACGGGCACCCTATATATTAAAAATATACTTTTACGAAATCGTGACAATCTAGCACATGATTTATTTTGTTGTTTTTGTCAAGAACATTTTTTTGTTCAAGAAATATGCTAATTTTAATAGATTATTAGTGCAGTGGTTTAATACAACACATTTTTGTATCTTTTTCTGTTGCTAAACATATTTTTTTTATGGTGTATTAAGAAAACTAAAAAGCTACTTACACTATATCGTGAATGCCTGATGCTAGAAGGCCAAGGACTTGTGGCTGCAGGATAATGACTTTTTGACCAACCCACGGCGGTTTCGTAGGGCACCTCGCCTATATGACCCTGAAAAAGTATATTACGTTATCCAAAAAACAACAGCTATCAACCTACACATGTACGAACAAAGTACATTATTTGTGTCCCTCAAGTTTTAAAATGTTTTGCTATTTATATTTGTTACTTTGAAAATTTTTAAACAAACAAGTGCGCTATTTACACAAATACTTATCAGTAAACAGATAGTACATTTTAAATAGCTATTGCATTTACATTGTTTAAAAGTCCTCTTAATATGACAAGATGATACAAAAAAAATTTTGATATTTTTGCTTAAAAAAAAACACTGTTACATTTAATAAAAAATATTTAAAAAATGTATATTCATAACAATTATCTTTCAATGGTGGCCACTTAAGTTTAAAAAACACATGGAATGAAGGCGTTCACGGTCTTGATTAGCCGAGAAATCGTGGTTCTTGGGATTAGACCGATGACAGAAGGGATTTTTATCCTTCGAGACTCTTTATATTATTCAGTGTTATAATGTAAAATAAAAATCTAGAAGATGCCTTCTGCAATCGTAGATGAAATGTCCTCTCTAATTTGACAAGGTCTAATTTTAGACATACGATCATTTAAAAAGCATAGTTGGCAAATATGAAATGGAGAAAACGAATCGTGACACAATGTTTAATTTGGGGAACGTCTGACACGGACTTCTTCGGAAGTGAGAATAAAAACACACACATTAAAACATATAAATAAATAATACGAATAAAGTAAAGAAAATACAGAAATTTTGAAAATCACAGTAATTAGATTTTAAATAACCAGGAAGCAGTACAATATGAAATTGTTTAAGAGTATATGAATGACATTTGAAAATGAAATAGGTTCCTATATATTCATTTATGTTGTAATATGTTTTCAGAATGAAAAAAATGTCATCTTCTCAGGAAGTTATATTTTTGAATAATAGTTTAAGCCATTTCTACTTGCTTTTAGTCTTAGGCAGTCAATGTAAATGTTGTATTGTGTGTTAAAGTTGTATTTGCTGTCGCGAGTGTATTGCAGCCAAATTAAAATTATGAACAAGGTAGGGTTATATTGTCAATTGTAGAAAAGTCTTAACATCGTCTGTGTATTGTCATAACACGAAGTTCTTCGGCCAAAGATACAAAATAAACCACTGATATGACTGCCAATTTAAAGACCATAGGTAATGTCTCTTTTAAATAGTGAAGGTAAAATATTTAGTACGTAGCACTCTAATATCTATTAATTTTAACATGTTACGAATTATAAATATATTTTTTGCTACATGGCAATTTAAGCTTAAGTTTTATATTATTGTCATTTGAGTTGTAAGAAAATATAAGACTCTTGTCATATTTTCCTCCAGTTTTATGCCTATTGTTTGGTTATATTCATATTTACTGTTAACACACGTTTTAATTTACTTTTATTTCCTAAAGCGATGCCGTCTAAACATAATACATTGTAAAAATCAATTACATAAATTAAAAATTAAGTTAGGCTCAACACATAAACGATATTGTCTAATTGTGATATTATCGGTTTTAGGGTACGCCTTATTTTCAAAATTCGCGATCTTGCAAAAACAGACCCTCAAAAGCCCCCTAACAAGTGAAAAAGATTTTTCACAGTCAATAAAAACAATGATTAACGAAACTGTAATGATTTAATTTTAACAATGTTGTGACTCTCTTCCAGTTTGTTTATTGTTATCCTTACAATGTAGACATCAGGTCTGAATAAACTGCTAACCTAGCAAAATATCTTTAGTGCCAGAAAACAAAGTATCAATTGGTAAATTAGCAACATAATATTTTTAACACTAAAGAAAGCAAAGATCAGCAACTTAAAAGAGTCGAGTCAAGTCTTAATAAGAAAGTTATGACCGTTTGTTTTACCAAGACCCGCCGATATACGGCGTATTGCGTGTTTATTCTATGTTTATTCTTTTCGCAAGTGTCAATTGTTTTTCTTCAAAATCTGACGACAAACACGTACTGATGTATCTTCTAAGACATGGAATGAATAAACAAGGAAGGTTGTTTAGTTCTATTTAATTAAAAACATTCTTTAAATGGAATGCATTTCTACAAACTTGGAAAAAGTTATTGTCTGTTTATTAACACCGCGTTATGGCACTTTTATTGTATTTGTTTTGAGATACCTTAAGTGTTTAGGGTATTCTTGGAAGATTGTTGCTTTAATAGGGGTAATAAAACAAATGATATTGTTTTCTACCTTTCTTTACAGCAACTATGTAATAATAAAGGCCGATAGTTAGAATGGGGCTGTCATTTATTGGTTAGTAAACAAATTTTTAAGTCGTAAAACGATAACGTATTTTGATTGTCCGGGAAATTGATTTGATTTTGCATAAAATTAAGTAGATTATGGAAGCTCAAGTACACATCTTTTGATGGTAAATATAACAAAAATATATTGACCTCCTTTACTACAGATTTTGCAGCTATTTATGGAATAACTTTATTTGTTAAATCAATCAATATTTTTGAAAAAAATTAATAATCCTCTAATATACAACACATTTTCATTATTGACATATACAAGGGCATTTTTTTAAAGCGTCTCACTTAAGTCATTATTTTTCGTACCAAGAAAATACTCTTAGTGGAACAAAAAATTTGTCAGTTTACAAAATCAAATAGATTTTTTTTTTTAAACGACACCCTCTACATAGGATCACACCATGTTCGAAGGATGTAGCCCGCTTAATTCCTCCCAAAGCTGTGCATGTTAGAAATACACGTCGCGCTGGTGCTTCGCATCCGTATGAGGTTCAGCTTGTTACTCCGCGTACGACGCTTTTCAAGCAATCTTTTATATGGAGAACGTCATCCCTTTGGAATAATTTGCCCAGCGCTGTGTTTCCCACCGAGTACAATTTACAGCGATTCAAGAACAACGTGAATCGCTTTTTCCGCACTCGTGCCGCTCCTGGAGCGCTTTAGGGACTTCCCTGCAGCGCGTGTGCTAGACCAATAAAAAAAAAAAATAAAATAAATGGCATTTTTTAGTACATTTACAAAAATATATAACACTTGATATTTATTTTCAGTTATTACTGAGATACAAGGCATTTCATTTATTGAAATATTTTTATCCAGTCAAAATAGACGAAAAAAAGTGGTACCTTCGCAATAATTCGCATAGAGTTGAAAATTGGTCTTAAATACACTGTTACAAATTACAACAATCCACCGATCCTACGTCTGCTAAAAATTTTATTCAAGGTCAAAGGCCAAAAATACCGGTTTTTTCGCATTTTTCTTGTAAACGGTAAGTGTTATCGTAAAAATAGGTCAGACAAAAGTTGTAGATCATGCAATTCTCTATAAAAATTATTTTATAATTTTTTTCTTACGAATCACCATTCCTGAGATATCGCGATTTCAAACATAGAAAATACTAATATGCACTCTTACGCGGCCTGTATACGTCATTGGGCGTTCAATATAAGTAAAAATACGGAAATATTGGTTTGTGGGATTGACACACACACGTACAAATTACATGAATATACACTCGGTCCCTAATTCGGTTCGCCCGTATAAACTTGAGCAACATCTGTCAGCTACTCCATTGTTTAAGTGGCGACGGTCGTATACCTGCCCTTTTTTGAAGGACGTAAATGAAATAACTACTTTTAGTATTGAACGTTTCTTTGTAGCCGTTAAATAATTTTTAAAAAATGTCGCACTTTTGGTTTATTTGTAGTAAACCTTTGACTGAAAGTGAAATTGTTGTTGTTGATCGTGAAATGAAGACTTTGATTGATTCAAGTGTTGAAAGAAATGATGGGTTTCTTGAATACCTGAAAGACAAGCAATCTGTGACAATCCATGGGCAGTGTCGTAAAATGTACACTCGGAAGAGTAGTATTGCTGCAGCTAAAAGACAGTACGAGATGGAACAAGCCAGTACATCTACGATTAGTCCACCTTGTACTAGAGTGCGAGTGAGTCGGTTTTTTGTTTTGAAAATCATTGTTTATTTTGCGGCGGTGAAGCAAATGAAGAGGCTGAAAAGAAAAAAGCGCAGAATGTTCGGCGTAAAATTTATCATGTTGCTACACTTCCATTTAAATATTCTATTCTGAAGGTAGCTCGGGCTCGTTCTGATGACGTAGCAAAAGCTGTTATTGCACGGATTAAGTATGAATATGATTTAGTTGCTGCTGAGGCAAAGCACCATAATGATTGTTATAATTCCTTTTTGAGATCCACCACGGGGGTAAAATCGGTCGTCCTGAAGATGATTCTATTACTTTGACGATGGAAGAAATATTTGCATACACTGAAAATAGTGATGATTGTCAGTTTTCATTGGAAGAATTAAAAAATATTTGCAAAAATCCAGATATAGATAATAGAACAATTAAGACAAGATTAAAGTTAAAGTATAGTAATAAAATTATTATAACAGAGAAACAAGGAAGTTTAACATTTACCTGTTTTATTGACAATCCTGACGATATTTTAAACAAAGTTTGGTATGACAATAGAAAACAAAATGAAGAAGAACGACAGCAGACGTAGGATCGGCGGAAACTTTTGATATTTTATTTGTAATAGTATATTTAAGACCTATACCAATTTTCGGCTCTATGCAAATTTTTGTAAAGTTAAATGTCTATTTTGACTGGATAATTTATTAAAAATCGTTACAGCAAAATGCTAGCATTATATGACAATTTTCAATAAATATTTTATATGTTACACTCAGTTTAAACTTACTGCTATCAAAATTCTTAACATAAACAAACACCATGGGCAATTTACTTTATTGTCAAACGTACATAGCTAACTTCGGTAAAGTCAAAAAGCATTATTTTTTTCCCTATTTCGCACAATAATACCATAAAATAATATATTAGAGTTTCTAAAATTAACAGTTCCATAAAATTGAAAAATCATATACACTATTTAAAAAAATATAAAGTTTGTGTCAAATATCAAAAATGCCATGCATCATTATTTAAACTTTTTAAAACCTCTACATCTTTTGTATTTAATATTCTTTCCTAACCCTTCAAATAAGTGAGCTAGAGGGTTGGTTCATTCAGAATAAATAACCCTGTACATACAAGGTGACTAAGCATTACTCTAAGAGAAAATCACAGCAGTTTCAAGGACGTACAGATATGAAAACTACTTTGACTTTGACTTCAACAAGGCTATGTTGGAGTGGCTCTTAAGAAATAGTTGATATGTACCGAATTCAGGTAATATGGGACAGATTTTTGCATTTTTTATAAACCTGTGCGGTGTGGTAGCGATTAAGATTTAAAATATTCGTATCGTAAGTACTACGAAGAAAAAAATAAGTCGCTTGGCGTGAATAGATATTTTAACCTTTATAATGAAGTAGAAAGAACAAACATGAGTAAACGTGAGTGAGTTGCTAAGGAATATTCAAAAATAATATTTCTAGTGCTAAGTATCGACACTTTCTTCTAACTACTACTTCTGCTTCTACTACTAATACTATTATTCACATGTACACAACTCTATGGATTCTAGGTGTATTATGATGAATTTGTACTGCATTTGACTCTTTTAATATCCAATCTATGCTCCGTCTCTAAAATGACTCAATTAAAAGCGGCTATTTCAAAATGATCCAGAAAATCTCACAAAGCGTATATCCCGGAGTGAATCCGGAACTAAACGGAAAGGAACAACGCGATGTTTTATAACGGAGAAAGGGTTCATTTACACAAATGAAATTATAATATCTTCTTCGACTAAGCGCAATGTCCCGTATAAATTTACTTTTGCGACGGAAAACTTATAAAATATAAACCTTAAGCTTGCGTTAGTCGGTTTTACTTTAAGGCCGCTAACTCCGCAAATGAGATTGCTTTTACTATAAAATTTTAAAAATAACATTGCATATGGCGACCCATGAGAATAGCAATGTCTAACAACATTCTCATTTGGATTTTGGGTTATATCCTACGATTAACGATTGGTAAAAACGTAAAACTCTGTGCCGCTACTCAAGCCGAAATAAAAATCCTTAGTATAAGCCTATTGATAAGCACAACTTGTTGCGAATTGTACATACCACTGAAGTTAGGAATCCTACCTTATTTCCGCGTCGCCTTTGATGCAAAGAGTTTACTTTCCACTTTAGGTCGTTTAAAATTTACACGGAGTTACGTAGTACTAAAAGAATAATCCTTTTGTTTATGGTTACATTGATTAGTGAAATGCAAAGCTTATTTTTTGATGTTCACTAAAAATGTATGATAATTATCAGTAAGAACTCCGTAAAGTTGTTTTTCTTATATATATGACAGGTGAGACATACAGAAAAATAGTCAACAAACATTTAGCTATCACTGATATTGATGACGAAAAACTTACAATAGACGAAGAAAATAATAGAATAACAACGCTAATTAACACGTCAATGAAATAATTAAAGCAAACTAAACTACGCAGGAGTAACCAAAATATTATCTATGACGCAACCAAGCTTTTAATGGAAAAACGTAGAAAACTAGCGAAGGAAAATAAAAGAGTAACAGAAGATTTTAAACAATTGAATAAAAAAATAAGAAAAGACATAAGTAGTATAGAAAAACTAGGGAATGAAAATACTAAAGCCAAAACTGAGAAAAAAAGAAACATATGCACCTCGCAACAAGGATGGTATAGTAATCCATGACAGAGACGAAATTCTAAAAATCGTAGAAGAGTTTTACACAGAATTATACAAATTAAGAGTACCTCAAGAGATCGAACACAAAAACACAGAAGATAAAAAAATACAAAACGTGTGATCTGAAGAACAACCCGACATAACTACAGAAGAAGTAAAAAAGACTATAAAGCACTTCAAATCCAACAAAGCTACAGGAGATGACGAAATCTCAATAGAAATGATCGCGGAAGCGGGCGAAAACCTAATATCAAAAATAATAAAACAACTAAATTTATGCCTAAAATCAGCGGAAATATCCAAAACCTGGAAAAACTCTAATGTCATATTATTATATAAATAACCGGTTAAGTGCAAGTTGAACTTGCGCAATTAGTGTTCCCTACGTTGATTGCTTTTAAAACAAAAAATTTTGTTGCGGAAGTATAAAATGATCAGTGACTTCACAGAAACACACCCCAAATGAGTTTTCAACAAAGTTTGTTTCCAATCTTTACTGAAAACTGATAACCTTTAAATTTTTGTTTTTTTTTATACCAGATAAATTATTATAGGTAATGCACTCGTGATAATTTTCGTTCAATCTACACCCCGTGGAAAATATTCCAAAATTTTTTCATAATTTTTTGATCAGTACTTTTCGAGATAAGGGGGGAACAGCGATTTTTTAAAAATAATACAAAGAAAAGTGTACGCAAGTATTACTTTTATATATATATATATTTTTTACTCGTTTTTTCACAAGCTTTCATTTGACACCACACTTAAAACTATATGGCTCTGATGAGGCCATCAATTCCTATATTATTACCAAATTTCAACAAAGAGTTTCGGAGAAAATCGGGTGTGACAGAGAGACAGACGGACAGACAGACACCGAAGTCATCTTATAAGTGTTTCGTACGGAACACTAAAAAGGAGAAAAACACAAAACTTGAGAATTATCGCCCATTTAGTTTCCTGTCGCATATGTATAAAATGCTTACAAAGATAATTACTAACAGAGCGGGTTTCAGAAAGAGCTATAGTACTAGGAATCACCTATAACATTGAAAATCTTAACCGAAAAAGCAAATTAATATGGATTCCCCGCGTGTATGGCCTTCATAGACTACGAGAAGGCATTTGATAGTGTCGAACACTGGGCATTGTATAGCGCATTGGCAAACAGCCGAATGGACAACTCATAAAGCAAATAAACGAAAAGGCCATGGCGACATATATCTTACACGCAAAAACTAATTCGGTACCACTTCGAAGAGCAGTGAGACAGGGTGAAACGATCTCTCTGAAACTTTTTACCTTAGCACTTGAAGACGTGTTCAAGAGAATAAAATGGCCAGAAAAGGGAATAAATGTGAACAGACAGCGTCTAACTAACTCGTGCTACGCAGATGACATCATGCTCCTCTCAAACACGGTAAGAGACTTACAAGAAATGATTTACGACCTTAACAGAGAATCAGCCAAAGTCGGACTGAAGATGAATCTAACAAAAACAAAAATTATGTACCCTGGCCCGGATACAGCAAATGTAGTCGACAATACCCATATTGAAAGAGTGGACGAATATAATATATATATATATATATATATATATATATATATATATATATATATATATATATATATATATATATATATATATATATATATATATATATCGATGAAAGAATAGATCTAGAAGAATGAAAACTGGTTGGATCGCATTTGGAAAACTATCCTTTATTCTCAAAAACAAAAAAATTGCTCAACGACTTAAGACAAAAGTGTTCGACCAATGTGTTCTACCGGTTATGACGTATGGAGCAGAAAATTGGGCAACAACAGAGGACAACATCGAAACCATAAGAATAGCGCAGCGAAGTATGGAGAGATCTATGTTAAATATAACAAGAAAAAAAACAAATTAAAAACGAAAAGATTAGATCCATCAGAAAAGTGACAGACGTTGGCGCCAAAATCGCTCAATTAAAATAGAGTTACGCGGGACATGTCGCAAGAGAGAATACAAATAAATGGAACTGCGAAGTCATCAAATGGAGACCGTATGAACATAAACGAGAAAGAGGACGTCCACCCATGCGCTAGTATGACGACTTCAAACGAGCGGCTGGATTGAATTGGATTAGAACAGCACAAAATCGCGGAAGATGGAAAGACTTAGGGAAGGCCTATATCCAAAAATGGACTTAGAGAGGCTTAAGAAGAAAAAGAAGAAGATGGCATACATGGGGATGCAGCACAAAATATCACCCCCGCTATATTCTGCCTGTCGTAGAAGGCGAGTAAGAGAACAGCTTAGATGATAGATGCCCAGAGCCTACCAGGCATCGCCCGGTGTGAAGTTGCTTCACATTTCGTGGCTATGCCAATGTCCCCGAACGGTGGGAAAAGAATAGCATGAAGCTTCGAAGAAAAATAGCCTCCCTCTCGAATCTCCGAGTGGGGGCTGATTCGGGAGCGTGAAATCACAATTTTGAAATAGATTTTTGTAACAAGCGACGTTGATACTTCAACATAAAGTCAGTAGACCAACAGGTGCAATTAAATAAGCCTCATGCACTCGCTCTCTGCCACATCAAGGTCAGTTCATCGACCAGCACAGTCAATTATTTCTATCCTGGGTACGACTTTTATTCTCGGTTTAAGCGTGACTTTGGCATTTGTCTTTTGGTGCGAAGCGATCTCTCTTGCTAAGGAAAGGAGGCTCTGGAGCCCCGAAACTTTGATGTTGTTGAAAAATAACGAATCAACAAATTACAAGGTTTATCTGCTGCCTCTATTGACGATCAAGTGATACTACCTTTAAGACACTTTTCGCTCATCTTGCAGGCACTATCGATCATTTAGAGATTAATTATCCAATTGTTCACAATATCAACTGACTTAAGTATTCAAATACGACTGACGACCAAGGTAGTGGAACAGAATAATTCTCAGGCAGTTGTGGCGTTACTCAGCTTAATGAACCAACACCGATCCCTGATCGAGAGTGAGAGTTCCCCAGTCTTTTTGACCTGTTCTTAATCGCCAATTGGGAGATTTAGGCCGTAAATCCGCCGCTGGGTGCGTCCGATCATAAACTGCTTTCGACATCGAATATCTTACCGATCAGTGACAGAAAGACGCCTAAACCGCGCAAGATTTGGCACTACAAACTCCTAGAAAACTACGAAAACCCAGACGGTGTTTTTTTTTCTAAAAAAGTTAACATTGCGGCATCCGACATTAATATGTCGGGACACTCCATTCCTCTTGTGTCGTCACTCAAGTTGCTGGGCGTTAGCTTGGGAGCAAATATGCATGAACATATTGTATGCATAGAAAAGAGAGCGTTTCAAAAGCTAAGAATATTATTTCGAACTAGAAAGCTTTATACTCCACAACAACTGGTAATTCTGTACAAAGCTCAAATTCGACCAACTATGGAATACTGCTCTCATGTTCAGAGCTCTACTCCCAATTACAAACTGCATTGGTTGGATTTTATTTCGAAGAGAGCTGTTCGCCTGACTGGAGGCCCAGAACTTACCAGTAACATCGATTCCTTGGAGAATCCAAGAACGATTGGCGACTTAATTTCTCCCAGGGCGGTGCATACTAGGAATGCATGTCGCTCTAATACTTCACATCCGAATGAGGTTCAGCTTGTCACTCCTCGTACAACCCTTTTTAAGCAGTTCATTATAGGGCAACCTCATCTCTTTGGAATGATTTGCCCAAGAATGTGTTTCCGACCGAATATAATTTACAGCGAATCAAGACCAACGTCAATCGTTCTTTCATCACACGAGTCGCTCCCGTAGCACTTTAGGAATTTTCCTACAACACGTGTGCTATGTCCATTAAAAAATACAAGACCATTTCTGCAGTGTTTATGTATTGACCATAAAGCATTCCCATTAATTTATTTAAGGTGATTGAAGAACACTCAATATCTAATTGAAAACCGTTGTTTGTTTAGAAGGATGCGAGAAAAATTTACTCAATGCACTGGCTTAATAGACCATTAAGCAAAAGCTGAAATGTCTTAAATAATAAACAATGCATTGAAGTGACAAAATATTTGCAGCTATCGTTGAAAATAAACACATTCCGTATCTGCTATTTAATTTTTAATGTTTCCTTTTGAGAGAATTTGCGTTTTAATTTCAAGTAAAGTGTATTTGTTTGGAGTTGATAACAGAATTCTTTCATTAGATGCAAAAACATGTTGGGGCGCGCCCCAAAAAAAAAAAGAGATTTCTTATGCATTTTACTGGATTTTGCTATCTGTTTTGAATTATTTTTAAAGGTTTACATTATTTTAGGCAGAAAAATGTAAATGAGGGTTCGTCGATAGCATAGCCGTCCGAGCGTAACCTGCTTTTAGTGTTTAATAAATAAAATTATCTTAAAAATAAAGTTATAGAAATATAAGATTTATTACCAAAAATTTTTTAATCTGTAGATCTATGTAGATATATAAATTCACAATTTACGATATATAAGTACTTTAATTACAATCAAAAACAGTCATCATCTTCAGAATCTGGAGACTCGACTTCTCTTAAATTGATAATTAAAGGTTCTATTTCCACAGTTTCTTCGATGTAATCGTCAAGTTTCCACATTTTATTTTCTACTTCTATAACATGTCGAATGGCATTTTTCCAATTATCCTCTTTAATCCTCTCTATTCCGGCGTGTCTTACGTCTTGAAGTTTGAACGTGGTGTTTTCCCTTGAAACCTTTCATTTGTGCCCAAATTAGCTCTATGGGATTCAATTCGCAATGATATGGAGGTAATCTAAGCACTGTGATATTCCGTTCCTTTGCCATCTCATCGACTGCGTATTTCTTGAACTGTGCTTTATTTTGTTCCGCAATTTTGAGAAGTTCCGCTTTTAACATACCATCTTTATGTTTGAGATTTTTGTCTCTTATCCATTGAAGAATATCAGCTTCAGGTGTGGGGCATTGTCTAATATTATAACTGATTCTGCTGGTATACATTCAATCATTTGTTGGAAGTAGTCCTCCCTCGGCCGTCATCTCCTCATGGTAATCTTTAGTTGACTTCGATTCGAATTCCAACAAGCCATAGTTTTCACTACCAATATGTGCTATAATTAGCCTGTGACCTTTTCCCGAAGGGGGTTGTAATCCAGTTGACCAACCTTCCATAAAAGCTTGTTTGGCACTCTTAATGTTTTTGTCAATCCAGAATTTTTTCACTATATGTCCCTCATTAACCCAAATCTCATCTAAATAAAAAATATTTCTTTCTTTGGCTCGAAATTTTCTGATTGCTCGTAGGTATTCTCTTCTCCAACAAATTATTTCTGTTTTATCGATAAGAACAGATTTTCTATTGTGTTTTTCCCAACGAAAATTCGGGTTATGAAGGATTTTCCATAATTTCCATTTTTTTAAATCTGGTAAGTCCTGGTCTTCTGATTTCTTTCAAAACTTTATGTAGTGTAGGTATTTCTTTCTTAATAAAAAAAAAATGGTGTACTTTTCTTCCTATTGCGTTTTTAAAGTCTTCATCGATCTCTAAGGGCTCCTTTCCTTTGTGATTCGGAGGTTCGTTGCAAGGACAGCGTTTTCTTTCTTTTAGAGACCTATAAATAGTTGCTGATCCAACTCCCGTCATGTCGGCACAGGTTTCCACAATTTCATGGACTTGACTTGTTGGCTGTTAATGCTCTAGGGCATCGTGGACGTTAAGTATCATTGTTTTTTCTTGCAGGGAAAATGAAGATTTACAGACCCATCGCTGTTCTGATTTGAATTAAGCATATTATAGGTTTTTGCTTTAATTTTATACTTACACAGAATATTTTTATTGCATACTTAGGTACTTAGGCACCTACCTACCGATAAGGACTTGTATTCCAATAGCTGCTAAAATCCCAAATATTTTTATTGTAAATATTATCATTAAGCTTTATAACACTGTAGATTTCTAGTTCTTAAGAATAGTTAATTGTACTCGTTTAGGCCTTTATCATACAAATAAGATTTTTACTTTCACAATTTATTCATTAAAATAAACTTTGAAATGCGTCGATTTATATAGCTTATTGTAAAGTTTGGAAGGCATGTAATAAAATATTTTTTAGAAAAAGGTCACTCTGTTGTATAGAGATAGAAAATAAAGGTGATTAAAACTAAACATGCAAATAATCGGTAGAGAAATATCGGACGCTTATAGGTCATGACATTTTAATGTTTATAACCCATATTGTGTGCTATCAACTCCAAACAAACAAATTTAAGTTTCAATTTCACAAAAAGTAGAGGCATAAGTGGGTCGTGCCTTTCCCCCCTGGCTACATAACAGCACATGCTGTAGTTGCATCATTTCCGATCTTTTCTTAAAACTGGACATATTTCTGAATTAAACACTACGAATTCAATTTTAAATCATGTTTGATATACTGATTTCAAAAAAAAAATGTCAGTTCTGACTTCCTAACAGTTTTTAATTACATACACTACAGAAATTTGCCCTTTGCTAAGTTACTTCTGCAATATCTGCTTTTTGTTATTTGCTTGTACGTGTATTATACAGAGTTGTCAAAAATCATCATAATGTTTTAGGCGAGACAAAAAAAGTAGTCAAGAATATTTACAATTTTAAGAAAATTCAATAATAGCTTAAAAACCTAAAAAGGTTGCCATGAAGGGAATAAAATTTTATGTACAATCAATGATCTATATTTTTAGCTTTATGTGAATTTTTGAGAATAGAAAAAAATCGCAAAGTGGGAAATCAAGTGATACGGTGAGTGCTTCAACACACAGGCTTAATTTCGAGATAGAAATTGACAAAAAATTTAGTGAAGTATCACTTCCTGCATTATCGCACAGCGGTCGCCAGGTGTCTGTATTTTTAGACTCGTTAAACGTTTTAATACTTTTCAATAATCTTCTCGAAATGCCATATCTGATACGGACGTAGGCAACCTTCTCGCCTTTGCTTGTGTTTGGTGCCTCTTTAAGTATTTCACAGCCAAAGGGGACCTACAGTTTAATGCCGGTTCCGAACGACCAAAGTGCAGGGCATAATACCACGGGTGGTTTGCCATTGCCTTTCCGAGAGAGAGATCACGTTGTAAAGTTTTTTTTTAAATTATTATTTCTGAGTCGAGCCAAATAATACTCGCATTGATAGTTTTACCAGTTTTGAGCACATTCCTGGAGCTTCTCTGCAAATGAATGGTTTCCCTGTTGATATCTAACGCTTCTTTAATCATTTGCACTGATTCATTGGGATGATCTGCCAGGAATTCACGGACTCTTAGAATCATTTCTGTGTTCGCAGTCGATATTGGCCTTCTTGAACTTGTTTTCTTGATAAGTAATCACTGCCATACACTTTTCTTGTTATTTTTATGGCAAGTTTTACGTAAAGTTTAATTGTAGCTCTTTATTCTATGCCATAATTTTTACTAGATTTTTTTTTACTGAAAAATTAATATCATATCATCGTCAATATTTTACGGTGAATTTTAAAATTAGAATCGGAAAAAGATATCATATTAAATTTGCAGATGACTCCACTAGTTTACACTATACAGTACTAGCTTGAGAAATTAGTTGCTGCACTGTGCATACAATAATATCAATATTGGTTGGAAATAAAGAGGTTTAAGCCGAGTTGCTTGAAATTAAAAGAAGTTTGGGGTACTAATATATATTGGAACTGAAATATAATCATTATTATTCGCAACAGCAAATTACTGCTGCTCTTAAGAGAAAATTTATGATACTCCGAAAATTTCATTATAGGTATAGGGCGCCAAATTTCGCGCCAGAGCTTAAACACTCTACTGATAACACCCTAATATGTCCGTATAATTTTTTACGTATAGCTCTTTTATGTTCTCGAGGATCACTACATAAAGATTGTATCTTTTCTTTCGTATTTAAGTTTTTTAAGTGCACTTCACTAAAGATTTTATTTTTTTTACTAGATGCATGTTTCCCTAACTATGTGAGCATTATCATTCACTCAATTATCGCTCCTTATGATGCTACCATGGTCAGCGAAACACACGTCGAGTACAAAAATAAAGTGTTGGGTATAGTGTTGTCCAGTACTATTCAGTAGCATATAACTGTTTCTTATTTACAGCGAAGAACCTTAAAGCAAAGTATGTGAAAATCGTTGAAAATGGACTGGATTAAATCAAGGGATATAAGATGTACAGTCTGTCAAGTAAGAACGTTTCCGCGATAATTCATTTTTGGTAGATGCGATTCTAGCGATTGAACAAAATATCTGTAGAGCGAACCTTTTGTCTACGACGCATTTTAGTAAAAATATCAGTCGATTTCGAACTTTCGTCAAAATCACGTAAAATCCAAAATGAGTCACTTATTTGCACGTCAGTTCCAGGCAGTCTTTCTTTGTTCCCATTGAAAGGGGCCTAAAATGACACATTGCGCGGCCGCCGAATATATTAAAAAGTCGGTGTCGGTCGTGAAGAAGTAGGTAAATCGTTTTAACGAGACAAAAAAAAAGTCGCCGACTGGCCAAAACGTGGCTCGGTAGGCAAAGTCATGGGACCCGAAATTGACGCTGCGTCAAGGAGCGGCAAAATTAAGAAAATCGGGTTTGAATGTGTCCTATGAGACCATTCGACAACATTTTCGTGCTCGTGATATCAAATTCCGAAGCACGTTGAAGAAACCCTTGCGAGACGAAAATCACGTCGCGAAGCGGTTCGCTTGGGCCCACGATAAGATACTAGAGTGGCCCTCACAATCGCCGGACACCAATCCTATTGAAAACGTTTGGTCCCTTGTAAAGAGAAAGCTCAGAGGAAAGACTCTGAGGACTTTCACTCAGTTGTCTCGCGAGATTTGAAAAATTTACAGTCTCGTCGACAGCATGCCTCGAAGATGCCAGGCGATTATTGATGCAGGAGGCGATTGGATAACTTTCTAAGATAATTGCGCCATTGTTAGCACATCAAAAAATACATTGATGGCAAAACATGTTCTCGAAACACAGACCGTATGTCTAATTTTAAAAAAGTACTATATATTACAATAAATAATTATACGATTTTAGAAATTCTACTTTTAAAGTTTTCTTTTCTCTATTTTAATTTCTATTAGATCAATTCTTAGTATACATAGAAAGTTGAATTCAGTATTTATTTCAGAACTGCTTGTTTGCAGGGGAAATACTGGGTAAATCACGTTGCAGTCACTGTTGGTATTAAGAATAGCACAAACTACATTTTTATCCCGAAAAATATATACATTATTGTGAAAGAGGGATTAGACAAGGCGACTTGATATCCCTAAAGCTGTTCACGTTGACTATAGAAGATATGTTCAAATCGATAAGGTGGGAAAATAAAGGGATACTAATGGACGGTGAACGATTAAATCATTTAAGGTTCGCAGATGATGTCACTCTGATCGCCAACACGAACTAAGAATTGCAAGAAATACTGATGGAGTTGAATAACAAGCCTCGAGAAATAGGTCTAAAAATAAACCTCACCAAGACCAAATATTTGAACAAAGACAGTGAAGATAACAGCCAAGAACTGTCAATAGAAGGTGAAAGGATAGGAAAGGTACAAACATTCATATATTTAGCACAAAAAATCGAAACAACCTGAACTAAACTGACTTGGATAGAAGTGTCTCCTTAGCTTGGTCTGCGTTCGGAAGGTTACTATCTACATTTAAATTAGACATCCCAAATACAATAAAAGCAAGAGTATTCGATCAGTATGTACATGTCGCACTGAAACGTGGGCTTTAAATAGAAATATAATAAATAAACTCTAGGTAATTCAAAGATCAATGGAAAAAAGAATGCTAAATATTAGACTGTAATGTAATACAACGCATATGTACATTAAGGTGGAATTGGGCGGGGCATGTCGCAAGAATGAATGATATCAGATGGACACGCCGTATAGTTGAATGGAGGCCTAGAGAACACAAAAGATGCAGAGGCAAACCAGACAAGATCGACGGACGACATAAAAAGATTAGCAGGACACGCTTGGATGCAAAAAGCAAACAAGAAAGCTCATTGGAGACAATTTGGGGAGGCTTACATCCGACTACGGATGCGATAAGCTAATGATGATGATGATGATGATTATTGTAACGTATTTTGCATAAGACTTATTAGAACATAAAGTATCCTGTATTGATTATATGTAAAATTTATCTATTAATAACAGAATTCGGCAAATCGATGAATGAAAAACAATCTGTAATATATTTTTCTTATAATTTTCAACGTGGACAACTTTCGAACTACAAATTGTTTCTTGAAATTCGTCGTCATTCAAAGTAAGCCACATACCCAGTAAATTATATAACATTTTTCAAAATGTAAAAATTAAAAGAATCGTGTTACGAGTATATTAGTTAATCCGATGCATTTCACTTATACTTTAGAAATTATATATGTCATAAAGTACTTAAAAATAGGATTCAAGGAAACATATTATCCATAGCTGACGCCTGCTGATCACTCTGCTAATATATCCGTCTTGCTGAGGATTTTACAAATATTTTTGAGATTAAGACAATTGGAGCTACATTTTAAAATGCAATAACGCTGTAAAATGGTGTGACAGATCTATTTTACCAAAATACCCAGTTAGGAATAACGCTCTAGAGGTATTTAAAGTTGTCCTACAAAGCAATGATGAAGATGAGTTGGGCAGATAGAGTTATATGCAAATAAGAATGGGTTGAATCAAATTAAAGAAGAAAAACCTATGTGGAGAACATTACAGATAATATGATTAGACACATTTTGAGATTTACAGGACTAGAGGGAATTATAGAGGAAACAGCTAGGACAGACGTAAGTTTACATTACGATGCTCAAGATCAAATAGCAAACAATATATTTAACTACAACAAACGTCAAAATAAAGTTATATAACAACAGCTAAGAAGATCTGAAAATTGCACGTGAGTTTGCCGGGTGAGTCACTTGGTAGATATTAGAAGTAGAAACTGGCTAAAAAAAATTAACAAATTAATTATGTTATTAAAAATGTTTTAAAAAAAGTGAGCTTTTAATGTTTTACCAAAAATTGAACTATTGTATATTTTATTGTTAATTATTTTTCAAATCTGCGTTACAAAAATCAAGGAATATTTTTGTATTATATTGTGCCTTTCCCTGATTACTTATACGATACGTATATAAAGAATCGGAGGAATGCTGAACTCAGCAAAGATCTTTGTGGTGTCTCATAGACGGGATTTACGCAAAACGCCCTTGCTCACTTAATCAAAGAAGAGGGTCGCCCTGGACAGGGCGTTTAACATTTTTTCTTATTGAGCCGAGCTGTTACCAATTAGTGGTTAGGAATCAGAGGTGATCCTGAGTTCTATAGGGTGAAACAAACAGGGAATATGGCGTTAGTATTTTTGCTTAATATACTAAAACTGCTATATCTAAAAAAGATACAATAGATAAAGCGCCCCTTGATAATAACACGTAAAAAGAACTTAAAGAGGTTTAAAATTTTTAATTCAAAAACACTGTCCACCTAATGGTGGATGGAAAACTACTTATTGATACCTATTTGACCATTGCAGTTAGTTAACCATTCCATCATTGATGCTTCAAAATCAGCAATCACCAATTTTTTTTTTTTTCTTAACAAATTTATAGTAAAAAATACGTTAAACATCAGATATAGGTTAGAAATTACATATGACAAATACAGCATAAAAATACTACTGTTTTGTTTAAGCAAACTGCTACTAATTTTCACTGATCTTTAGTAATATCAATCAACTTAATTAAGGCTTTTGCATTAGCAATTTGCAATATTTTACGAAAAAAACATTTATTTTTGCAGCACGTTTCAAGATGTAACCAACACGTATTCTCTTTGACATTTCATCAATGGTTCTATCATCTCTCTTCAACTCACTTTAAAAACTCCCTCTTTTCTCTCACGAATTCCAGCGTTCATCAGAGCTGTGCCGATGGCAACGCATTACCTTTAAAGTTGCCTAGTCCAGTGATTTATCAAATTTTCAGTTATGTTGAAATTTATTAAAAATAAGTATTATGTGCGTCTCCAACTTTCCGTCATGCACCGAACAGTAGGCATCCATAATGGCAAATAAGTCTATCAGAATATCTGCATCAGAACAACAATGATCAACCACACTCACATCTACAAGGAGATACACATAAATGTATACACATATACATACATACGCATCTATATATATATATATATATATATATATATATATATATATATATATATATATATATATATATATATATATATACAATGGGCCAAGCATTGTTAACAACATGGTCAACTTGTCTTGGGAAAACCCCAGATCGGGTTATGATACTTGCTTTTATGAGGCTCTCGGTTTTGTGTAGGTTATTGATTTTTAAAGATCTGCTGTCTCAAGATATCCTACAGCAGATTATACACTGTAGTTTACTCTTGTTATTTGTCATATACAGCTTGTTTTTTTAGCTTTCGGAGTACTCGAATTCGCCAAGCAAATGCCTTTAAACTGCTTATACTTGTTTCTTAACTTTTCAATGAATATATTAAAAATTTATTAAAAATTCGGCAATAATTAAGATCAATTAACAAATGGTGAAGTTAATATATTACATTCAAATGTCTTTTAACATCATTCTTAATTTTAAACTTGTTTTGTCGCTCTAATTTTTGCTAGGAAACATAATTGTTTCACTTCGGCTTTGAACAGTAACCAATCAATTTCCATCTTTATCCTCGTCACTATTTTAAGTGTTAATCATAAAAAAAATTTTATTTTGAAGTTACATAAAGTGTTCGCACCCTGTCTGTTGAAGTTATTCGACGTGCGAAAGTTCCGGAACTGGGAAAGTAGCAATTTCAAGGTCATTAGGGGAGACTTAATCCCTGTTAAGAGGAAAATAAAAGCAAAATATAGCGGGCAAGCCATTGGCATGCAGCTATTCCATTTTTTGCCTCTAACCGTTTCCTAAAACCGAACAATCGCCTCTTTAATGAATAAAATTATGAGAAAATATTTTAAAAATTAATTCACTTTACTTTCGCCTTTTTAAATTAATCTTTATCCTCAAAGGTTTATTGTTTTTTGTTCTAACCCAGTGTAGGCATTCTTAATTAAATTAGTTCTCGTAAAACTCTCATGTCCACTTTTTGGACAAGACGAGATGAGATCTACTATAGCTATGGAAATTCCACCTTTTTTTCTCAAGCATTGCTCTCTTTCACTCAAAAAGAACCTCCAGCCGCGAGTATGATGTTCCTTCTTTTTCTTCGAGTGTTATGTGTTATGTTACTTGTCGGCTATTACTTGTCCATTCCAGTCTTTACAATTTATCACAATATATGAATGTGAAACGTCAAAAAGCAATATAGTTTCTTAAAAAAAATCTCATAATAATAATTAACGCTACAAGCATTTTTATTTTCTGAAAAGTTTATACGTTTTTAGGTTAACCCACCGTATTAATTCTGAAGGCCTATTTTTTTCCGTTGGTCAGTAAATAGGAATATTAGAAATTAATTTAGTAAACAGAAATTGCATAATGACGTTTTATTTGGCATCTCATTCAATGCTAGGATTACGAAGAATACAGTGTCGTATGCCATTGTTTTTCTTATTATTTTTTCATCAGAATTTGTTTTACGATTATATAACGCCGTGTGAGTACAGTTGGTGATAACTTTTTTGATTTGTCTATTTTCACTTGAAATTTTTATTTTCATAACAGTTCAGGTCAGAATTTTACTTTTTTTTCGTTTTAATAACATTAGACAGATGATACTAAAGGTAATTGCTGACCAGCTCAAGTTTACTTTGATTAGTTTAGGCTAATATTATTAATTTGTTTGATACTGATCATTCCAGATTTGTCTTACAGAACCTAAAGAAAAAGAAGTAGAGCATGTGAATAAGAATATTCAATTTAATAATCGAGTTACTAAACCAACAAGCATGTAACAAAATATCCAAGGTTAGTTAGGGGTACCTTCTTCTACAGTATCTCAACTATCTATGTCAGATAAGTCAATATTGTGATACAAATGTACATGAATCATTTTGTTTCTCAAAATTGATACGATGGCTAAGCGATTCACGTTAATCTTGAATGGCTGCAGGTTCTACTCGATTAGAAAAACAGTTTTCGGTATTTCATTCCAAAAGGATGAGTTTCTTCTTATGACGAGTTCTTGGAGAGTGTGGTACGAAAAGTAACAAGCTTTTAGGTATCCGTATGGTAATTTCTAATAATTTCTTGCTTGAAAAAGAAGATGTAAAATACCACACTACCTACTTTAACTCTGACTTTTTTTATGTCTTATTGTTGTATCACAAACTAAAAGACGAGCCAAAGTCAAAGTACTATTCTTAACCTGAAAAGCTTTATTTTATTTAGTTAGAAATGGGACCAGACATACGCGTTTAACAAACATGCACAGCGTTTTGTGTTTTAATTTACAAATGGCCTTGTTTTTCTTTGTTTATTTTCTTTATCTGATATATGTAAGCATTTGTGGATCTATATTTACGCACTATTATAACAAACAGTATTATGCTTTTTTGTTATTACTCAATTTTTTTTTTTTTTTTTGGTTTTGATTAAATCGTACGAACATCTGAGAAAAATTATCTTTATTTATTTATTAAAGGTATGTTCTTCAAATTTCCAAACTGCTTTCTGTCTATAGTATAAGTATTAAAAATGTCTCAAGAATCCATTCAAAAGGAAGTCAGTGTTATATACATGTTTCGGTCTAATTCGTCATTATCAGTAGTAAGTAACTAAGTTATAATACTTGTACATTGATAGCCTGTTCGATTTTTTTTTTTCGATTGTATTATTATATTTATTATGTTTCTCATTATATTTCTCGTTTCCATAAGGTACGAGTTCGTCTTATATCTGTAACCGTATTTTTCTAACTATTTCTGCGTTCTCTAAGTTTTCATAACTTGGTTACGTTCTAGTGATGAACACCAATTATTTCGAAATAGGTATATTGTGCTATCTATTATACTGAAAAAAATCACCATAAGATTGAAAATAATACACTTCATTTAAAAATTATACAAGTATTTTTGGATGGTTATACACAATACAATATAGTCGCTGTCTCAGGATTTTGAATTTTTTGCGGAACTCATTGCATGAAAGAGGAAACTGGTTTTATTACTGGAGAATCCATCTATCTAAATGAGACAATGTAAAATAAAACTGGTTTTATGTAATATTAGATTGCATATGTAATGAAATTCGCTCTTGTTAGACTTTTTAAGCGGTTACGCCACCTTGAAATTTTCAAAAAAAATCGATTTTTTTTTGCTTAGATTTATTATTTATACTTTTAAGAATATTTCAAGCTTAACAAAATGGAATCACAGATTGAAGGGAATATAAAAAACATTATAGACTTTTAAGACGCGGACGAGGTACTTTTTTCTTTTGCGTTTTTCTCGAAACTACCTTTTTCAAAATCGTGGACAAAATTTCTCAAGATCAACTGAACCGATTTTGATAAAATTTATACCACATATTCTTTATAATGTTATCTTGAAATTGACCTAAGGTTTTTTCAATTGGATTCGCGGTTCATTTTTTAATAATTTTTAAAGCTCAACATTTTTGTAAAAAATTCAAGTTTATTTTCGAAAGGCTGTCACTTTTCCAAAAAAAAAAAAAAAAATTTCCATATGTGGCCCCTTAGTTATGACCTTTCTTAACAATAAAAAATGATTTGTTTAGTTTTTAGGCGATTCCTGACAGAAAAAATATCCACCAGTGGCAAGGGTTTTCAAAAGAGGGTCCTACAAGATGGTTCATTTCTCCGCCATTTTTAAATTTTTTTAATATATATTACACTTACTTATCATGGATCTGTTCAATAAGTAACTGGAAGAGGGAGTTTTCTCAACAATATTTTAAAAAAGTTATCTTAGTCCAATTTACAAGTCTGGAAACAGGAATGATGTAAAGAATTATAGAAGTGTATGTAATGAATCCAGTATTCCCAAATTGTTTGATTTCCTTATATACATACATATAAGCAAGTATTTTGGTCCTGCAGGAACGTCATCTCTTCGCGACAACATGGATTTTCACAGGGAAGATCGATGGATACCAACCTCGTCGTTTATGAGTCATACTTGTTAGAGGCTGTGGATGAGGGTGCCCAGGTGGATGCTGTCCATATCGACTTTTCCAAGGCATTCGATAGAGTTAATCACGACCTATTATTAGCTAAGCTTGAGGTCGAATCAACGATTCTCTCCTGCGGTGGTTGAAGACATATCTGGAAGGGCATGAATATCAGGTTAACATTGGCAATGTGCTATCGAATAGTTTTATTGCAGTTTCTGGAGTGCCACAGGGCGCCCATTACTCTCCGCTCCTTTTCAATTTGTTTGTCAATGATATTGCCGGCCATATACTGAGCTCTGATTTCCTTATGTTCGCCGATGATCTTAAAGTGTTTAAGAAGATTTTGAACGTGCAGGACGTCCGGGACTTGCGGGCGGATTTGGATAGACTTGTACATTGGTCTGAGACAAACTGTCTACAGCTTAATGCATCTAAATGTAAATCTGTTAGCTTCTTTAGAGGACATAAGAATGTCAATAGTAATTATGTTATTAATGGAGTATTGAACAGCTTGGGCAAAGGGAAGGATCTAGGAGTAATATTTGATTATCGCCTCTCTTTCTGTGATCATTACGTGTATATTATTAATAAGTCCAGTAAGATTTTGGGACTTAGCTATATAGAAATCTCAGGGATTTATTATTGTCCTTATTAAGGGTCCTGTAATGCACGTCGGTGAGTTCTGTTCTGAAGTGTTCGGCGGTTGTCTGGTTGCCAATGTTTGAAGTAGATAAGTACAATCTCGAAAAAATTCAAAATAGGTTTCTCCGACTTTGTGCTATGGCAATAGCTAACCATGATTATACTATTATTAGGGGCCATATGAACTTGAATCTGTTAGATCATAGACGTTTGGTGAGTGATCAGTATATTCTGTATAAGATAATTAACGAGTTGATAGATTGTCCTACTTTATTGTCATTCGTAATATTTAATGTACCTCAAAGACATTTAAGGCAAACTAAATTGTTCTTTACTGACTTCCACAGAACTGATTATGGTTATCATTCACCACTGCTGAGGGCTATGAAATTCATGAACCAGTGCCGGGTGCTGAACATTTTTTGGGGTTCTCCTTCTTCCTTCAGAAGGGATGCTCTGGCGTTGATTGTTTCACGGTAGGAATGAAAGCGGTTCTTGTGTTTCATTCCACATTTTCGGCCGTTCTGTTATTGATATGGTTATATTGTAAAGTATTCTAGATACATTGTAAAAAGGGGTATACCCGTATATTCTCAAATAAATAAATAAATAAATAAACAAATATTTTTTTTTTTAATTTGGTGTTAAAACTATAATGTATTTGTTAAAATAATAATTATGTTATACACTACCGTATTTGGCCACCTAGAAATTTCAATGTAACTGTCAAAATTTAATACCTAATTAAACCCTTTTATTACATTAGGTAAATTTAATTGTTCTTAAGATGTGTCCATCATAAAATTGTTTAGATAAGCCTTTTTGGTAAAATCAAAAATTAAAAACCAATTAGAACAAATTTCCAAGTTTTGCATGATAATCGTTTTGAGGCGATTTCTGAGAATTCCAGTTGAAGTAGGAACCCATTTCAAGTTTCTAGGGATTGTGGAAATTCCTAGTGACATTTTATGATAAAAACTATGCTATAAATACCATTGCCCTTTTGGAAATTACCCATTCGCAAGCAGTACTTTGTTATTGATACAGACTCGTCGAAAATCGGGCTCTGATAATTGCCAGACATCAAAATGGTCACTCGAGTCGACAAATCGCGAGTGATGGGCGGATGCCAAGGAGAACGGCGGACTACATCGTAAAAAAAAATTCTGCAGGACATTGAATTCTTAACCAAAAACGTTTAGGAAGGCCTCGAAAAACGACTCCCGCTGAAGACAGAGCTATAACAATGTCCAGCAGACGTAATCGCCGCCTATCCCCACCAGAAATTACGGCTAAAGTAAACCTGGAGCGGCCCATCTCCATCAACGTGACAACCGTGAAAAACAGATGGACTACACGGGAGAGTTGCAGTGAGGAAACCATTTCTTAGACAAGGGAATAAATGTAAACGATTACAATAGGCCCGAGAACATGAGAATTGGACATCAGAACAATGGAATTCCGTCCTTTGGAGCGACGAATCTAAATTCGAAATTTTCGGTTCAAATCGACGAGTTTACGTGCGACGGTCAGCTGGAGAGAGGATGTTGGAAGCCTACAGTAAAACATGGTGGATGTTCAGTACTAGTTTGGGGTTGTTTTGGCAACGGTAAAGTTGGAAAAATCTTTAGGATAGAAGGAATCAAATGCTTCCTTCTGGAAGAGATATTTTTCAGGGGAAATTTATTTTTAAGCATGACAATGACCCTAAACA
This sequence comes from Pachyrhynchus sulphureomaculatus, assembly GCA_019049505.1. Lineage (NCBI taxonomy): Eukaryota > Metazoa > Arthropoda > Insecta > Coleoptera > Curculionidae > Pachyrhynchus > Pachyrhynchus sulphureomaculatus. Next base: position 30,455,276 of record CM032450.1, on the reverse strand, counting down.
TTCTGCTACACAAATTAGAGGACTTTTGCACGAATGGAAATCCGATGACGTCCTGGAAGTGATTTCTTGGCCTCCACAATCACCCGACTTGAACCCCATCGAATTGCTGTGGGACCATTTGGACAGGTGTGTTCAAAAACTCAATCCAACATCAGAAAATCACTTATGGGAACTTTTACAAGCAGAATGGGTTAAAATAACCGAAGAAACTATTGGATAGAATGCCGAAACTCTGTAAAGCGGCAATTAAAAACAAAGGAGGTCACATAGATGAGAGAAATTCTGGAAAATCATGAATATTTTTCTGATTTTCTAGACTGTAAATAATGTGAAAATAAATAATAATTTAAAATTAAAAAAAATATATTATCTGAGTTTTTGTTGTTTTGGAACTGAAATAACTAGGTGGGCTAATACTTTCTGACGGTAGTGTATATACAATAGTTGCGTCAAAAAAAAATATGTCTATTTTTCCGAGCGCGAAGGTGGCGTAACTCCTTAAACTGAAAAATAAAATTACATAAAAATAAAAATTTGGAATATTGGTTCTGGTATGTGGTTAAAATAAACTGAAATTTTTACTCTAACATAATTTATTCACTTTTAAATTAGTTAAAATGTATTTGTTTAAGACTCAACTTGATTTATATAATATATTTTTTACTCTACTAAATAATATCATCCGTTTTCAAGCAACAATAAACGAATTTAACAACCAATAAAACTTGTTTTTGCCAAGTAAACATTTAATCTTAGCAATAAAAAATATGTTTAAACTAATTTTAAAATAAAACCAAGAATTCATTATTGTTAATTAAAAATAAAAATAAAGTATATATAAACCTAAGAAATTTGAGTTTGTGTATTTTTTCTTCTAAAGTGTGTATTTAATAAAAGAAAATTTGTATGTCAGTTAAATGGGTATATAAAAAGATATGAAGCACATTATTCGTTTAACAAACAAAAAACACAAACAATATTTATTTAATTTATTACATCAGCTATCTTTTTCAGAAAAATGATCTTGTTTATTTTTATTTTATTATAAAATAGTTTGCAAATTCTTATAAAAAAGGGTGATTATCAAACATAGGAAAGAAATAGATTTGTTTAGAAAAAATTTTGCCTCAACGTATATATATATATATATATATATATATATATATATATATATATATATATATATATATATATATATATATCTACTATATATATATATATATATATATATATATATATATATATATATATATATATATATATATATATATATATGTATATGTATATGTATATGTATATAAGGTAGCTCTACAGGCCTTGTAGGCCTAAGGCTTGATCGGTAATTCTTCTCCATTCATTCTTTTCTGTGGCCTTCTTCATTGATTTCTAACCCCCTTTTTCTTGCAACGGTTTTTTAGCCTTCTGGTTATATCAATCAGTTCCTTCTTTGATCTAGTTAGTAATACCGTCTGCGTACGCTACACATTGATGTTTTATAGTGAGTAGCGTTCCGTGTCTATGGATATTGCTTTCCCTCATTACATTCTCCAGCACTATGTTAAATAAAACGGTTGATAATCTATTAGTCTTAAATGATTGGGATTTTTGTCCATTCACACTTACTTGATCAGCTTTTGTGGTATTCCCAAAATTTCCATACCTCTGTAGATCTCTGCTTTATGTGTTCTATCATAAGCTTGTTTGAAGTCTATGAATTAAGCATGTACGGATAAGTTATTCTCGTAGGTCTTCGATAGTACCTGATTCATTGTAAAAATGTGCTCGTTAACCAATCGTCCTTTCCGAAAACCTGCTTGGTAGTCACCTATTACTTTGTGGTATTTATCCAGACGTTTCTTTATCAGGCTAGCCAGAATTTTATACACCACATCCACATGGGATTAGTTACCATTTCGCAGGCATATTTTCTTCTTTCCATATTTTTATCAGCAGCCTCAATGTATATTGATTGAAAAAAGGGAAATATTACTTACGTAGTCATTTGTACTTCATTAGACCCTAATAATAGGATAACTCTACGCCGCCGACGTTATATAAACCTATCTAAAACAACACATTATATCTATATGCTATTTATATTTTTTTATGGATACTCAGTTTATCCAGTGCATATAAAGATGAGAACAACCATGGGAGATATTTTTCTACAGTTCTGCCTTACCACGATATCAGGCCTATACAGTGTGTTTTCTTTTCTTACTGAAATAAGTCGTTTCATCAAATAATAAGAGTAAAAAAAAAAAAACATTTTCAAAAATCGGTAAAGTGCGAAGATATAATTCTAAATCAAATATGACTTTCTGGTGTTAAAAACTTATTACAACCACTACAAGTTGATATTTTCGGTAAGCTATTAATTACAAAAAAACCGGTCAAGTGCAAGTTGAACTTACGCAATTAGTGTTCCATATGTTGACTACTTTTAAAATAAAAAAAATTCTTAAGGAGGTATAAAATGATCAGTGACTTCACAAAACACACCCCAAATGAGTTTTCAACAAAGTTTGTGTCCAATTTTTACTGAAAACTGATGACTTTGAAATTTTTTTTTTTTTTTTATATATCAGATAAATTATTAAAGGCAATGCACTCGTGATAATTTTTGTTCAATCTACACCCTGTGAAGAATATTCCAGAAGTTTTTCAAGATTTTTGATCAGTACTTTTCGAGAGAAGGGGGGACAGCGATTTTTCGCGATTTTTTAAAAATAATACAAAGAAAAGTGTGCGCAAGTATTACATTATATATATATATATATATATATATATATATATATATATATATTACTCGTGTTTTCACAAGCTTTCATTTGACACCACACTCGATGAATAAGTAAAATTTTTTTTTTTCACTTCCCAAAACTAACCCCTTAAGTCAAGATTTAACTTTCAAAATTACACGGCTCTGATGAGGCCATCAATTCCTGTATTATCACCAAATTTCCACTTTTTACGACAGATAGTTTCGGAGAAAATCGGGTGTGACAGACAGACAGACGGACAGGCAGACATCGAAGTCATCTCATAAGTGTTTCCGTACGGAATACTAAAAGAGAAGCGGAGATATTTCCAACTGAAACCTGACAATTCTCTATATGTTAGATATTTCTATTAAAATTAAAAATAATAAAAAAGCATAACACAATTTTTAAATTCCTCAGCACGAATTTCTTGAATGAATCCAAAACCTCTAAAAAGAACATACAATGTAATATGTAAGAAGCAACCCCTTTAAACAGCCTCCCAATATGTTTGATTACAAATAAAAATAATAAACTTATACCTAATATTTGTTTATTATCTCAGTTGCAAACCAAGAAAAATTCTAATACTGACACTGAAAATAAACAAAATTTATCGACCTGACGCTTTTTACCCACTTCCCCCTAAGCGATATCGCTGAAAAACTCCATTTCTACTTGAAGTATTATATCTGTACCACGTCTTATTTGGTTCAAAATTATCATGCTAACAAACAGATAGACAGACACCGGCTCTGAAACGTAAAGAAATGCAAGGGTGGTTAGTCACGAATATAATACAGTAAAAAGTTAGCCTCAAGTTGTACTTTGTTCAACCGAGAGAAGTTGTGTCAATATCCTTCATTGTCAAATTAGATTGGATCGATCCCAATCATTTTACGACCTAACGGTATTACTTTGTCTTTTTCTATTACCTTTCTTCTTTCACAGCCCTACGTCTGCACAAAGGCATAAATTCTCATTTAAAAAGAATTATAATCAGACCATCTAGATAAGGTAAGGTCAAAATTATATTGCGTTTTCGGCCTGGTTGCCATTACATTCTAAGTAATTTCGATAGGTTTTATTTCTTTTATTACCCATATGAACTACATTTATCAAAGTAGCATTTTTAGTGGATAATGTAACATGTTAATAAATATAGTATCTTATAACACACCCTGTATAATTTGCCGCAGGTTGCTGACGACTACTCTTTATGTCTGTAAAATCCGATTAAAATGGACAATCTCCACTTTGCTAGAATTAGACTCATAAAGATGAAACTTTTATTCATTATTTTTATTTGATGGTACTCATCAAGTTACAAACAGTATCTTCGATAGTGAACAAAATCGAAACGCTTGTTTTGAATAAGATCTTGTTTAATATAAATGCCTTTATCCATGTTCAGCAATTGTTTTAAAATTGTTTAAAAAAAGAGAGGTGTTAATATTCATGAGGGTAAATATTAGTGATATTTCACTTACATCATATTAATAAACTTAGTTAGTTTCACTCAAAATAGAGTAATTATTACATTCAGGCAATAATTACCCATATTAGTAAATACGTTTGTTAAGTAAAGTAAAACAAATATTCAGAAAAAAAATAAAATTTGACCTTTTTTTCAATAAGTACTTACATCATTTTAAGAATTATTAGTTCGTACAACGGTATTATAAAAATTAGTTAGAATTTTATCTAAACAACCAGGTAAAAATACACATAGTGTTAGATATCCATCCGCAAATATTTCAACTCTTAAAACCGATTGTTTTCCCAATAAATTTTAAATATCACCTAAGTTATTAACAAAATTTAAACAGAATCAGGTAATCCATTGTATGTTTATTTAAAGTGTTCAACGTTTAGATTGATTTAATAGTGATTTTAGGTTGGTAACCCATCTCTCGGCACCACTGAGAATAAACAAAATTATAAACACATATGTATTTATATTTAGAATTGTTTTCGTCAAATCTTAAATCTTAAATTACTACACTTAAATGTGGTATAAGCTATTGAGTAAGAATAGTTTTTAAAATAGGTTTGTTCCAACAGATGCATGAATTTAGTCAACTGGAGTAGCCCAATAAATATTTGCCTTAGGTTTTCATTTAGTCGAATCAACTATTTGTCATTTTTGCGTCCTCTTCAAGTAACTCGAATCAACCAAGATTCGATACTCGAACTATAACCTTAACTAACAAAAACTAACATATTGGAAAATAAGTACTTTAAATAGGAACTCGTCGTGTCCTAACTTTCCCACCAGAGCAGTTAAAACCTTGGACATGGCTTGAATCTTCCCATTTAAAATATATCGCTACCAAACTCATCCGAGGGCAATATATTTACATATAGAAGAATTCAAATTATTCTCAAGATTTAATAAAACCGATTTTAAACTCTTGGATACTCAGAACTTAATATCTTTAAGAGCTTGTGTGATGTCTTGTGAGCATGTAGGCGAGACTTTGATTGGATATTTTTCGAATGTATTCGACTGCGATAAAGCCACAACTCTCATATGGGAGGTTATGCTCAACTTTTGCAGAAACGTTGACCTGACTTGATGTCATAGAGTTGGAGAAGAAAGAGCTTTTTGTCTTATTTAACTAGAAAAACTCACCTAGGATCGCCAATAATTCTAAACCATTAGCTTAGATATTAAGATATATATATATATATATATATATATATATATATATATATATATATATATATATATATAGATATAGTATATATATATATATAATATATATATATATATATATATATATATATATATATATATATATATAGTATATATATATATATATATATATATATATATATATATATATATATATATATATATATATATATATATATATATATGTACTGGTTTGATAGGGTTAAATTCTGTTTTGTATGTTACATCAAGACACAATATCTTTCAGATTTTTTAACATAACCACTTGCCTAGATAACGCGAAAGCTACCAAAACGCTAACTTTTGATCATTTCTTAGAATAAATATTTGAATGGTTTAATTTTCAAATTGTTTGGACAATTCGTGAACTTTTCATATTTTTTAATCATGCATGCATAATAATTGAAAAGAGTAATTAATAAATCAGGAACTGGTTAGCAAACAGTTTGGGATTTCCTATCTGAACACACCTAAATATGTTTTTAAACTTAAAATCATCTGGAATACAACATTTTAAAACCTAGATGCTCTTCAAAATAAATTTATTAGTGTCAAACAAACAAACAAACATTTGCGTGGATTTAAGATTTTCATGCCAAGTTTTGTGGCGTAGACGCATCATGTGTAAATTTACAGGATGTTACAATTTAAATTGATTTTGTCGAATTTTGTAATTTGTTTTCTTTTGCTTCCTAATATTACTTAAATAGTTTTTAAACAATACTCAGGGAAAAAAGTGATTTTGTATATTCATATAAGTAGCTGTTAACAATTGTCACCCTGTTTTTTTTTCAGGATTACGCAATAACGTGTCTCTGTAATTACAGGTTATGTACCTTCACAGCTGTATAATTAGACGACTATTGAATGAATCTATAAAAATATTACTTGACGATTCATCAAATAGGTCTTTCAAACGATTTCGGCTACCCAATGAACTTGAACGTAATATATTGTTCACAGGAACTTCAACTTCGTCTTCTTTGTTGTTGCTCTGATCCCACTTTCTTGACGTTAAAGCTGTTTCAGTACGATCATTTTTTAACCCTATCGATCTATCTACTTCTTGCTTTTCACTATCTTTATTACTCATTACCTTCATTCCGCAACGCTTTTATCAACAAAAATCATTTTTCCTTATTGTTACACGTTCAACTGCTGCAATTCTCCTCCTCGTTTAACTTTTAAACGTTTAAATCCTCCCTCATTTTCTCGTTTTTGACTATATATTTTCTTACTATTTCCATACCCAATCCAATATTCTCTAACCGATAACCGGTAACATCCAGCTTCTATTTCATCCAAACTACATGATTTGTGTTCGCCATATTCTTAATTTTTTTTTCTAAAAACTTTGTTGTCTTTCAAAGCTTCTTCTCCTTTAAATTCAGAACACTCTGTTTTCTTTCCACTATTTCTTAATCCTTTTTCTTGTATATACCTCCTCAGCTTTTCACCTTTTTCGGAATACATTAGCGCAACGAGTCGCAATGTGCATTTAAGAAATTATTCTTTTTGTATATAATTACCAGTGAAGATTCAAAATTTGTCCGTATTTTTCGGTCGTTTTTTTGAACGAAAATGAAAAAAAACACAACTGTAGACATGACAACGGCCAAAAGGAACTTAGTGTGTTTTGAAATTCGATCCGTCCCTAAATGTGTCTCACTTTATATTATTCTAGGTTTGTTTTTGTTGTTCTCTAAATATGGGAATTTTTTCGTTCTTGTTTGTCTGTAGCATAGAGAAAACAGAGTAGTTGAAAACACAAAAGGTCCCAGGCCAGCTTTAGTTTAAGATAGGTATGCCAGATGCCAGTTTATTTACTTACAGGGCAAAGGGCCCAACTAAATAAATATACCAGGGAATATTGAGAAATAATATTCCTTCTTGTCTTTTAATGAAAGATTATTTTTTATTAACATACCAGGTTTGACCAAAAATATGTTTAGATTCAATTAAAAATAAACAGTGGTAAAGAAATGAGAAGACGTTTTTTCATAATAGTTGAAAAAAGGACGAACTGGTTTCGATAGGCTCTGGAAAGTATAAAATTAAACTAAAATTTTACATTGCATACGAAGTAAGAAAAATTGATAAACTCTACAAAGGAACAAATAAGGTGAAGGATTCAAGATGTGAAGGTTCTCCATAACAATTAATTGAAATTTGAATCAGTATGTTCTATCTTTAGTGTACACAACTAATGGAGTTACCTAATGTCTTTCACCTCTGGAAAATATTTCTTCAGCTTCTGGTTAATTCTGTACCTCATCTTCCATGTGGATACTGATCCTCTACAGGGTTTTATTCATATTCTCTGGTATGAATTCTAACACTGTAGTCAGTGTTTAATGCGCACTTTTGCTATTTCCAGTATTTATTAAGTACAATTGAAAATATAATTTAAGTATTTATGTTGGGACGCCAATGAAATAATTTATTGCTTATTCACATCAAAAAAGAGTTGTAAGGTTGTTTTATTTTATTTACACTGACATTTTAAAAAGGGTGGCATTTTTTCTGTGTACGCGCTATGCCGTAAAAAAGCAATTTTATATGGAAAAAAAATCAAATAAAAAGTTTACTTTGGGTTGTTTGTGTCGACTGATGATAAATATAATATAAGGAAACGAAATTTTACTTTTTTGGTTTCCTTAAAATTAAGAAATAACCATGATAAAATAACAATAGGCAGTTGACTTTTATTGTTTAAAAGATTAAATGTGGATTTAATAATAAATAAATAACACGTATATACCGAAGAGATGTATCGCTTTTTGTGTATTTTAAGTAAACCTTACCTCTAAATAAAATTATTAAATTATTTTTATCTACGATCATGGCGTAATAAAACAATGTATTACAACATTAACGCAATTTTAGAGTCGACAATTTTACACGAAAAAAAAATTACGTTGTTTTTAAGCTGTTAAATTCCATCAAAAAGTACTTAAAACGTTACGTTCATGGATTTTTGCAAATTTCTAAACATCAAATGTCCAAACTTATGGGTCAGTGTTTCAAAAAGTCCAACTGGCATAATTAAATAGGGCTCTTCAAAGCGATATCGTAATTGTACCCTTAACTTATATTGACACTTTTTTGTTGAAAAATTACCGTCATCTTTGGTATACTTCTAAGTTTGAAATAACTTACTTACTTACTTAATCCTTATGCCTTTCTACCCCTTTAGAGGTGTAAGGCCCGTGGAGTTAAGTTATTCTATATTTGTCTTTTCTATACTTCCTTCCGCCTCTTTTTATCCTGTGTGGCTCGTCTTGCGTGTGCCCACTCTATTCCTCTTTTCGCCACTGCCTCTCTAACATCCCCCAACCATGCCCTTTTAGGTCGGCCTCTTGTTCTTTTCTTGCTCACTCTGGCTTCAAACACGTGTCTAACTATTCTTTGTTCAGGCATTCTTTCGACGTGACCGTACCATCTTAGTTGTGCTTCCTCAATCTTTTCCACCATTGGTTTCAGGTTCAAATTCTTTCTGAGTTGTATATTCCTAACCCTATCCATCCATGTCTTGTCCTCTGTTTTCCTTATGAATCTCATTTCTGTAGCCGTTATCTTTCTGTCATTGTCCATGTTTCTCCTCAATATAAAAGTATTGGTGTTGCAACATTCTCGAATACTCGGGCTTTAATATTTTTTGGTATATCTTTTTTTCCTAGGAATGTATTCTTTATTCTATTAAATAATCTTCCTCCTGTTATTATTCTCTCCTTGATTTCCTCTTCCATCCTTCCATCCTCCGTTATTGTTGATCCTAAATATTTAAACTTCTCCGCTCGGCCCAGCCTTTCTTCTCCTATCTTTATTTCAGGTTGTCACCTTTGCTTTCCTATTATCATAGTCTTTGTCTTTTCTTTAATAATTTTCATGTTTTATTTTTTCCCAATGCTTCTTTATATATCCGTATGTTCTTATTAAGCGTTTCCTCCTATTTGCTATAATAACCATATCATCTGCATATCATAGTTCTGATATTTCTATCTTTTTCATCTTCCAATAGCCTATCCGGTATGGTCTTACCCCTTTATTATTTGCTTCTTTTATTGCATCATCTGCATATCATAGTTCTGATATTTCTATCTTTTTCATCTTCCAATAGCCTATCCGGTATGGTCTTACCCCTTTATTCTTTGCTTCTTTTATTGCTTCATCCAGAACTAGTCCAAAAAGCATGGGGCTCAGGATGCATCCCTGCCTAAGGCCTATAGTTTCTTGCTCACTCTGGCTTCAAACACGTGTCTAAATATTCTTGGTTCAGGCATTCTTTCGACGTGACCATACCATCTTAGTTGTGCTTCCTCAATCTTTTCCACCATTGGTTTCAGGTTCAAATTCTTTCTGAGTTGTATATTCCTAACCGTGTCCATCCATGTCTTGTCCTCTGTTTCCTTATGAATCTCATTTCTGCAGCCGTTATCTTTCCTTTCTGTCATTGTCCATGTTTCTCCTCGATATAAAAGTATTGGTGTTGCAACCTTCTCGAAATACTCGGGCTTTAATATTTTTTGGTATCTCTTTCTTTCCTAGGAATGTATTCTTTATACTATTAAATAATCTTCCTCCTGTTATTATTCTCTCCTTGATCTCCTCTTCCATCCTCCGTTATTGTTGATTCTAAATATTTAAATTTCTCCGGTTGGTCCAGCCTTTCTTCTCCTATCTTTGTTTCAGGTTGTCGCCTTTGCTTTCCTATTATCATAGTCTTTATCTTTCCTTTAATAATTTTCATGTTTATTTTTTCCAATGCTTCTTTATATATCCGTATGTTCCTATTAAGCCCGTGGGGGGGCGGGATAGAATATCTCCCCCGGTATGTTCTGCCTGTCGTAGGGAGGCGACTTAAAGAACAATCTAGATGGTAGATGCCCAGATCCCACCAGCATCGCCCGGTGTGATACCATCGCATCGGCTTAAGCTGCGTGAAGTTGCTTAACGTTTCGTGGCTGTGCCGATGTCCCGGACTGTGGGACCAAATAGCATGATGAGGCACCTGGATACAAAAAATTCCGGAGGTAAAATAGCCCCCCGTTCGGATCTCCGGGTGGGGGCGGGTTCAGGGGCGTCGACATGCAGAGAACAGAATTTCAAAATGGATTTTTGTAACATACGAGGTTTAAATTCGAACATAAATTCAGTGCACCAACACCTGCAATCAAATAAACCTCATGTACTCGCTCTCTGTGAAACTAAGGTCAGTTCATCGACCAGCACAGTAAACTATCTTTATCCTGGGTACGATTTCTATTACCGATTTAGGCGTAACTTTGGAATCTGTCTTTATGTCAGAAGCGACCTCTCTTGCCAACGAGAAGAGGCTCTGGAGCCCCCAAACTTTATGATGTTATGTGGTTAAAAATAACGACTCAACCAACCACAAGGTTCGTCTGTATCCTCTATCGACCACCAAGTGATACAAACTTTAGAACACTTTTCGTTTCTCTTGCAGACACCATAGATCATTTACAAATTAACTATCCAAATGCCGAAATTGCCATCCTGGGCGACTTTAATGTCCACAACATCAACTGGCTTAAATATTCAAATACTACCGACGAACAAGGTCGTGAAGCCGAATCATTTTCAATCAGTTGTGGCTTGACTCAACTTATTGATGAACCAACACGGATCCCTGATCGAGACGGAGAGTTCGCCAGTCTTCTTGATCTGTTTTTAACCACCAATCCGGAGATTTAGACGGTCAGCGTAAATCCACCGTTAGGTTCTTCCGACCATAAACTACTTTCGACATCGAGTATTCTACCAATCAGTGACAGAGAGGCGCCCAAACCGCGCAAGATTTGGCACTACACAAATCTGCTAAATGGGAAGATCTCATGGAATATTTTCGAACTTTCCCTTGGTTGGACGTTTGTTTTCGATCCGACGACCCATCTGACTGCGCCAGGGAGGTTTCCGATGTTATTTTGGCCGGTATGGAGGCTTACATCCCTTTTTCGAAGAAATGCCCTTCCAACGCAAGCCTTGGTTTGACCTAAAATGCAAAGAAGCTGTTGCTTCTAAACATCTTGCATACCGACAGTGGCGTGAACTTCCTAACACCATAAATCGTAACATCTTTGTTTATGCCAGGAACAGATGCAAAGAAATTATCGACGAAACCAAGGAGGTACACAATCAACGGATTAGAAACAAACTTCTGGCTTGTCCCGGCAATTCCAGGTCCTTTTGGTCAGTCGCTAAGGCAGTTAGTCAAAATTTCACCAAATCCACCATACCACACTCACACGGCCAGATAATTCTATTGCAACGACACCTGTTGAGAAAGCGAACTTGTTGGCTGAACTCTTTGCTTCACATTCTACTGTCGATTTCCAAGGAAAAACACCACCTACTATTCCCATAGTGCAGTCAAGGATGCCCGATATTGTCTTCAGACAGCGTATCATAAAACGTATTTTGATGAAGCTAGACACCAAAAAGGCTTCAGGCGCTGACGGAATACCTGCCATAGTTCTCAAGAAACTGTGCGAGGGAACTAACACCAGTTTTCTGTAGACTTTTCAACCTATCCTACAGACAGGGAATATTTCCTTCCTGCTGGAAATGTGCCACAGTTTCAGCCGATACCTAAAAAAGGCAAGAAGACCTTGCCAAATAACTACCGACCAATCGCACTACTCTCAATAATATCGAAAGTCATGGAAAAGGCTATCAATCAGCATCTTCTAAAATATCTTGAAGGATTCAACATTATTAGTGATCACCAATATGGCTTTCGTAAAAATAGATCAACAGGAGATCTTCTGACTTATGTAACACATATTTGGAACAACGCAATTGAACACTTTGGAGAATCTCGAGCGGTTGCTCTTGACATATCCAAGGCATTTGACCGTGTTTGGCACGATGGGCTGTTGGCTAAGCTACGTTCTTGTGGTATGTCTGAAAAGTTCTGTTTGTGGCTCTCATGTTTCCTCAGAGAGCGTTCTTTACAAGTGGCAGTTGACGGATTTCTTTCTAACACCTTCACTATCAACGCCGGTGTGCCCCAAGGTTCCATACTGTCTCCTACTCTCTTCCTCATTTATATTAACGATCTGCTGGAAAAGACCGAGAATCCAATCTACAGCTTTGCAGATGACAGTACACTTATCTCTTCATTCACTTTGAACGCTCGGACATCGACTACTCAGACGAATATCCGCAGACAGCAGGAAGTCATTCAACTTAACAAAGACCTGGAAGAAATTCTATCTTGGGGTGACAGTAACCAAGTGAATTTAACGCTACAAAAACCCAGGCGGCAGTTTTTTCTAAAAAAGTTAACGTTGCAGAACCCGACATAGTTATGTCGGGGCGCTCCATCTCTCTAACATCGTCACTCAATCTGTTAGGCGTTAATTTGGGAGCAAATATGTCCTGGCATGAACATGTTGCAGGCATAGCAAGAAGAGCTTCTCAAAAGTTGGGAATATTGTTTCGAACCAGAAAGCTTTACACTCCACAACAACTGTTAATTCTTTACAAAGCTCAAATTCGACCAACTATGGAATACTGCTCCCATGTTTGGAGCTCCGCTCCCAAACATACACTGCATTTGTTGGATTCTATCCAGAGAAGAGCTGTTCGTCTGATTGGATACCCGGAACTGACCGACGGCCTTGATTCGCTGGAACATCGAAGAACGGTTGGCGACTTGAGCCTATTCTACAAGTACTTTCATGGAAAGTGTTCGAAGGATGTGCCCGTTTAATTCCTCCCAGAGCGGTGCATATTAGAGGTACGCGTCGCGCTAATGCTTCACATCCGTATGAGGTTCAGCTTGTTACTCCTCGTACAACGCTTTTCAAGCAGTCTTTTATATGGAGAATATCATACCTTTGGAATGGTTTACCCAGGACTGTGTTTCCCATCGAGTACAATCTACAGCGATTCAAGAACAACGTGAATCGCTTTTCCCTCCGCACACGTGTCGCTCCTGTAGCGCTTTAGGGACTTCCCTGTAGCACGTGTGCTAGACCCAAAAAAAAAAAAAAGCGTTTCCTCCTCTTTTGCTATAAAAACCATATCATCCGCATATCATAGTTCTGATATTTTTATCTTTTTCATCTTCCAATAGCCTATCTGGTATGGTCTTACCCCTTTATTCTTTGCTTCTTTTATTGCTTCATCCAGAACTAGTCAAAAAAGCATGGGGCTTAGGATGCATCCCTGCGTAAGGCCTATAGTTGTTTCAAATATATCAGATCTGTCTTGTCTTTTTCTTACATAATTTGTTGATTCTGTACGCCGTTTATTATTATTTCTGGTATTTCTCTTTTCATCAGTGTTTCCCATATGTCTTCTCTTTTAATCTTGTCGAAAGCCTTTTGTAGGTCTATAAAACCCAAGTGAATTTCCCTATCTTCTCCTACTGCTTTTTCACATAATTGCCTCACTATAAATATTGCGTCATTCACCTCTCTACCTGGCCGAAAGCTTTGAAATAAATTGGTGATAAATTTTGATATTGCTCCAGGTCATCAAAATTTTTGACCTGGTTGTATAACCTCCTCTTGTTTTCCTGCAAATATGACATGAGATGATATATAGAGAAAACATGACCTAGTTAACGCCAAAAATGCTGAATATTTACTTCATCAGTAAAGTTTACAATAAAAAAAGGGGTCAGAAATAATCGAAACTTAATGACTTGCTTTATATTCTGTAGATACTGTTGCACATTACAGGGATATTTACCCAATACTACCTGTCGCAAACCTTAAAAACTGTGAATTTTTTCAACTAAAGCTTGTGTCGTGCTTCAATGCCATCAATGTAATAATTGTATCAGTATTTCAAATGGAAGTCTTAAAAATGCCCTATTATTGACTGTCTTTCTTATTACCATCGTCGAATATTAATACTTTTGCAAGAATCTTTAACTCAGCATGACGTGTCAGATATATGGTTTTACCAGATACTCTAATTTAATAATTATATAAGTATATTTGATGGTTTCCATGTTTAATCAATCTACTTAAAATAAATAATAAAAGTTGGTTCGGAAAAGTAAAGATAGTAAAAAAGAACTACTCAGTATATATCACCACTACACCAAACACTTTATTTTTGCATTCGACGCGCGTTTCGCTAACCATGTTAGCTTCATCAGGAGCGATGATTGGCTGTCAATCATCGCTCCTGATGAAGCTAACATGGTTAGCGAAACGCGCGTCGAGTGCAAAAATAAGGTGTTTTGGTGTAGTGGTGATATATACTGAGTAGTATCATTGTGCCAAAGATTCCACATTCCCAACTTAGTAAAAAAGAACTACTTAAAACTATAAAAAAAAAGCTAGTATTTTTTTTGATTATTAGAAATTAAACTTGAAATAACCGGTCAAGTGCAAGTTGAACTTGCGCAATTAGTGTTCCGTACGTTGATTGCTTTTGAAATAAAAAAATTTTGTCACAGAGGTACAAAATGATCAGTGACTTCACAAAATACACCCCAAATGAGTTTTCAACAAAGTTTGTTTCCAATCTTTACTGAAATCTGATGACCTTGAAATTTTTGTTTTTTTTATATACCATTTAAATTATTAAAGGTAATGCACTCGTGATAATTTTCGTTCAATCTACTCCCCGTGGAGAATATTCCAGAATTTTTTCGAAATTTTTTGATAAGTACTTTTCGAGATAAGGCCCGGGACAGCGATTTTTTCGCGAATTTTTAAAAATAATACAAAGAAAAGTGCGCGCAATTATAATATTATATATATATATATATATATATATATATATTTTACTCGTGTTTTCACAAGCTTTCATTTGACACCACACTCGATGACCTAGTAAAAAAAATTTTTTTTCACTTCCGACTTCACCCCCCAAAACTAACCCCTTAAGTCAAAATTTATTTCTCAAAACTACATAGCTCTGATGAGGCCATCAATTCCTATATTATTACCAAATTTCACCTTTCTATGTCAAATAGTTTCGGAGAAAATCGGGTGTGACAGACAGACAGACAGACAGACAGACAGACAGACACCGAAGTGATTTTATAAGTGTTCCGTACGGAACACTAAAAACAGACAACAAACGTCTAACTAGGAAAATATTTTAGAGTTACATAATTCATTTATGTGTTTGCAAAAGTACAAATTTGTAAGTATACAAGAATAAAAAAGAATTGTTTAACAAAGCTGTTAACAGGACAATTATATATTCACCTGTTTACTTAAATAAATTATTATTGTTAACTTAAAAATGTTATGACCAGTTTTTCGTTCTCAGGAGGAAGTTCCACGTGTCATCAAGGTGTTTCACCTATAAATAAAATATTTTTTGTACTATTGATAATCTATCAGCAAATTCCCTCATGTGAAAGAACCTTCGAATTGTCCAAATTGTTTTTTTTTTTTATATTGTACTATATATGCAAAATAAGAAGTTTATTAACGTTATTTATTAAAATGAGAGTTTTAAAATAATAATAATAATAATAATAACTTTTTACACTTCATTGTTGCCACTTAGAAACAATGCATAATAAAAAATTTAAATGTCGTAATTTTTGAGACGTACTTCAGTTTATAAATTATTTACCGGTAAAAAATGAAATGTTTTGAACGGTTCATTTGCAAGGAGTAAATAAAATCGAAGTCTTAAAACAGGATTAGGTTTCATTTTTTCTTCAAAGTAAATTTACCTAGCCTTTTAAAAGTCGATTTAATGTTTTATGAAGACTTAATAGAAACAAACGCATTATCTCGGGCCAGTAACATTGTTTCGAGTTTTTTCAAATTCAGAACTAAGCTACAAGTTCAACAATTACAATCTTATTTTTTGTAGAAATTGGATAAACCAAAAGTTAAAAATTGCTCTAAGAATTGGCAGTCTAAGGTAGTTGCTTTGTGCATAAAAATTTGTCAAACGTTTAAAGAATAATTCATCTATAGCCTTTTAAAATATTATTAATAAAAAAACCTATATTATCGTGATTACGTATATCGTCGTGACTGCCCAGTTGGGCGTTAAAATTTAACGGCTTAGGCTACTATTTTAAACTAATTAAACCCAATATAACACTTTAAAAAATTAACCGCCATCTTCTAAAATTATATCGCAATCGATATCCCTTACAATTGAGTTTATGAGTACGAATTCGAAAGTTGATCCAGCTCGGTTTAATGAAAAGATTTTTGGCCCTTCGTTGAGCGCCAAAACTTTGCGATTAGGGTTTCTGCTTACTACCTTCTTTTAATATAAAAAAGATAAAATAAAAACTTTCGCCACCTTTCAAGTATCCAGTACTATATATTTTTTAAATTGTTTTAGAGTTTTAAATATATATGATGATGTAGTTGCAAAATTTTCTTTAAAAACTAAACAACTTAAAAATTTTACGTTTTAACTAGAGTCTCATCGATATTTAAAAACTGTGGAATATAAAAGTATTTTTCTCTAGGACATTATATGTATAAAAAATGTTAATTATGAAGTCTAAATCGCATAAATAAATATAAATACTATTTGTTGAAAAACGACATTAAAATTAGTTTTAATTGATTGGTCTAGAACCTTTAAAATAAAATTATTAACTAATTAAATAACCTCATTTTTCTAAATCCGCTTAACGAAGACAAATTACGAAAAAAAAAATTCGAAGCTATTCACCGATTCAGTGCAATTACTATAAAAACTGAAAACAATTTCTTTAGAATTTATTTTGGCAGTTAAAATGTTTATCCCTTAATGTTAAAATATCAAAAACACGAAGAATACTCACTTCCAGTGTCACCTCTTAAGTATAAGTTTCCCTTAAACAAAAAAAAATCCAAAGTTCAAAATAATGTGTGACGGTTAAAATCAAAAATTCTTAACTTTTGGCAGCGCCTGTCAAAAAGCTGTCAACGAATCACTTGTCACTCACAGTCCGTAAGTACGCTACCGCCGTTACGTAACTCCATCGCAGTCGTTAGAAAAGAGCGGGATTTTCAAAAAGTGAGGTTAGTGTTACGACCGTCAAACGTCACAAAGTGGCGGCATTTGCAGGCTGGCAATACGAAACCGAAAATCTCGCCGTGGCCGTGGCAAGACAATCGAACCGGCTGGACGGACCGCGTAGTCTGATTCGTATTTCGTACTGAGAGCGTACAGACACACACGTTTGTGCGGCACACATAATGTGCCGTGTTGTTTACTGTTTACTTGTCTGCTCGCTCGCCTCGCCCGTATGAGAGATGTTGTTTACACAGTTATATTTAGAGTTAGAGAAATGCAAAAGCAAACCAACTACACCTGCCTCGTCGGCTGGATATCATCCCGCAGGGGCGTATTTGTCGATAAATCCTCAACGGTCGTTTTAAACCCCTATTTTTATTACACACCGTAATCGATTCATTTACTATTAACAAACGCATATCTTTGAATAATTTGTTTTTATCTATCAGTTATTTATTAGATAATTGATAGGCTACAAATTATATTATTTTTAAATCTTATTCTTAATTTTAAAAAATTCTAATTTATGAAAATAAAAAGAAGAGAAATATTGTTGCTTTACTAGTCGTTCCTAAACATCACACATTACATCTATCCATACTTACGCTGAAGCTACATGAGTTTTTTACTAAGTTTGTTGATGCGGACACTGAGTTATGAATCTGCTAATGTAAAGTTGATTATTTTTCTAAATTTTCAACTTATCTTAGCTAAAACAATTAGATAAATAATAAGCAAATATAGTAGTAATATAGAAAATTATTCTGTCCTATGTTAATCTTACGATTTGAATTTTCCGAGAAGTAATATATAAATTTTTAATACACTATAGATTTAAAAGTTTTAAATTAACCAATGTGTATAGATACAGTTTCAGAAAATTAGACAGTGGACAGAAAATGTTTAAACTATCTTTTTGCTCAGTCATTGTCAAAATTTATAGGGATATTGAAGCAAATCAAGTGTGCTTGCATTTTTGAGAGACTCCATCGCTTGCTATAACCAATTTAAAAAGAAAATTCAATTTTTTCGTACCTTAGAGAAAAGTGGGTGCCAGAATTTTAAGAATGACCGGAAGTATCAGACAATAATAGCACTTGTTTGCTTTTTGTGGTAAATAAACTTTTTTCTTCTTTGCATAATAATTGGGACACCTACATTGTAGTTTTATCAAAATTGTAAACTATAAATAATAGCTAATTAAAAATAATATTTCATTTTAAATTACCCTATTAACGTTGCGTTATTAGTGCGTTATATAATAAAGGAATAACAAAAAATGAATAAAAAAATATTTGTTACTATCTATCTATCTATATATATATATATATATATATATATATATATATATATATATAATATATATATATATATAATATACTATATATATATATAATATATATATATATATATATATATATATATATATATATATATATATATAAATTAAATGTAACCAAGTAATATATAATAGCAAATTGTATAGAACTAAAGCGTGAAATATAAATGACAAACAATTTCGTAAATTATATATTATTATTATTAAGAAATTATTCTATCTAGTTGGTAGTCAACTGTCAATGAATGGATATAAGAAATAATGAGTACTAGTCTGTTAATACACAAAATTAACACCTTACTAGTTTAACATGTAGAGCACATAAAAACTAATATTTTTGTAAAAATACAATTGTCCCGAGAACTCCTGAATAAATTTTGATGCGGTTTTCAACATCATATTTACATAGAAAAATGAATATTAAAGAATAATTTGGACGATGAAGTATATATAACTCTTAGGTTTTGCAGTTTTGGAATTTATTTAAAAAAGATATTTACAAAAATATACAATTAGCGAATATTTTATCTTTTTAAACTTAGGATTAACTTATTTTTGTTTTTAGAAGATAAGCACTATAGAAGTAAATAAAAAGCAATTCGTGGCCCTGACGACGAGATAAAAAAATACATACGAACACACAACCAGCCAGGTCGACCATTTGTAATTTTATCTTAGTTTAAATAAAGTAAACAAACAAATATAAGAGAATACAACAAATAAAGCATAAAACTTGTGTATTTTTACATCATATTTTATTTACAAGGCGTCCAAGATCACACTGTTTAATCTTATAAAATCGATTTTACTAATACGTTTTAAAAACCTTGTTTGAGTACTAATAAAATTATTTCTCGTGTATACAAAAAAACGTTCAAACGAACTTGTAACTGAGAAATCAAGGTTTTCGAATTTCAGCCGAAACAAATTTATATTCAAGTCTTCAGTTTTGAAGATCTCGAAATGCCCCTAATGATTATAATTTGAATGTCAGAAAGTAATTTTCCATTTGTTGTGGTTCGAAATCAAGAGATATGATCCTTTTGTCAAGTCAAGCTGCGAGGAGAAGACTTCTTCAGAGAGTAAACCCACAATATTGTCAAAATATCATACATTGAAAATGTAATTAAGACTCATTCTGCTTTATTAGTTTATCAGACAAAATCCCTAAAATTATGTAGTAACATCTAAGGGATATAAAAAAGTGCCTTCCTGTAATGATTACCAGTGATTTTGGTCCTGTACAAAGGAAAAATCCTACGGGAAATAGCATCACGTAAATTCGTCAAAATAATCAAATAATCATACTTATACTCGTACATACATAAACTATCGTTTTTCGCATGTATTCGATAACATGCTATAGCCAATTACTTAATGGAAAAAACTAACAATGTCAAAAATATGAAAAAGTTTTAAAATCTACAATTATAAGAAATTATTTTTTTTAATTTTAAAGTCTCTTCAATAACGCGACTCTTATTTATTGTAGATAATAGAAAGGCCATGCATGGTAAGTTGTCGTCGTCACAAATTATTGTGTTTATCTACAGCAAATGTAAAGAAAACAAAATAGTGCGAATATAGGGTGTCCCAAATTGTTTCGTTGACACGCTATACATTTACTTATATATACTTGTTTGAAATTGATACCATTGATTTCGATTTCTGGTACTGTCGCGTTATAACATTGAAGTGATTTACATTTTATATCAGAAGGGTTATCATTTTTAGTTTCTTCACAGGAAATTAATTCTTTTACAAAGCAAGAGTTATTTACCCTAAAACTGTAATTAAAAACTAGATTTTTATTATCAAGTTGAAGATATCTCGATATTGTTGGTTTCCAAGAGTTCACAAGACCTCTTCAACTGTAAATACAATAGATTCGCCAGCATTCAAAGTAGATACATTTATTGTAAATCTGATTTCCTTATGAAAATAAAGACCTGGAAAAAATTTAACAAGGACTGTTACCATATAAAAGTTAATACTACAAAACCCAAGCATCAGTTTTTTTCTAAAAAACTTAACGTCGCGAAACTCGACAAGATTATGTCGTTACACTCCATTAAGCTCAGAGTTAACCTGGAAGCAAATATGTCTTAGTATGATCTTGTTTCTTGCATAGCAAGGAATATTATTCCATACTAGAAAGCTTTATATTCCATAACAACTTGTAAACCTATACAAAGCTCAAATTCGACCAACGATGAAATATTACTCCCATGTTTGGGGTTGTGCTGCTAAACAGTGGCTGCATTTGTTAGATTCTATTAAGATGAGAGTTATTCGTCTGATTGGAGATCGAGAACTCGCTAGAAACCCTGATTGATCGAAGGACTGTTGGCAAGTTAGATGCCTCCATCGGAAATGTTCGTTGGTTGTAGCCTGCTTAATTTCTTCCAGAGCAGTGCGTACTAGGAGTACACGTCGCCCTAATACATCACACGTCGTATTCTTCAGCAATCTTTTCGAGAATTCCTTTATATGAAGAACTTCATTCTTTTGCAATGAATTGGCCAGACCTTGTGTCTACCGCATACAATTTGCAGCATTCAAGTCTGTCGTGAATAGCTTTTTTCGTTTACGTGCTGCTTGTAGCGCGTTGGGGATTTCCCTGCAGCGCGTGTGCCGTACCTACCAAAAAAACAAAAAATATTAATTGAAGAATTGAAAACCATAAATTTCGAACTCAAAGGTAATTCTGGCCAGTTTGATGTTAAATAATTATATATATAAATGTTCCAATTAACGATGAATTTTTCATAATATTAGATATAAAAACATCGACTTATTTTGGGTAAATTTGGGAGCAATATGTCTGTCAATTGCATATCTCACATCCCACAGAACATTTCATGAACAAACTTTACCAGCTATAGCTGGCTATCTCCTGTAGTTTGAAACATATTCATGGAGGCTTTTGAAGAATGCCTTTAAAAACCAAAATTTTAATGCAGACCACAACTTTTCTTTCTTTCATTGACCACACATGGAAATACAACAACAAAGGTATTTAGACTTTTTATATCATATTGATCAATAACATTCCAAAGATAACCTTCCCTTTCAAGATGTGGTAGCACAAAAAAAAATAACGGCACCTTCCATCACTTAGTATACAGAAAGCTAACTCATACACATCAATACCCGAATGCATTAATTGACACCACCACGATCCTTTACAAAAATTGTCTGCCATCAACTCGTTAGTGTTTGTTATTAATATATAATGAACATTCTATTTCAATGGACAATTGTACGAACGGTGTGTAACTAGATATGCACATTCTATAGGAAACACTACCATTCCAAGAGAAACTAAAACCTTCCTTTCGTTGTCCCATTTCTATAAAACGAGAGAACAGATCATCATTCGACATAAATATCCCTGAAGATGTCTCATGAAATCGTAGGTGAAATGTCGGAAAGTCACTCAATCTTCAAGTGAAACATTTTCAAAAGAAAAAATTATAACTATATTCCATTAAAACAAGACAAAACGTAAGACATGTATGTATAACATTATTACAACTAGAAGAGCAGAGACCCAAAACTAAATGTTCGCTGAAAAGGAGGTGGGGTGTAAAAGGAGCCTAGAAGTAAGATCAGGTCGGCACTATTTGCCAAGAAAGCGTTTGACAAGTCAGCAAACTTAAAGCTAACTTTAACAATGGTAAAGTGGTTAGTTAGTTATGTAAAAGTACAAATACAACTGCTGGTCCCTCGGGTTTAAACCCTAAGCGCACAATGTTGTAAACACATACGGTTTCACTTAGTAGAATTTAGCTTGAAAGCGGCTAAATGGCTATTTGGACATCTTTTATTCTTTCTCCCGTAGACATTTTTTGAGTGAACTTTAAAACCGTTTCTAGGAAATAATAGAATAATTTTTTTAATAAAATATTATCACGATGTAGAAAATATTATATATAGGGTGTTCGTAAAGTCTTATGAGTATGACAGACAAGAAAGATTAATAGAGAAAACTAAAAGCTACTTTGTGACAATTTTATCTCGGTATTAATATAAAGAAAAACTTCTTTCAAATGAAATTTAGTACAAATATAATTTTATTTTATTTTATAACAGATTTAGTTAGCTTTCCATAAAAAATGTTTTTGTCTGGAGAGAGAAAATTTGCAAAAATTGAAATATTTTGCGCAAATATTAGACATTTCTTTTACGCTAAAATATTTATGTAATATACGAGGCTGGTTTGAAAAGTCCGTGCAAAGTCCGAGAGATGGCACCACCGGCGCGTATCGAGGTCATGTTTAGTTAGTAGCATCTCTTGAATGAACGCACAGCAAGTTTCAGCCATATTGGTCTATTTCTTTGTATTTGGCATTCGTGTGAATCAAGGAAGTCGAGTGATTTTCAAGAAATGGACGAAAAAGAATTTTGTGTGGTGATTAAACATTACTTTATGAAAGGCAAAACGCCTCAGGAGACTAAAGAGAAGCTTGATAAACATTATGGTGACTCTGTACCTTTGATCAGAACAGTTTATAAGTGGTTTCAAAATTTTCGGACTGGCCATATGGGCACAAGTGACGCTGAACGTTCTGGACGGCCTGTGGAGGTTACGACTCCAGAAATCATTGATCAAATCCATGATATGGTGATGGATGACAGAAGAGTTAAGGTGCGTGAGATTGCTAGTGCTGTGGGCATCTCGACTGAACGGGTACATAATATTTTGCATAAACATTTGGACATGAGAAAGCTATCCGCAAGATGGGTGCCGCAATTGCTCACGCTTGACCAAAAACGGAATCGTGTGAAGTGTTGCAAGGATGGCTTGCAGCTGTTCCAGAAGAATCCGGAGGACTTTAAGCGTCGTTTCGTCACTGTGGATGAAACATGGATACATTACTATACTCCTGAGACCAAACAACAATCTAAACAATGGGTTACCAAGGGGGAATCTGCACCAAAAAAAAGGCGAAGACCGTTCCTTCGGCCGGAAAGGTTATGGCGACTGTCTTTTGGGATTCGCAAGGAATAATTCTCATCGACTATCTGGAAAAGGGTTAAAACTATTACAGGTGAATATTATTCATCGTTATTGGACCGTTTGAAAAACCGAGCTGCAAGAAAAACGCCCGCGATTGGCCCACAAGAAAGTCCTTTTCCATCACGACAACGCACCAGCACACACCTCAGCAGTTGTGGTCGCAAAATTAATGGAAATAGGATTCCAACTCGTTTCACACCCCCCCTATTCTCCAGACTTGGCTCCCTCGGACTACTACTTGTTCCCCAATTTGAAGAAATGGCTGGCGGGACAAAGATTTTATTTAAACGAGGAGGTGATTGCAGACACTAATGGATATTTTGCAGACTTGGACAAATCTTATTATTCGGAAGGGATCAACAAACTAGAACATCGTTAGACGAAGTGTATAAGCCTAAAAGGAGACTATGTCGAAAAAATAAAAAAGGTTTACCCCAAACACATAAGTAGTTTTTATTTTTGCACGGACTTTTCAAACCAGCCTCGTAAGTACATAATAAATAAATACATAATATTCGTTTACAGCACAAATAACCTCTTTATTCATTCGAAAATGTCTTCCCCCTGAACCATTTTTGAGATTAGGAAACAAAAAAAGTTACGTTGGGCTAAATCTGGGGAAAAGGGTGGGTAGGGAACTCTTTCGAAACCCAGCTCGTGCACTTTTGCTATTGCCAAGGCCGATATGTGACCAGACACATTATACTGGTAAAGGAACACTTGCAGTCGGTCCAAAAACCTTGCCTAATAAGACTGTGTTATCCTTATCCAAATAGTCAATCGTCATGATACCCCGTGAGTCCTAACAAACACTTTCCATTATTTCCGACCAATAAATTGCCTTTTTACTCAGAAATTTACCAGACTTATCAATTCTCCTTGTGTATATATATATATATATATATATATATATATATATATATATATATATATATATATATATATATGTATATATATATATATTATATATATATATATATATATATATATATATATATATATGTACAGTCAGTTCAAGAAGTCTCCATACACCACCTGATTTCTATACTATTTTTCTGTTATGTTTAACTAATTAAATGGAACAATATGTTTAAATTTGAAACTTAACTAACGAGGATTAATATCAAAAACAACTACGGAACATTTTGTTAAAAATTTTTAATAACATCACTGTTATAAAAATGTAAACAAAATTAATGTCAAAAAAGTCTCCATACACTCAAGAACTGCACTGAAAAAAACACGTTATAATCTACCGCACAGTTTGATAACTACTGAAAACTGTGAAATTCCATTTCAAGTTTCAAAGATCATAATTGATTTGTGGAAAGATGGAAAATCGTACAGAAATATAGGAAAAACTTTTAATAAGTCGGATACTATTGTTTAGTACATTGTAAACCAGTATAAATCAACGGGTTCCTATAAAATTCGACCACGCTCCGGTCGTCCCAAGAAACTGACTCCACGTGAAGAGGCCAGTATTGTTAGACCAATAATTATAGATAATAATAGAAATTAATGAAACTAAAATTAACCTTACTGGTCTGATGGCAGAAACTAAAGTTTGGAGAAAGAAGAATACCGCATTCGATATTTAAAACATTTGTTCCACGGTGGGACAAGGGGGTGGCAGTGTTCTGCTTTGGGGATGCAAGTCTGGTGGAGGGGTTGGAAATTTACAATTTATTAATGATAGTATGGATCAGCACGTTTATCTGAACTTTTTGAGAGACAATTTAAGAGAAAGTGTCCAAAAATTAGCACTCGAAAAAAGATACATTTTCCAACAGGACAATGATTCGAAACATACCGCAAACTTGGTGCGAGAATGGATGATCCATAATTTACGACACACATACACATATCATACACCTCCGCAATCACCCGATGTTAACCCCATCGAGCATTTATGGGAGGAACTTAAACGGTGCGTTCGCAAACACAATGTTTCAAATAGAGAAGAAATAAAAATCAGAATATTGAACGAATGGGAGAATATGTCAGCAGAAGTTACTAGAAAGCTGGTTGCAAGCATGACAAAAAGGTTACAGGAGATTATCAAGGCCAACGACGGTCTCATTAAATTTTAGTTTAAACGAAGTTGTTATTGTCCATTAAACACCGTCAAACTATTATTGGTAATTGTTAAGTGTATGGAGACTTTTTTGACATTAATTTTGTTTACATTTTTATAACAATGACGCAACTTCTAAATAAAATGTTCCGTAGTTGTTTTCAATATTAATCCCCGTAGGTTAAGTTTCAAATATTGATTCAAACATGTTTTCTTATAGTTCCAATTAATTGATTAAACATAACGGAAAAATAGTAAAGAAAGCAGGTGGCGTATGGAGACTTTTTGAACTATATATATATATATATATATATATATATATATATATATATATATATATATATATATATATATATATACATATACATATATATATATATATATATATATATATATATATATATATATATATATATATACATATATATATATTTATATATATATATATACATATATATAATATATATATATATACACATATACATATATATATATATATATATATATATATATATATATATATATATATATATATATATATACAAAAAAGCAAGCGCGACTTGGACAAACTTCAAGATTTTGCTTAATTTTGTATGTTGACGTATTATATTTTGTGTACTAATTAGCTTCCCTTTTTAGTGTTCCGTACAGAACACTTATAAGATCACTTCGGTGTCTGTCTGTCCGTCTATCTATCCGTCTGTCTGTCCGTCTGTCCGTCCGTCTGTCACACCCGATTTTCTCCGAAACTATTTGTCATAGAAAGTTGAAATTTGGTAATAATATAGGAATTGATGGCCTCATCAGAGCCATGTAGTTTAGAAAGTTAAATTTTGACTTAAGGGGTTAGTTTTGTGAGGTGAAATCGGAAGTGAAAAAAATTTTTTTACTAGGTAATCGAGTGTGGTGTCAAATGAAACCTTATGAAAACACGAATAAAAATAAATAAATATATATATATATATATATATATATATATATATATATATATATATATATATATATATATATATATATAATGTAATACTTGCGCGCACTTTTCTTTGTACTATTTTGAAAAAATTGCGAAAAATCGCTGTCCACCCACCTTATCTCGAAAAGTACTTATCAAAAAATTTTGAAAAAAATTCTGAAATATTCTCCACGGGGTGTAGATTGAACGAAAATTGTCACGAGTGCATTACCTTTAATAATTTATCTGGTATATAAAAAAAAACAAAAATTTCAAGGTCATCAGATTTCAGTAAAGATTGGAAACAAACTTTGTTGAAAACTCATTTGGGGTGTGTTTTGTGAAGTCACTGATCATTTTATACCTCTGTAACAAAAATTTTTTATTTGAAAAGCAATCAACGTACGGAACACTAATTGCGCAAGTTCAACTTGCACTTGACCGGTTATTTCGTTTAGTGTGAGAACAAAGAAGAAAAGATATTTTGCTAATCATATATTTTTTTAATAAGCTAATAAATCCTAACATTTAGGATGAAGATAATACATTTTTTGGACTTTTTATCGTTATTTTTTATGAAGTTGTAAGTTCTTCATGGCCTTATATAAAGACTTTACTTGTGGTGTCATTTAAGAGAGTTTTCTTTAGTCCCACTGTCTTGATTACTACTCCGATATTAGTACCAGAGTTTCATTTTGTTTTCTTTTAATCAAGTAATGTATCTCTTCATTGCGAGGCAATAATATTGAAACGTCGTAAATTGTATTTTAAAAAAACTCTCAATGTCTTTAATCCCTTTTGTGACGTCACTGATAGAAACAAGAAAACAAGTTGAAGTCCCCGAGGGAGCAAGAACGATTAGAATCCGCCCAGGCCCTAATGAAGTAACGGTTGCCGAAACTTTCCGCCACATTTTAATGTTCTTTCGCGTTTTTATAATGACACGGTTCGTCGGTAGTTGTCTCGTGCTTCCGAACTTTCCTTATAATATAAAAGCCAATTGCCAGAGCCACCGATTCGATATACCATCGTCACAATTCAAAGATTAAAACGATCCAGGTCTTTGTTTCCATTAACTTTATTAAATAGATGTTTTTTTCTTCTTTTACCAAGTTAAATAAATACTGAAAACATAATTGATATAACGATTTAAATTAGACAGTCCTGTTTTTACAGTATTATTCACACAAGGAATGTGATGAAACCTAAACTCTAATCTCTTGCTAACTAATTATTACAAACCAAAGATTGATTAGACACATTTCTACATCTTAGGCTATTATGGGCTAAACCTTGATGTTTTTTATTGGGGAGCAATTTCGATTAAGTATCCGACGTCTGGTGCTCAAAAATTTAAATCTAGAAAGTGAGTAATGTCACGAAAACTTGCAACTGGTAATAAAATAGTAGTAACAATTATTTTTTTTCAGTCTTACAAAAAAAAAGAACTCGAATGTAGGTAAAATTTCAGTATTTACTTTGATGTAGCAGCTTATCTCCACCTCAATTATTCCTGCAAGGTTAATAACTCTATTTCTCAGAATGTGTTCGTCCAACGTATATCTTCTTGTCTCTAACATTTCCTAAATGATTCTTTCTTCCTCAGTAAACATCTGAAGGATTGTAATGTGGTATTTATTTTTCTATAAAGTACTTTTCGCACAAGTTTCAATAGTACAAAAAGTAACTTTATCAAATAAGATAACCGGTCAAGTGCAAGATGGACTTGCGCTTTAGTGTTGTTGTGTAGTTACGTTGATTGCTTTTAAAATAAAAATTTATGAAAACGATCAGTGACTTCACAAAACACATTCCAAATGAATTTTCAACAAAGTTTTTTTCCGACCTTTACTGAATGACCTTGAAATTTTGTTTTTTTTTTTTATATATACCAGATAAATTATTACAAGTAACGCACTCGTGAAAATTTTCATTCAGTCTACAACCTGTGGAAAATATTTCATAATTTTTTCAAAATTTTTTTGATTAATAGTTTCCGATAAGGGGAAGACAGTGATTTTTCGCAAAATAACTAAAAGAAAAGTGTGCGCAAGTATTACATTACATATATTTTTGAACTTGTGTTTTTACAAGCTTTCATTTGACACCCTACTCGATGACCTGGTAATTTTTTTTTTTTTCACTTCCGATTTCATCTCTCAAAACTAACACCTTAAATTTAACTTTCAAAACTACACGGCTTTGATGAGGTCCTCAATTCCTATATTTAATTCATTTAAATTTTAACTTTCTATCTCAAATAGTTTCGGAAAATCGGGTGTGACGGACGGACAGACAGACAGACAGACGGACGGACATCAAAGTGATCTTATTAGTGTTCCGTACGGAACACTAAAAAAACAGTAACTCATCCTCTATAAATTTAGTTTAAAAACAAACGGTTTAGAATTATTTATAAGAAGCATATAATCAAGTTCAGTCGCTTTACAAGTTGCAAATCAGTATCCATATTAAACGATTTCGGTTCTTTAAAAAGGCCCCGTGATTATATTGCCGATATGAGACTCAAAGGTGCAAAATTATTACAAGGGCTGTATGTGAGTTTAAGGGCGGCTTCGCCCCTTCCAGACTCTCGATATTACTGTCAGCTCAATCGAGTGTGCTAAAACCCTATTTAGAAAAAAGTTGCTTATGGAGGGCCTTTAAAAATGTAATATATTTTGTAGGATATTAGAGATTTAGTTGATTTAAGTTCGGTAATTTTTTACTTATTTAATCAAGAATTTTAGATGTAGTGATCAAATTTTATATTAGATAATATTATTATTTTTGCTGAGTGGATCGAAATAAGCTAATGTTTTATGAGCGTTGTTTTAAAACGAATTATAGTAAAATTAATCAGAGTTTGTATTGTTTTCAATGTCCGATTGATTTTACATAATAAATAATAATGTACAATCCTGTTTACAGTATGAAGCTGAAAATAAACGTACACAGTCCTATATTTATGAAAATTTATTATTTATCCAATAAATAATAATTTGTTTTTGCAATAATATAGAATCAAGTCGATTTTTTGCATTAATATTACAGAATGAAAATCAATAAATTTGTTTAGTGGGTAGTATGTTATTTTAATAAACTTCTATAATAATAAAAACCTATATTTTTACTTCCCTTGCTAAGGGAAGTATGGTATTCGTATTCTTCACGTTTCACAAACGCTAATTTATAACAATTTACAGCGATTCAAGACCAACGTAAATTGCTTTGCGCTTTAAGGATTTCCCTGCAGCATGTTTGCTACGCCCATAAATGAAAACCATATCTTTGGAACGAATTAACCGAAAAAAAAATATTGATTTTAATTTTCTTAGCCATATAACACTTAAAACAAGACAAGAACCGATGGTTTTTGAGCGACATCGCTTCAGAGGAAGGGGAAGAAAGGGAGTTAGGATACTGATCCAACAATGAGCCAAATTATTGGTGGTCAAATGTATAAGAGCTTAGTGGGATGCCATTTCAGAGTTAGAGGAATCAAATAATCTGAAAATGATATTACTTTTTTCATAATTTTCATTTTAGTGGAAATTGGATATAAAGGGTGAATGATAGGCTCAAGTTACAAATATCTAAATTTTGCTTAATATCTCAACATCAAGTACCACTCATTTAAAATATCCAGTTTTTTAATGTTTGTATTGATGTATTTTTAGTGTGGACAAGTCGAATTCAATATTTATTTTAGAACTGGGTATTTTCGAGAAAAATATTGGGAATTGCACATTTTTTTTGAATATTTTTTGTTTGAATATTACATTTTATTAAAACTGGAGCACTATTCCTATATATGGTGCCATGTATCTAAACAAATTCTGCATTTGCTAGATTATATTAAGAAGAGTTATTCGTCTGAATGGGAACTGGAAATTCATTAGAAAACCTGATTCTTAGATTCATTAGTCGACGAAGAGTTACTGTACTCCGCTTGATTCCTTCTGATGCTAGAGAAATACCTCGCGCTAATACCGCACATCTGTACGTGGTTCAGCATGTCACTCTTTATACCTTCGGGACCTCTTGAATGTAAAGAACCTCATTCCTTTAGACCGAGCACAACAGGCAATAGTTTAAGAGCAACGTGACTCAGTACTTCCGCACATGCGCCGTCCCTATAGCTACTACAGATTTTCCTACAAAAGCAGAAACATAAGTCTGAAAATGGTTAGATTCCGAGGTACAGCATGTTAATATTATACTGTTGGTAGTGATAAAAAGGGTATTTTGTACCTACGCACTCCAAAAAGCTTTTTTTTTTTTTACCGAACTTAAAGTAAAAAGGAGCGAAAAATATGAACAATCTGTATCTTAAAAACCAAACATGTTCGGACCTATGTTTGTAAAAACTCAAAAGTTGGAAGAACCACTAAAACCTCTTGATTAAAAATTGTCAATCCAAAGCACTTTTTTTTGATTTATCTGTTCTGTATTCGATTTATGTCGATACTCATTTTTATTTCAAGTTTTGTCACATTTTGGGGTGGGAAAAATTAAGTTCTTGCTACCCGTCTTCGAAGTTTGCATCTTGATACGGTGAGATAGGTTTTATTGGCGAAAAATCAACGCGGACCAACCGGAATACAAAATTTGAAGGCAAATATTCATTTTCAGTGGCGTAGCCAGACTGGTTAGGTTATCTAAAAATATGCTAATGCATGCTGAGAATAATTTTTTCTCTCTGACCTTAAGAAATATATTGATGTAAAAACAGCATTGTCATAAAAATTACATCTCCAAGCGCGAAACTTGAATTTTTGCATCAAAGATTAACCAAAAAACGATTACTCATTAATTACCTTCTACTGCTTTCTCAGCTGATATTGAAAACTATAAAAAATTGATACGACCTTCGAACTGTTTAACCGCAGAATCCTATAAGTAACATATTATATTCGAAGCTACTCCTACACCTCTCTTTTCCACCTCTTATAGGTTTGACTAAAAATTGTTCTAAAAATTGCTCATCTTACAACATATAATCACGAAAAAGCCGACGTATATTGACTTCTGCCTCCTTGCACCGGATTGCAATATGTATAGCTGGTACAATATGTACCTAACATGCAAATCACGTCATTTAATTTGGAAATTATTGGGCAACTTATAAACTAATAGTAATGGAACGTAATGCTTTTTATGAATCAACCACTCTCAAACGTAACGAAAAGCAAGGATCTTACAACGTAAGTAAAAAATTTGAGTAAGGTAGGTCCAACAGTAAATCAACAGTTTATAACTAAGAGATTAAAGTTTACTTATCTGAAAAATTTGTTTCATTCTGGTTATAAATTTTGAAAAATTAAGGATCAACTGTTAATTTTCGAACATGTCTTCAAAAGAATAAAAAAATATTTACGTATAAATGTAATTATAAAAAAAAAAACTGTCCAATGAATTTGTTTCACCTACCTAATACTGCGCCCCTGACGATAACTACACTTTTGCCAGTGTAAATCAAAAGTTGACAAACAAACCAATGCTGATGAGGAGCATTCATGTGATATGACAAGACCCAGGCGTTTTTCCCTATCTTTCCATATTCGTGCAGGAGGGACATCGTCCGAGTAAATTTAGACATGGCTAACCAAACTTATATTCGGGACGAATTTTAAAAAGTTTATTTTACGAGCGACTTATTGAAGGTGTCTTTTTTGTAAATCAACTTGACAGCATCCTGACTTGGTAAAATATTATCTGATAGATTTATTTCGAGTGTTGATGGATGAATGGTAAAGTTAAAATAAGTCAAAAATGAAAAATAAATTCAGTAGTGTTTGATATATTATTTTTAAATTTCTTAAACACAATAATTCTAAATAAGTTATATTCTTAGATTTCCAGTGTCTTTAATTTTATTTACAATGTCTTGATCTTTGATCATTCTGAAATAGTGGACGATAAATCAGGGATAAATACTAATTGTTGGTTTTATATAAATAGAATAAGGGAAATTTAAATAACATGGCCGACTTCAACAAAAACTAAAATACTTTAGAAAAAATAAGGTTTTTGCGAGCATTCATTACAGAAATCACTAGATGAAAGACTGTACTATTATGTATTCCCGAAAATTTTAATATATCAGTAAGTTACTGAAGCAAGTATAACATATTTTCTTGCCGAAACTGAAATAGCATCCAGTAGTGCCGCTAGTGGGACTGAACAACACTCGTAATTGTAGTAAAATAAATGTGATCCTAGACTAACTATATCCATGAGAATCTCGAAGCTCCAACGTTAAACCTTTATTTATTTTTTTCCAAAAATTTTCCAGCGTGTCTGCCTGAGGAGCTCACGTCTCTTCTTCCTGGCATGTGCTATGTTGCACGTCGGCGAATAGGTATTCATATCAATCTTCAACATTTATTCCAATGTAGTTGAGGCGCCCTCTTACGCCTGTCTAATTGTTCTCGCAGCATCCGTTAGTCTTATATTATGGAGTCACAAATACTGTTTTCGACTTGATCTCGGCTCCTTTCAGTCTTTCCCTGGAGTGTAAGATTTAGTTTAGAGTAACAACCTCCTTCTAATATATGTCCTAACTTAGATTGTGTTATAATATCGCTTTCCGTACTGACTTTTCGTAACACTTATTTAAATCAAAGATATACCAACAGAGAACATGCATTAACTATATATATATATATATATATATATATATATATATATATATATATATATATATATATATATATAAAGGGTGGGCCATCAATCGGTTTAAATTTGAACCACCGGTTATTTCGAATCTGGCAATACTTATGTCGTTCTGTTCTGTCACAAAATTCAGTATATTATCTCCACTGAACGAAATGAATCGATTTACGCTTGAGCAACGTTGGGATTTATTGGAAATTTATTTCCAAAACAAAAACAATTGGTCGGAAATTGCACGAAAATGTCGTACAAAATTTGGTCGCAGAGAAGGACCAACAGTGCCCGGTATACGCAAGTTTATTGCTAAAATTCGTGAAACTGGTTTCATTGTTGATGCGCCAAGACGTGAGCGTGCTCGTACAGTGCGTACACCCAAAAATATCGAAGCTGTGGACGGCGCAACCATTACAGTCAATGGAGACACCTATCGCACCATGATAACCGATTTTTTTGTGCCCGCTCTTCATGGTATTGATGTGAACGATGTTTGATTTCAACAGGATGGTGCAACTTGCCACACATCTCATGCCACAATCGATTTATTGCGTCAAACGTTTGATGGCCGTTTAATTAGCCGAAATGGTGATGTCAATTGGCCGCCAAGAAGCTGCGATTTGACACCGTTGGACTATTTTCTGTGGGGCGGCCGTTAAAGACAAGTGTTATGCCGACAAATCAGAGACAATTGAGCATTTGAAGGCCAACATTCGCGATGCCATTGCCGAGATACGACCCCATACACTCGAAAAAGTGCGCGAAAATTGGTCCGATCGAATGGGGTACTGTGAGGCCAGCCGCGGCAGCCATATGAATGAAATAATATTCCATCTCTAACCGGAACAATTGTACTTCACAACAAAAAAATAAATTTGGCAAAATTTCAAACCGTTTTTGTTTTATTGCATTTTTAAATTTAAACTTTTAAACGGCCCACCCCTTTATTATATATATATATATATATATATATATAATATATATATATAATATATATATATATATATATATATACAGGTAAATTTATCCACGCTATTTAGGTGTCTTTATCTGTAGCCTAAATGTGCGTAAAGTGAATATATTTTTTAAAACTTATAATTAGGTTGATTTTAAAAACGGTTTGCCCTAAAACTAATTTATTTCGTACAGGCGTATCTATGAAAACAAGATATTTTCTGTAATTAATACCATACCAAAAGGTTGTGATCCAGATCTGGACCATCTAAATTATTTCATTTGTATTGATTTTTTTTTCATCTATGGTACTGTCAGTGACGTAGCAAGGTCGAAAAAGCAGCTTTAAGGAACAAAAGGACCACTATAGGCGTCAATCGAAAAACACACGTTCGAAATATCTTAATGAAAAACAGATTGACTTGTACTGCGGCCGCCCTCCCTTAGATATACCGCAGATATCCCTCTGTATCTCCCTTTTAAAACTTGCACCTTCTTGAAAAACCGATAACCAGGGGGGATTTTCCACATCTAGCCACAGCGGAAGTTTAAAAATTTTCACTAAATCTAGAAATAGATAACCGGGAGTTGAGCACTTTTCACGGAAGAGAACCTCCAATAAAAAAACAGCTCCATTTCTAAGGGGCATATTTTCTATATCAATAAGGGCGAACAGGCATATGCCTCGCTGACCTCCCCTTTGCTACGTCACAGGGTACAGTATAATGTCAAGAAAGTACATGTTATGAAACAAATGAGACGGAGGGTATTTAATTAAAGTACTTGAATTGCTCCACTCTGTATATGGGAAGGTAATTCAAAGAGCAATATACTACCGACAAGCAAGTCGTTCTTAAACCCTTTTGCTCGAAAGATATTCAAGTCAAAGTTGCGACTGAAATTTCACGTGATTGTTCCCTTAGGCCTCAACTAATTGTCTTGTAATATAGCAAGAACGGAGTTTTACTTTTACAATATCAGTTTAAGGGGTTCAATGTTTTACAGGTACAATTTAGCGGATATATGTGTATTATATGCCATAGGGTAAAGTCCATAGAGTGTTCTGATGAAATTTCCAAACTAGTTACTTCGATATTAAACATTAACTAAATTAACAACGACTGTGCTTGCTTCCCATACACTCTTCGTTTTATTCTATTGTATACCATCATTACTTAAAATAATTTATGTAACAAGAATTACAACAATTACAGAATAATATTACATTTAGTTAATTTTATTATTTTAAATATTTTAGTTACCAGAAATTTATTATTACTGCGAAAAAATTCATATATTTTAGAAGAACCATCGAAATAGAAAGTGAATTTTACTTTTTATTGAGTAGAAACTTCAAAATCCAGATGCATCAGAAATATCGTTGGTATTACAGTTTTTACACCAAAGTAACATTATTTATTGTTATCTGGATTAAACTTACAAGTTCCGGCATCTTTACTGCAAAAATAGCTTTGTGACACTCACTTGTCACTTCTCGCCATTATCCACTTTAGCGCACATGCGTTATCAAATGTTACTGTCATTTTTAAAAGTCTTCCCGGCACTTTCTTGATTTCGCACAAAGCAAGATACAGCACAAATAAACGAAAAAAATTACAACACTGCAACTGAGCGCATGAATTAAAAACTAAAATAAAATAAATAAGAATAAAGAATTGTTCCCGCGAGCGCGAATAAATTGTACGTATAATGAAATGATGTTTGTCCACGACTGTATTGTATTTCCTTACATACATAGTAGGTAGGTACCGCGTGTTTATTGTATAGGGATGGGGTAAATAAATCAATACTGTAGTATATTTGTACTAAGCAAGAAGACCGGCAGTGTGGAGTAAGAGGGTTGCATGCATGTTGTTTACCAACGAAGAAAAAACAAACAAAAAATGTTAGCTAGTTGTGCGATAGGGCGGGGGTATTTTCAGCTGCAGACTTGAACTTGTCGAATAATTTTGACTAGGTAATTATGGATTAATTTTATTTTAAAATTATTTTCAACTACTCACAACTCTCCATATTCTTGAACTAGGTTGTGAAAATAATTATAGTCTGTTCTTAAATAGCTGACAACTAAGAAAATTGAAGTCTATCTGCAGGACACCATAAACTATAGATGGGACAAATTTCAGTAAAGAAAGGGACAAGAGATAATGGTGTATGTTTCCTAGAATATTAGACATTCACGGTAAAAAGTTTTTCAGGTCAGTATACTAAATCGAAACATATATAAAAAAAGGACAATTTAAGAAACATGTCATTGACGAAATAGCTAAAGAGCGTAAAACAATTATATTTCGGCTATCACCGCACCACTGTAAATCTCATCGAACTTATATGGGCACAACAAAAGGATCAATTCAAAATTCAACATTTCAACTAAAAGAAGTACTCCTCGGAATATTGTTAATAAAAATTGGGAGCGAAGATTGGGCAATCGCATTATTAAAGAACAACGAAAAATACAGAACCTCGATAAACTTTTGGAACAAGATGTAGAACGCCTTATCATTTCAATTGATGGAAATTCTGACGAGTGTTTTGGTTTTAAGGAAGATGATTTCTAAGTTAATTTGTATTTATCAATTTTTTTATTTTGAATTTAGAAACTTGTCCATACACATTCCTCTATTTTTTATGTATATGTATTTTTATTGTCCTGCATAAAATACTGGTGGGTATACTTAAATATTTTAAAAACACTAAAAATTACGTTAAAGATTTTGTCTTTATAATGCTGCTAATCATTAATGAATAGATTATAGCATGATTCGTTTTTTCCTAACTTATAATTTGTAAAACATTGGTAAGATTACCTTAAATAAAATTTATAAATTAAATCATCGTTTAAAATTTAAATTGTCCTGAAAATGACATACAACGTGACATATTATAAGTCACCGTATCTGTACGATGATATGTCTACAATGTAACTTGACTTTGTCCATAAAATTACCACCAAGTCAAATATTGTTGGCAAGAAACAAAAAACCATATAGACTTTTCTTCCTATTTTTCCTTGAGCGAAATCAGCCAAAAATTATTGGTACCATTCTATTGTATTATATGTAAATCAATTTTGAAATCGATGTCTCATTTTGTTTGGGAATTATCGCTCCAGCAGACAGGCAGACTCCAAACAAACATACCTACGCAAATGGAAAAGTATTTTTTTTTTTATAATCTGTGAACATTAACATGGGAAGAAATGTAAAAAAATTTCTTCACAAATATCTTCGACGAGTAAGGTTAAAAAACATTCTTTGTCGAAATTATATTCACCGGTGTATTAAACACCGTTCATGTCGTATTCACATCATACGGTTTTATTTTCATCGCACTTGATCCCCTCTAGTTCTATTTGACAACGTATGTCGATGATTGTCGGTTTAGTGCATTTATTTACGTGCTTCCCCCAGTTTCGACCTTTAATTATTATCGATTTGTGCCATTTTATAATCCATGGTCAGTTACTTGATATTACACTTGTTTCCTTTAAATCAATGATACACGTGTGGTATTAAAGTATATAGATATTAGTGCACCTGGAAACAAGATAAATTACTAAATAGTTCGTTTACGATT
The DNA here is from genome assembly GCA_019049505.1 of Pachyrhynchus sulphureomaculatus. Taxonomy (NCBI): domain Eukaryota; kingdom Metazoa; phylum Arthropoda; class Insecta; order Coleoptera; family Curculionidae; genus Pachyrhynchus; species Pachyrhynchus sulphureomaculatus. The sequence continues at coordinate 30,417,226 of CM032450.1, read as the reverse complement.
AAATAAAAAACTTTTATTTTTTTAAGTTACTGTTATTTTAAATAAAGATCTATTTTAGGTTATATAAATTTCAGTTTCTAAATTATCGTCAAGACATGATCTAAAATATAGTAAAAAGTTCATTAAAAATCGATTAGCGTTTCTTGAGTGACCGGCTACATAACTCTGAAAATCATTGTAAGATGCAGCTAATAATCCTCAGTCTTACCCGTATTAGTTCCAAATAGTCATATTTACATATGCAATAAAGTGCCTGTTGATCTGAGTGATGCGTCGGGTCACAGGTTTAAAACAGCAGTAAAAATCATTATAGCTTCTGCTGACTCCTTCCTTCAGCAGCTCATACAATGGTCACCTCAATCGACCTCTCTAATGTTAATATATTGCAGTAGACATACCTTTAGCCACCCACAACATTAATATTGACTTCTACCATGGTAATATATTGTGTATTGTATTTCTAAGTGTTGCTGTATACAATATGTGCTCTCATTTCATGATTGAGATAGAAAGTGTAACTTTAACTACGCTAATTGTAATCTTACCATTTAATTACAATAAAGACATTTTATTATTATTATTTTTTTTTTGTTTTTCTTTCTCACATTTGGTCAATGTGGTTCCATGTTTGGCTGACGGGCGCAAACCAAGTCAGCACAAACGCATTACCATTGTGTATTAAGGAATGACCTGACAATGTTACATGTTTTCAAAATCACTGACTTCTGAATATTTTTTGTGTATGTTTGTGTTGAGTCGATATTGTACTAAGTGTGGTGTGAATGTTGTTGGTGTAAGGCCTGTGGCTGATATAATGAGGGGGACAATGATGACTTTTTCTTGTTTCCATAGCCTTTTTATTTCCGTTGAAAGGTCTGTGTATTTGGAAATTTTTTCTGTGTATTTCGTTTGGATGTTTGTGTCGTTGGGGACAGCTATGTCAATTAGATAGGTGACTTTTTCTTTTTTGCACTGAAACGTAATATCGGGTCTATTGGCGGAGACTGTTTTATCTGTATGGATACCGATGTCCCAGTAGAGTTTGTAATCTTCATTTTCAAGTACGGATGTTGGTGTGTATTTGTAGTAGGGATCTGTGTTTTTCTATGAGCTTATATGTTGTGGCTAGTGCTTGGTGAACTACTTTTGCCGCTGAGTCATGTCTGGCTGTGTATTCCGTTCCGGCTAATATTTTACATCCGCTTGTTATGTGTTCGATCGTTTCTTTCTGCTGGTGGCATTTTCTGCATCTGTCTTCTGTAATAGTTGGGTCTTTGATGATATGCTTTTGGTAGTTTCTGGTTAATATGACTTTATCCTGGATGACAAGTAAGAAGCCTTCTGTTTCCGGGAATAGCTGCCCATCCCGTAACCAGGTGTATGATTGTTTTTTATTTACGTGGTCTTGTTCTATGTGGTATCTGTGTTTTCCGTGGAGTGTTTTTTCTGACCACGTTTTCATCTTTTCCTGTTGTAATTGGGTATGACTGTGTGTATCTGCTGGGTGGTCTACCCGGGATAAGTCGAGTGGGGTATAGTTTTTGTCTGCTTTGACTGTTGCTGTATGGAGGCTGGTTTGCTTGGTGTGAAAGAATTTCCTAAGTGCTTGTATTTGTTTTGTGTGTAATGATCTGATGTCTATAATTCCTCTTCCTCCTGCCTTCCTCTCGATGGTAAGTTTTTCTTTGCATGCGTTGGGGTGTAATTTCCTGTATTTGGTGAATTGAGATCGTATAAGGATGTGAATATTTTCTATGTCTGTTTGTGACCATTTGATGATACCAAATGAATATGTGAGTATAGGTATAGCGAACGTGTTGATGGCTTTAGTGAGATTCTTAGAGTTGAGTTTTTTGTTTGTAAAAGTTTCGTCAGTCTGTTTTGGAACTCGGTTCTGAGCTCTATTTCGATGTGAGTGTGGTTGAGTTTGGTGCTTTGTTGGAAGCCTAGATATTTGTATGTTTCTTTGTCCAACATGTTATCGAGTGTTTCATTGTTGATGGTTTCTGTCTCATGGTGGCCCTTCCACTGGCCTTTGTTGATATGGAGCACTTTGCATTTACTTATACCAAATTCCATATTGACATCTAAGGTGAATATTTCTGTGATTTTGAGGAGTTCTTTCAGCTGTGTTTTTTGTGGCAGCGTAGAGTTTTATGTCATCCATATATAGGAGGTGGTTTATTTTATGTTGATTCACTTTTTGGTGTCTGATGTTGAATCCATGCTCTGTTCTGTTTAGTATATTTGAGAGTGGATTGAGACAGAGGCAAAACCATAGAGCGCTGAGTGAGTCTCCCTGAAATATACCCCATCTGATGTACAGCTCTTCTGTTTGGATGCGTTCGGTTTGTGTTTCTAGGCGTATTTTGGTTTTCCATGTTTTCATAATTTGGGCGAGAAATTGCCTGAGGTGTTTTTATAGATTTCTAGGGCTCTGATTAACCAGCTGTGGGGAATGGAGTCGAAGGCTTTTTTATAGTCTATGTAACAGATGTGAAGGTTTCTGTGTTCTTTTCTGGTTTGTCCCATAATCACGCTATCTATGATCAGCTGTTGTTTGCATCCTCGACTATTTTTTCCTGCATCCCTTCTGCTCTTCTGTGAGAATATTGTTGTCTGTTAGGTGTTGTTCTATTTTGTTGGAAATTGTGGCTGTGATGATCTTGTATAGGGTTGGAAGACAGGTGATAGGTCGGTAGTTTGACGGGTTTGTGGTGTCTGAACTTTTGGGTTTGATGTATGTTATTCCTTGTGTAAGAAAAGTGGGGAATGTGTGTGGTTGTGGAATCGCTTTGTTGATTTGGTGTGTGAGTGCTTCGTGTGTGGTGGTAAACTGTTTGTACCAGAAGTTTTGTATATTGTCTATCCCAGGGCATTTCCAGTTGTGTGTGTGTGTGTTTGATTGTTTCTGTAATTTCTTCTGTAGTTAGTGTGGAATTTTCTTGTTCTGTCACACGTTTGTGTTTATCTTTTTCGGCTTTGATCCAGGGGGTGTTATTATTATGTAGTTTGGGTTCTGACCAGACAGTTTTCCAATAATCTGCGAGTTCTTGTTTGTTTGGTGGTTCAGTTACTACTGTCTGCTCGTTGTACATAGTTTTTCGGTAGAACTGTTTTTTTCGCTTCTTCGCTTATTATTATTATTATTATTATTATTATATTTTCGGGACAATTTTCTAAATTTCTGGACGAATTTTAATGCTGTTACATAGTAAGGTCTATAAGCATTCAGCATGAATAGGTTTGAGTGAAATTTGTTCTTCACCTAATATTGATTTAACATTGGGGCATCATTCCACAGTATTTCAAAATGTTACTCGGAACTAATAATACGTACTGACTTATTTGCTTCCAGTTAGGAGATAAAGTTATGACTCTATAGTATAATCATCTACCTAAAAGGGCATCTATGGAACGCTGGAAACTTGGATACTTACGGACAACAGCCGCAACATCCAAAAAGAACACCTTCGCAATCAAGAAACATTATACAACATTAATGCGGAGGTTGAAAATCCTGTCAAAAAAAAATGTCATTGAAAGCTCTTTTTATGAGTTAAGTTACTGCACAAAAATAGAACTGTACAAATTTTAGTTTCCTTGAAGGCTGCCACTCGTCGTTACCCAAAGAAGATATATCTGTAAATTTACACCAGCTGGAAGACAAAGATACAGATTACTTTTTTCAGTTTATTCTAAAATAATTTTTTTCTATATGTTAAGTTCCAGTGGGTAGTTTTAAAAAAGAGTATTCTTTCTAGACGTAAAAAATACAAAAATAACACCACTAAAAGCTTAAAAGTCTGACGGTCGAAACTGATGAAATTTAAAAGGGTAAAGCAAGGCAGTCGATTAACCCCAAAGTGTCATTTAAAATTAAACCCCCAATGAAAGTGAAAAGTCCTGTAATGATAATTAGATATTTAAAGAATTTTTATTAGTCTAGAAAAAGGGTTTGCTGAGTTTCATTAAGTTCTAGTGTCAATTTCATTTCTTTTAATATACAAATGCTACAAATTACTAATCTCAGAAAACATAGTTGCCGTTATTCAGATTATTTACTGTTAAAAAATAGATAATGAGCTTTATGAACAAAAATGAACATTGCTTTAAGGCACGGATTATCGTCTTGTAAAAATCTCTAAACCAGGTAGAATGGTGACGAATATACTTAAAGGAAAAGCTTTCCAAGTATAAACATTATAGCTTTTGTAATACGAAGTACGTGTATCGATAAAGCTAACCTGGTCGTGTACATAAATCCAAAATATTGTGCGGCTAAAAATAAGTGAATTTAAATTCTGTGTATTATTGACTGATACAGAACATGAAATTGAACGCTAATTGATAACAGTTTATGGAATTTTAGCCATTTTATCTTCTCTTTTAAAGTTGTCGTCCACTACCAAACTGCTAGTTTTATTGTACTCTGTTGAGATCATTACTTTCCTGTCAATAATGAACATTGCAACTAGAAAGAGTTGGTACTGAATTTTCTCTCGGTCAGCTTAAATGTATTCAGTTGATTTCCCTCGACAGTTACAATGTTGCCAAGCACAAAATTACTATAAACAAAAGAATTATTTCAGACTATCTAACTTCATTTAGAAAGTCGAGAAATTTGCACATGCAAAATGAACCAGCAAAGGTCCCATGAATGCTATATTCCATGCCTTTCCTCCTACGACTATAGTTTCTGAGCCTATACTCTTCATCCGGTAGGCTTTAGGCAACGGTATCGATCGTGAAGATCCGAGTACCGTAGAGAGTCAACTTGGAGTGACTCTCGCTGGCTTATAGCAATCATGGTACATTAAATAAACGACGTTCTGTTGTAGTGACCAATCAAGTAACAAACCATATTCCGAAATTTTATTTCGGAATATCGATTTAGTTTTAACTTCATTTAATTTTCAGACCAATCAAAAGTAGATGGTAAAGTGAGGGACAAACTCCTTGCAACAAGAGAGGCAGCGCGGATACGAGGTGGGTTTCTATTTGGATAATATGTAGAGTTTATAAGAAGTGCTAATAAAAGAGGCGCGTTTGAAATTTTGACGTCTTCTAGGAATTTTTATTTACTGTTGGGAAATGTCATTTAAGTTCCACACCATATCAGTCCATTTACCTATTATATTCAGATGATGATTTTTCTGAACCAGTAGAAGATGAAAACGATGAGCAAGAAAATAAAACGGAGTTATTTGATGTGTGGGTGGAAAATACTCTAGAGGAGAGCTTTGAGCGTTAAATTTAGGTTTTCGATCTCATAAAAAGCCAAAGATGGATCATATCGACACAGGTTCTTAGTATCATTTATTTAAATTGTGTATTGAATACATTTTTACATCAAGGAAGGCTAGGAAAGAATACTAGTTATTATTATATTATTACTAACACATTAATATGTTAAAAGTATAAGATTATTAAAATAAAAAGATAAAAAAGGAAACATGCAAACAACGTATTTAAAAATTATTAGAAAAAAATGAAATATGTATGCTCGATGTTATATTACATATAATTGACGAAAAAATTATTGTTGCTTTATTTTTTAAATAACTAAATATATTGATGATATTACATAATTTCAAAATTATCAACATAACAAATACTAATTGACAACAATTTATCAAAATGCGTTTTATATTTAGTTGGGTTTACTTCTGTTTAGTTTATTAATAGAGAATAAAGTTATTACTGTTATTAGTATTAATAAACTAAAAAGTAATTTGGAAAGTTAATGTATTTAGCAATAAATATAAGAAGATATTCGTTATTGATTTTTGTTTGTGTATAAAAGCGTCTTAATGTTCAAGATGGATCGAATAAACATATGGGGTGTTTACAAACTGGTTCTAAATATAAGCATTAGTTTATGTTTGTGCTTACGTAAATAAAAGCACACAGAGTGAGTTCCTTAGAAAATTTCATAATAATAGGTTGAGTTGTTTAAAATTTTTAAAAGTTACAAGTTTTAGCACTTTATAAACGGTACGAGAATTTTCGCATGTTAGGTTTAAAAAAAAATCGGTAACGTGATTTACCCAGTACTCTCGTCAGCACACAATCTTAAAATATAGGTACTGAAAATGACTTTCTTACACTAAAGAATAACTTAGTTCAAGCATTCTAAGTTTATATTTGAATAATATTTATGATAAGGTGATTAATCACAAGAAAGGTTGAGCAGAGGAATGGGTTTCGGAGATATCTCCAACTGAAATCTGACATAATTTGCTTAGAACTTGTTCAATATGTTACTAAAAATCAGGAAAAATTGTCACAATTTTATTAAAAATATAAAAAAAAATTATCGACCCTTTTACCCTCTACCTCTGACTTGATATTATTGTTTTTCTTTTGCGATCTTGAACCCCTGAAACGTGAAAAAATGCAAAAATCTTGTAGAGTGACTTTTTTACAAACCCAATCACCTTAATCAGGGAACTAAACAATAAAATTACAGATTCAGGTAATATTGAAAATATTTGCGTTACTTTCAGTCAATCAAATCAATAGTGCAGGAAAATATTGATAAGTGTATGTAGTGAGAGTAGTATATAGGTAATGAATAGGAATATCTTGTCATTTCGTTGTGTGTATATCTAGCCTCAATAGAGATTGACACTTACTATATCATGAATATATTGACGGGGATGCCACATTATTAATATTTTTAAGTTACGCACATCAGGGTGTTGACTATAATGACGTGACCGGTGCTAATAAAGTTCATAATTCCATGGTATGGTCGCACTATACGTTTTTCGGAAAATATCGAAAGAGTCGAACAAACTGGAAGACAGAATTGCGTATGCTCTATTAGACATGATTTCCAAGACAGACATTCGTCAAACTCTTTTACATGTAATTTTGAATAATGATTTTTATTTAAAGCCGAGCAAAATTTTGCTAGACCAATAACATCGAGACTATGAACGCCTAGTAGAGATCTTTAAAAGTTTCTCTACTATTTGTCGATCTCTGTCGATATTCTCCAATGAAAAATCAGTGCAGAGATTCAAATATCCTCAACACTGGTACCGTCAGTCTTGAATTTTAAATTGAAATTCCTGTCTTCCAAGAAAAAGTTTTATAAAATATAGGTAGTGTGAGCAGATTGACCTAATATCTATCTTGTTTTCGCTTGCTATTCAGTAGTAGTAGTAGTTGGATATTAGAGGTTATATCCGTAACATAAGAGTATAAGATGAAAGCATAGGTGGCAAAAAACTATGCAATATTTTTAATTCTGGTACTCGCCTAACAAAAAAATATGTGCTGGATAAACCGAAGATTTGTCCGTCTAGTGCATTTAAACTCGAGGACTTAAAATTAAATGAAGGAGAAAAACGAATTGTTTAATGGGATAATGTTCAAATCAGGCGTCTATATGTTGCCCACTCTGTAGAATAACACGTAAACATCATGATTAACCCATAATGATAAATATTCATTGTTGTTAACTATGCCTATAGCTTATATAAAATACGATATTTAAATAACTTGTTTTTTTTTTTGTTAAACCGATAATCACAACTCCAGCTTATATATATATATATATATATATATATATATATATATATATATATATATATATATATATATATATATATATATATATATATATATATATATATATATATATATATATATATATATATATATATATATATATATATATATATATGTATGTGTATATGTAGGTATATTGCATTAACAAAAATTGATTTCTTTTCGTTGATGAAATTTTTAATATACGTAAATATCGTTACTGTTTTGAAAAAGCATATATCGTTTTATGTTCTCGAAACTAAAGTTAAACGATTTTTTTTAGCTTATCCCCGCTGGCGCGTTTATAAGACTTTTCTCGCAGTAAAATGTTTCCAAAGTTTTTAAACGGTTTGTATTATGGAGTTTTTGTCGCGTCCTAGTCTTGACTACATCAATTACATTAAGCGCCCCCGCTCTGAAACGGGAAAAATTTATAGTTTTAGTTTCTTTACTTCCAGGCATAGACGTTGTTTTAAAGGACAATTAAAAACGCATAAAATACACAACATTAAATGCTCGACTTTATACGTATTAAAATAAACTGCTAATAAAATAAGCTTGAAGCACTACAAGAAAGTAAAAAAATGGCAAATTTATTTACCTAGTACTTCCCTTGTAAAAACAGGTAAGGTAAACCGTGTATTAAACTATCTTGAAAGCGTTCTGTTGACACCTTCAGGATGTAAGCTATCTCTCTCACTTTCATTTTGCAGTCATTCAGAACAACATGGTTGATTTAAGTTCACTAAACCATTGATATATAATTGCTTTCCACGTGACAGATGTGCCACAACGCTTCTCAAGCCATTTTTAGATTCGGGCTGTATTTTTTCCCATCAAAAATATTTAATCAACATAGGAAATTCGTTTTGTTCTATCGTTTCGCAAAAATCAAAAGTAGCGTCATTCAAACAGCTGTAACCCGCAAACTCATGGACAAGAGGTCATGAATATTTTACACGAATCTGCTCAGAGTTGATACTAACTGAAAATCATATGGTTTTTGTTTGTGCTGCCACCTATCAGAATGTCTCGGGACTTTTTACTCCATGCAGGAAGATGCTACTGTTAATGCAAAGCCATAACTTTTTACTTAAAATTTATTTATTTTTCCTATGATTTATTCATATTAAATTGAACTGATGAGTCATTAAGAAACTACTAGTAGGATGAGTTTCTACATGGACACTCTGTATACGAATCTATCAAAGTAGAGAAATGATAATAATCTAATTATCCATTCAGATAACAGTTTTTTTTTTCTGTAAATAAAATCAATCATTAAAATCTTTCTTATATCTTTAAGCCTTCTCTAAGGTATGATAGTAGAAAAAACTATATATCTTACGATAAATCTATTTGTTATATCAAAATTCTAATTCCCCTATAAATGTCAAATTTTTATCAATATATTTCTATTTTCTATTTATGTTTCCTTAATATATAGTGACATTTATTCTGTTCCATTTCTTTTCGGAATTCAATCACACCGATTACTGCCTTTTATATCAATGTGGCAGTTTTACTTCCCCCCTTTTTGACAAATTTTGTTTTGTTTTTTTTTTATTTCTCCATTAGAATATCATAAAAATAATAGTTTGATTTTTACGGCTTCTAAGGAGAATTAAAATAGTTTGTTTTTAATTCTCTTTAATCCTCTGATATTTTTTAATTTATTCACATTTTAGGAACCTTAGATGACTGTTTATTTGTCTGTCAGTATGTTGGAACTATAACTCTAGAATAAAAAGAAATGTCGAGTTCAAATTTAGTATAGTATTTGATGTGAAAAGGAATCCTTGAGCGATATCGTCTCAGGGAAGGGGGTGAGGGCCAAAAACTTTTTAGAGTTGCAATAGTATTATGAGAAATTTTCTTCATTTTTGGTTGGGACAATAAACAAATTTTAGTCACACATATTTTCTTTGTGTTTGGTATTTGTCGCATATATCGTGTTTTAATATAGATCCTTTCAACGTTCTTGGTCACGAGGAATCTGAAAATTACATTACTTCTTTCAAATATTTCCAGTATTAACAAAAATAGCTAAAATTAAGGTATTCTTAATGTAGAGAGTATTTTAAAGTACCTGATATTTTACATCTTTATTTTCCACATTTCTAACCTCCGCAAGATGATGTGCTCAGCATAACATAATAAAGGGTGATTCATTTAGAGATACTTTTTGTGATGGGGATTTAATTGCAGATTGCGCATGCGTCGTGTCAAGTGAAGTGGCATTCCTGTTCAGTAGTGTTTGACAATTCATCATGGAAAGACTTAGCCCGGCACAGCGTCTACAAATTGTTCAACTTTATTACGAAAATGGGCGTTCTACGAGGAATGTGTATCGGGCGCTTAGAGCAACTTATGGTCCACATAATCGGCCTACCGAACGCACAATTCGCTCTACCATCAATAAGTTTGAGACCCAATTTTCATTATTGGATAATGCTCGACCGAATAGACCACATCCAGCACGTAGTGAAGAAAATATAGGGGCGGTAGCGGAGAGTGTACGCGAAGACCGTGAAGTGTCGATTCGTCGCCGTTCTCACCAGCTTGGCCTGTCATATTCAACAACTTGGCGTATTTTACGTAAGGATCTTTCTTTAAAAGCATACAAAATTTAACTAGTGCAACAGCTGAAGCCGACCGACCTTCCGAATCGTTTCCGTTTTAGTCGTTGGGCTCTTGACAAGCTTGCAGAAGATCCACTGTTTTTGGCTTAATGGGTTCGTGAATAAACAAAATGCCCGTATTTGGGATGATGAACAACCTGAAGAGGTTCAAGAGCTGCCATTAAATCCAGAAAAAACAACTGTTTGGTGTGGTTTATGGGACGGTGGAATAATCGGTCCATATTTTTTCAAAACAGAGGCCGGCCGGAATGTTACTGTGAATGGTGACCGTTATCGCGCCATGATAACAGACTATTTGATGCCAGAAATTGAAGCCCGTGGTCTCTACGAAATTTGGTTCCAACAAGATGGCGCCACTTGCCATACAGCCCGTGAAACCATGGCTTTACTGTGAGAGCAATTCGGCGAACAGATCATTTCACGCTTTGGACCAGTGAATTGGCCGGCTAGATCATGTGACATCACACCTCTTGACTTTTTCCTTTGGGGCTATGTAAAGTCCAAAGTCTACATGGATAAGCCAGCTACAATTGAGGCATTAGAGGCCAATATTACTCGAGTCATTGGCCAAATACCACTCGAAATACTCACACGCGTCATTGAAAATTGGAACTTCAGAATGGACGTTGTTAACCGTAGTCGCGGACAACATTTGAAAGAAATTATCTTTAAGAAATAATTGTAAAGAATGGTTCTTTTATATGATAATAAAGATTATAAAATAAAATTGTTTTTATTCATTTTTTTTAATTTTGAAAAAAGTACCTCTAAATGAATCACCCTTTATATCATGTATATAAAAGTATTGCCATTTAACTAGACGTAAAAAATTGTCGAATTTAACTATTACCTCTTTCTTTAATAGCGACAAAGTAGGAAGAAACAAGACGTTTGTGTGTTTGCTATTGGTGAATATCGTGTTTGTCTATATGTTACGATAAAAAGTAAAGCAGTAATACCTGTAGCCTGAGCAAGTTTTTCACCACGTAGGTAGTAGGGCAGTCGACGTGAAACAGTCGCTAACATATCTGGATTACATACCTTTTCCAAATGAATACCCAAAAACTGCTTAATAGCTCTTAATATTATTTACTATTTTAAGAGTAGTTTTGAGTTATTAAAATGATGATTTATTGCTGTGTTCTAGGTTATAAAACATAACCCAAAAGGGAACAAGTACTATAGATACAGGAAAATAACAATATCTTTTGAAAGCTCTCAAACAATTAGTAAAATTACTTTTCTTTAACTTAAAAAGAAATGCACACTTAACATATGTTATGTTAAGGTCTAGTTAAGAAGCAATGAGATATATTTTTTATTCTATCCATCAAGAGTGGACTAACGCTATTTAAAAAGAAATGCAGGAGTGAAAAGCTTGTAGCAACTAGTTGCAACAAATTCCGTCAAGTTGCATTGATACTTTAACTCGATGAAAATGTAAATCAAATAAGAATAAACTTCATAATTGTACAAATTTAAGATATCCCTTTATTTGACCCATACGGCGTCGGTCGTCAAAATATTGTCATTTAACTAGACGTAAAAAAATATTTTCCATCTATCTGGAATTTAATACTTAAAAAATCGACATAATAATCTACAAAAAGCACTTTCGAATATTTAGATATATGCCAGACAGATTTAAGTGGTCTTATAACATAGATATCGAGAGTTAGATAATTTTTAGCTACCTATATTAGTGTTCATTTTTATTGTTCAATAAATTTTATTATTAATAAATTATATTAGGTTTTATACACTGTAGTCTAAAAAATATACGTAAATAATAAAAACATCTGCCTTGTTACCCAGAGGAGTTACAAACTAGTCGATCTATATGAGTATAGTAGCAGGAGGAAGCAAGAGAGTACGAAATGGAACTCTAACGGGTAATCATGTGCTACTATGCTTTACGTACATCTTATTGTCAAACAAGATCTATGAAACAACTGAGCGCATTCGTCGGATTTGCAATGACAATGCCCGAAAATCAGTAAAATGATATATGCATTACTTCCCTTGCAAACCTCTAAAATACTGAATTTGATTTTCTTACTCTGAAGTAAAACTCAATCCAAACTATTTTTGATAAATGTGGAAACAATGAAAAAATAACATGATGTTGAGATTCCTTCACTCAAGAACTCTAAAAAGGAGCTCTAATATGTATACGAAGGAAATCCCTCCTCCACAGCTTTAACTCCATATATATATATATATATATATATATATATATATATATATATATATATATATATATATATATATATATATATATATATATATATATATATATATATATATATATATATATATATATATATATATATATATATATATATATATATATATATACGAGGCTGGTTTGAAAAGTCCGTGCAAAAATAAAAACTACTTATGTGTTTTGGGGTAAACCTTTTTTATTTTTCGACATAGTCTCCTTTTAGGCTTATACACTTCGTTCAATGATGTTCTAGTTTGTTGATCCCTTCCGAATAATAGGATTTGTCCAAGTCTGCACAATATCCCTTAGTGTCTGCAATCACCTCCTCGTTTGAATAAAATCTTTGTCCCGCCAGCCATTTCTTCAAATTGGGGAACAAATAGTAGTCCGAGGGAGCCAAGTCTGGAGAATAGGGGGGATGTGAAACGAGTTGGAATCCTATTTCCATTAATTTTGCGACCACAACTGCTGAGGTGTGTGCTGGTGCGTTGTCGTGATGGAAAAGGACTTTCTTGTGGGCCAATCGCGGGCGTTTTTCTTGCAGCTCGGTTTTCAAACGGTCCAATAACGATGAATAATATTCACCTGTAATAGTTTTACCCTTTTCCAGATAGTCGATGAGGATTATCCCTTGCGAATCCCAAAAGACAGTCGCCATAACCTTTCCGGCCAAAGGAACGGTCTTCGCCTTTTTTGGTGCAGATTCCCCCTTGGTAACCCATTGTTTAGATTGTTGTTTGGTCTCAGGAGTATAGTAATGTATCCATGTTTCCTCCACAGTGACGAAACGACGCTTAAAGTCCTCCGGATTCTTCTGGAACAGCTGCAAACCATCCTTGCAACACTTCACACGATTCCGTTTTTGGTCAAGCGTGAGCAATCGCGGCACCCATCTTGCGGATAGCTTTCTCATGTCCAAATGTTTATGCAAAATATTATGTACCCGTTCAGTCGAGATGCCCACAGCACTAGCAATGGTGCGCACCTTAACTCTTCTGTCATCCATCACCATATCATGGATTTGATCAATGATTTCTGGAGTCATAACCTCCACAGGCCGTCCAGAACGTTCAGCGTCACTTATGCCCATATGGCCAGTCCGAAAATTTTGAAACCACTTATAAACTGTTCTAATCGAAGGTGCAGAGTCACCATAATGTTTATCAAGCTTCTCTTTAGTCTCCTGAGGCGTTTTGCCTTTCATAAAGTAATGTTTAATCACCACACGAAATTATTTTTCCTCCATTTCTTGAAAATCACTCGACTTCCTTGATTCACACGAATGCCAAACACAAAGAAATAAACCAATATGGCTGAAACTTGGTGTGCGTTCATTCAAGAGATGCTACTAACTAAACATGACCTCGATACGCGCCGGTGGTGCCATCTCTCGGACTTTGCACGGACTTTTCAAACCAGCCTCGTATATATATATATATATATATATATATATATATATATATATATATATATATATATATATATATACATATATATATATATATATATATATATATATATATATATATATATATATATATATATATATATATATGTAAGTAAACGATTTTGGGTATACTGTATGTGTGTGTGTGCCAGTACAAGACGTATTTTGTTTCTTAGAGATTCTCCCCCCCCCCCGGTTTGTCTTTTGATTCTCTCCACTCTACAAGCTACTTCACCTTTAATATCATGTTACTTTCTTTAAAGAAAAGCCCATTCTTCTTCCCTAACCTCTTGGTCGTGCAATTTTCGTGTATTGTAAACAGATTATTATCTAAATATAAATAAAATTGTACAACCAGAAATGTGGGAGGGAGTTAGAGGGGTTGCTACGAATATATCAACATCCTCTCTAGGGTTTTTGGAGTTTCTAATTTTAAGGAAAGTGTTGAGAAAAAGTCAGGTTTCAGTTGTAAATATCTCTGAGGATTTTTTTTGTGATTGATGTCTCACTATAAAGTACCCATCATTTAAAATAGCGATAGTTGTAATGCTTAAATTAAGTTAATCTTTAGTATAAGAAAGTCAGTTTCAATATTACCATTGTTTTTTAAAAATCAGTAGTAAGAAAATAAACCCTGAGTCGAAACATCTACATATCTTAAGACAGTTATGTTATCAGAGTAATCTAACCCATTTTTTTTTTTAATGAATAAGCAATCAAAGTAAAGTTATATGTTACTCTGGCACTGGTTTCTTCAATTATTCAGATAATTCGTCAAAAAAAAAAACAAAATAAATATGGATCGTAAAACGAAAAAATAAAACAGCTTAATTGATGCGAAAAGGGTCAGTAATAAAGCCGAAACCACGTAAACAGAGAAAATTATTTTGATAAAATGTAGATTTTCGGTGTAAACGGGGATGATCGTCGTCTGTGCATCCTAAACACAACAGGTGGTTTGTTTTGTTGTGTATGTTCCCTGAGCGGTATACACATACGTGTGTGTGCCACACTCTATTAACATTATTTTCCCCCAAAGTTAAGGGTTCAAACGGCGTACAATTTGTCCCGCAGCAGTAGCCTGTCAAATAAGATTATGATGTCATTGAGTGACTCTTTTTGATTTTTATATCTATTTTTATTTCCACATACACTTACAAGTATGATATAATTGTTATTGAATACTGTGAATTTAAAGATTGTTTTAAGCATACGTGCTGCATGGGAATCCTTAAAGCGCTACAGGAGCGACGTGTATGCGAAAAAAACCATTCATGTTGTTCTTGAATCGCTGTAAATTGTACTAGGTGGAAAATACAGCCCTGGGCAAATCATTCCAAAGGGAAGAAGTTATCCATATAAAGGACTGTTGGAAACGGGTTTGACGAGGAGTGCCAAGCTGGACGTGTATTCCTAGCATGCGCCGCTAACATGTAATACTTTCCATGAAAATACTTGTAAAATGAACTGAAGTCACCAACCGTTTTTCCATATTTCAAGAAGTGTAAAGCTTTCTACGTCAAAATTATATTCCCAGCTTTTGGGAAGTTCTCTTTGCTATGCTTGCTACATGTTCATGCCAAGACATATTTGCTCCCAAATTAACGCCCAGCAAATTGAGTGACGATGCTAT
Source organism: Pachyrhynchus sulphureomaculatus (assembly GCA_019049505.1). Classification (NCBI taxonomy): domain Eukaryota; kingdom Metazoa; phylum Arthropoda; class Insecta; order Coleoptera; family Curculionidae; genus Pachyrhynchus; species Pachyrhynchus sulphureomaculatus. The sequence goes on along the minus strand of CM032450.1, from coordinate 30,401,717 downwards.
AGAAATGGAGTGTCCAACATAAATATGTTGTCAGGTTCAGCAACATTAAGTTTTTAGAAGAAACTGCCACCTGGGTTTTGTAACGCTAAATTCTACTTGGTTACTGTCAGTCCAAGATAGAATTTTTTCAGGCTTTGTTAAGGGGTCAGTCCACTTTGCCACCTAAAAAAAATCTATTTTTTTTGTGTGCTTTTTCGAAAGTATATGCCATAAAAAATGTTGTCCCAAAATTTTATAAAGATCCGAGCATTCCTTCTATATATATTTGAGCATGTTATTAAATTGGTCTCCGAATGCTTGTCTCTCCTCTTAAGCACTTTCTACTTTCCTAAACACAGCTACTCCCTACTGTCATTATAAACTGTTATTCACAGTATGAGACCTTTCTTTTGAATTTTTCGGAGCAAAAGAAGACCTTAAGGCCTAGCTAGACCGTTATTTCGAAGCGTGATTCGAAGTTAGTTCCGGTTAGTTTTTAAACGCGTTTTTCTCGAAACCGTTCAACCGATCTTTACCACCAAATTTTTAGCACATATTCAGCACATAAGTGGCTATGGCCGGGACTAGAAAAAAGGCAAAATTGTCATTTTTACTATTTTTTTTGGCATAAAAAATAGCAAAAAAGCCACATTTCTCCAATTTTTCTTTTAACATTCGCCATTTTGTTACTTTTGAATAAAGGTGAAAAATTCTAGTTCGGGCTATAGCCACAGTCCTAGAGATTGTAAATCTTGTTGGTTTTTGTGTTTCAGAGCAGTCAAAGCTGAAAAAACGTCCTTTTTTTGACATATTGTATTCGCCTCGGATTTTTTCATAAAAAAAGCTATGTAAAAATCAATAAAAACAATTCTTATATTTCAAGAGTGTATTAATACAGCCCAAAAAGAGTTACTTCAATATTTACAAAATATATCGATAGAAAAAAATTCCCAAAAATTCCTTTTTTTTTCGGGCGTATAATGTGAACTGACCCCTTAAGTTGAACGACTTTCTGGTGTCTTCGGATGTTTGCATGAGTAGATAATGTTCGAGCGTTTAAGGTGAATGAAAAAATAATGTGTCATCTGCAAAACTGTGGATTAGATTCCTGGTTTTTTCCAGCAGATAGTTAATGTAAATGAGAAAGAGAGTAGAAAGCAGTATGGAGCCTTGGGGCACACCGGCATTGATAGTGACGGTGTTAGGTAAGTTTATTGACTGTATACAAAGTTCTTCATATGGTTTGGTTAATATGGTAGGTTTTATAGATACTGTAAATTTTTTTCATACCACTGTCTCATATCAATTTCGTCAGTCATGATCTCAATCACCAGAGCAGTATACTCTTTAGTATTTAAAGTAGATAACTGACTGGGATAATTTATTTTTTAATATTTTACTTAAGACGAGTGAGGTAAAAATATGATGGAATCAAAGTGACATTGCTCTACGTGTAATCTGTCCTGAAAAATTATAATTCGCTAGACTCGATATTTTTTTACGCTAAAAGGGGAAACTAAAAGATTGATTGTCTATACAGTTTAGATTCTAACATAGAGGAATAGCTACCATAGAAAAAAAGAAAAAAAAAAACAGAAATTATTTTCCGTCGTTGCCGTGTCCAACGACACTTCGTACAGCAGTAAACGAAACGTCAAAAAATAATTCCGATTTAATCTAATCAAAAACAATGATTTCTTCTCTGATCCATATAAAAACCATGGTTTTATTCGTATTATGAAACACCTAAAATTGTTATCTAAACTGGAAAATAACGTTTGTATATTCGTTTTACCGTTAGCTAATACTAGACTTTTATTAACATATCTACAATGTATAACAGAATACATAAGCCAAGTGCTTGCATTTCCGCCTCCCAACACAGAGCGTTAACAATAAAAAACAATAATATTTACAAAACAAACACATGGGGAAAGAAAAGGGCATCAATCAATACGTGTTGTTTTTCTTTAGCCTAATACTAAAAGCCTTTTCACTTAATACTTCTGTATATCTGTGAGTTCGTTTTGTTTTCTTTTTTCTTCGGTCCTGAATTTACAACAGAAAGGTCATAAATAGATTTTAAAAGAAAGAGCAGCAAACTACCAAATTATGTAAGTTAACAAATTTTAAAATTTCTGGATAATTTAAGATATTAATCATATTCCGTAAACAAAAGATTCAAATTCCCAATTTATATACATATATATATATATATATATATATATATATATATATATATATATATATATATATATATATATACATATATATATATATATATATATATATATATATATATATATATATATATATATAATATATAAACATATATGTGTGTGTGTGTGTGTGTGTGTGTGTAATACATTAAAATTCCGGGTGTCAATCCGTTAGCCTATCAATGAATTTGCATGACGTTTTGCCAAACAGTAACAGTTAGTTTCGAACGGTAGCAGCAGCAAGATCACAGTATCGACTAGCAGCAGCAGCAAGAGCACTTGAAAATGTCAAATGAGATTTTGGCGAAACGTCGTGCAAATTCATTGTTAGACGAACGGATTGAAACCCGGAATTTTAATGTATTACATTCCACCATCCGTGAAAACCTCTATTGTAACTATATATATATATATATATATATATATATATATATATATATATATATATATATATATAGAAAAGATATATATCGGGTTTAATAGACGAAAAACCGTGCTTTTTGCTCTTGTAGATAGGGGCGTGCCATCTACCTGTATTAATCACCAAACTAGGACATACATATTTGCCTCCACATGAGAGCCCGTCAGCCAGCCTAAGTGAAGAGGCAAATCGCAGGCACCCAGTATCAGCTGGAGAGATTTAAAAGGCATATATTTAAAAGTGTCAGTAACCAGCAAACTTCGGCGCCATCCAATGTTAAACCGCCAAAATTTAGAATCGAAAGTAAAACGTAGGTAGAATGAAATTTAGTACCTTTGTTTTATAAGTAAACAGGGCACTAATGCCGCTACTAAATGAATTAGCCAAATTTCTCGCTGTTTCATAGAAATTTCATAGAAAATCCAAATAGAAACTGAACTGAAGAGAGTTCATGGGCATTCTGCACCACTCAAGATCATTTATTACTGGATAAATGAGTTTAAACGTGGCTTGGAAATATTTTCCCATCCAAACTATTTCCCTATATTGACCACAAGTGATTTTTTCTTATTTCCTAACCTCAAATTTTCATCAAACGCTATAAACGTACACAGTTTTTGTCCTTAGGGAATTTAAAAATTGGAATCTTGCTAGACTGAATCTATTGAGCTCAATGGAAAACCAAATTTTTGTTTTTGCAAAAAAAATGTTATTTACATTATATATATATATATATATATATATATATATATATATATATATATATATATATATATATATATATATATATAATGCTTTCTCAGTATAATTTATATAGCTGTTACTGTTATCTAACACGAAACTATATACTACCCAGTATATATCACCACTACACCAAACCCTTTATTTTTTACACTCGACGCGCGATTGACAGTCAATCATCGCTCCTGATACAGCTAACATGGTTAGCGAAACGCGCGTCGAGTGTAAAAATAAAGTGTTTGTTGTAGTGGTGATATATGTATATTGAGTAGTGTCATTGTGACAAAGTTTCCACATTCCCAACTTAGACGAATTATATATATATATATATAAATAATTAGGGGAGATCATAGCTAGCCCAAAAAAGAATAAAGTTTTTGACTAACTGAAATTTATAATTTTGTTAAGATTTTGCTAAATAAATACATATACATAATAATAAAGAATAAATACATATACATACATAATAAAGAATAATATTAAAAATGAAATATTTTACTTAAACATTTATAAATCGCATTGATCAGCTTTATTATATGATTGCTGAGATACGACGGTTTCCGTGCATTATTTAACCATCATTGTTCCATCTGGTGTTTAGAAACGAACGAGCTCCCTAATTCCGCCGCATAAGGAGGTAATTAACAAAACACAAAGTTTTGTTTTGGGAACGAGAAACAAGACGTCTGTGATAATAATTAAGGTAGAGCAATTAAATATTCATCTACATCCGGGAACTTAACAAACTTGAAAATGCAAGACGTGGCCCGACCGAATCCGATATCTATATTCGGTTCTGGCTGGCGCTAAATTCGTCTGCTAACTTTACTCGGCAGTGGCACGTTCTACACTTCTAATTAATTAATTGATAGTGACAAAAAACGAGCAAATGCCACACTACTACTCATTTTGCTTCACCCTTTTTAGTCGGAAAGTTTCTAATGTTTCGCAGATCCGGCATTGAAAATTATTCACATTAGGATGACCAGCTTTTCATCATCTTTAAACAACACTAGGTGTTAATATGTTTTACACTTTCATCCTCCCGTAGTTAATTAGATGGCGGCTGCAGGCTTTGTGTTGTCCTCGTATCCGTCCAATCGTTGTACTCATAATTCAAGAACTAAGTATACCGGCCTGCTGGGATAAGAACTCGAGATCCTCTGCACCGTAAGCAGGTACTACGCCACGGAGCTAGAACCGCCACAAGTGACAGAAACAAAACGATTGCAAACAGCATGAGCAGATAGGAAGATAGACACAACATAGTAAAACGTATTATTCGATATATTTCAATATAATTTGTTAGCTAACCAGTACTAAGTAAATTAGTACAGAGTAGCATACTCCAGTGAAGATTCTCGCTTGAATTTTTCATTCAAATACTCGATCCGATAATGGAGTAATAGTGGTTATTCCAATATTCGATTGGTTCGGTAATGATTTTACTCGAGTGATTCCAATACTAGCCAAACGTAATTTTTACTATAGGCAACACTTTTTTATTAGTAATAAATTGCGAAGAGAAAATTCAGTGACAAGGAATCAGAAAAATATTTATGTCGGGTAACCGTTAATTAAACCCTAAGAATGAATTTTAAATTGACAGGCTCTAAAGTAAAAATCCCCAGTGCAAATTAAGAACGAGTTGGCAAACAAATTCGTAAGATTTTTAATTAATTAGTTTTTTGAACAGAGGGCAAAAATGAACGAAAGAATCGGATTCGAGAGAATCTATGGCCTGCTAAGTTATGAATATCAATAAATTGTCCTTCCTCGCAAACTCTCTTCCCCGGTGTTATAATTAAAAAATCCAATATTCACTAAAAGAATATTTTTGCACTCATAATTCACCCGGTTTTATCTTCGTCATAAATAAACGACCCTAATAATTAAAACTTTTTCTCGCGTTCAACTGGCCTTACAAAAAGATGTAATGGGAGAATGTTACGCTTAACACTGTTAGAATGTAGGTATCTCACCATTGGCGTATAATTACACTGTTTTTCCTTAATATTGACATTTTCTTACTAAGAAGAAAGTTGCTATAATCCTCAATTCGATTCATTTTTTTTGAAAAAGAAAGCTTGGAGAAACTGGAGACTAGTGTCGATTTAAAAAGAAAAACTGGTCAAATGTAAAATTTTGTTACCCTAAATGAGTTTTCAACAAAGTTTATTTCCGATGACCTTTAAATTTTTGCTTTTTTTATATACCAGATAAATTATCAAAGGTAGTGCACTCGTGATAATTTTTCGTTCAATCTCAACTTTCGAAGAATATTCTACGATTTTTTTTCAAAATTTTTAATCAGTACTTTTCGAAACAAGGGCGGAGGACAGCAATTTTTATCAATTTTTTAAAATAATCAAATAAAAGTGTGCTCAAGTATTACATCATATATATTTTTGAACTTGTGTTTTTACCCTCACTCGATGACCTGGTACAATTTATTTTTTTCAGTTCTGATTTCACCTCCTGACTAACCCCTTAAGTCAAAATGTAACCTTCAAAACTATACGGCTCTGATGGGGCCATCAATTCTTATATTAGTATCAAATTTCAACTTTCTATGTCAAATAGTTTCAGAGAAAATCGGGTGTGACAGACGAACAGGCAGACGGACAGACACTGAAGTGATCTTATAAGTGTTCGGTAGGGAACACTAAAAACCACGGTCAGATCTATAAACATAAAGCGGAACACGTTAATACTATAAGACAGTTTTCATGCATAAAATTAAAAAATAAAAAATATGTTGGAAATGATCACATGTTGCTTACACTATTGGTAGCCCAGAAAATTAGCTGGAAACAATTAAAATAATAAAAGATAATATAAAAAGTACATTACTTGTGACGTACCTATTACTACTAGCCTATTTGGTTTTAATGAACAAAAAACGCGTTTATTATAAGTCCTTGTTTTTTCTTAGGATAGACTTTTTATTTTTAAAATTTTGTATCCAAATACCACAGAAAAAACAATATCATGGTTTGTTTAAGATACAAGCAATATATGAGGGGCTTCTGAGGTCCCAAACTTAGTATTACGTCGGGACTGTTACATCTTTGGTGCAATGACACAACATAACAGGTATCACAACTACACCAAACACTTTATATTTTCCAGTGTTTTGTGTTGTGTAGAAATTTAGTATTATTAAAAATTATGAATCATTTTTTTTTCAGTTTATCAACTGATCGATATCAGAATCATTATCAATTAATCAATTATATGTCTATCTCTGTCGATTCACGAATTATAAGCTAGTTTCGGGTAAACCCAATGAATCGAGACAGATTTAGATTGGTTAGAAAATGAGAAGAACTGTTCTCTTTATCTCTTTTGCTTCTAAGCTTGTAGTACAATATAAAATTTATAGAGGTAGTAAGTCAAAAGTTAAGTTTGGGATATATAAACCAAGAAGAATTTAAATTTGAATTTCTATCGATCTCCAAATTATAAGCCTCTTCCAGTTTAACTGGGAAGCTCAAGTGGAATAGAGAGTCAGTTTTAGGGAATTTGGACCCTGAGGAATTGAAATCTGGTCCGTGGTCCTTTATCTCTTTGGATTTTTAAATTAAGTCACGAATGGACGAGCAATTAACAGAAACAAATATCTCTCGAATCAAGTTAGAAGCCACTAACACTATCAGAAACTTACAAGAATTATTTTTACACGTTTTTAGATACTACGCCAATGATCTAATGTCTTTCTGTCCCCACTTGTTTGCGTGCTGAAAAAGGACATTTAATTCCGGCATAATCAACAGTTTTTTGCCTTTTCGCTAACACGAAGATAGATTAAAAAATAACACTTTTATTTTTGGGCACCCGTCGCCAATTCACCCCTTATCTTTAACAGCCTCGAGTAGCCCCATTATGACATCAGGTGCAGGGTGTTTTTAAAAAGCATTTAATTGCGATGAAAATAAACAATCAATTTAAATGTCAAAGGAAAACATCAATTTAAAAGATCATCAAAGTGCAAATCTTTAAAAGTACGTAGGTTACGCCAATGGGCTGGATTTTTTAATGACACCGTTCTTATAATGGACAAAACAACTTTGTTCTTTAGGTTTTTATTAAATCAGAATCATTAAAAAATAGAAAAAATCTTAGAGAAAAGTTCTTTATTACTAGTTAAACCTAATATCAGATGATTAATTTTACATTTAATTTATTATTTACATTCTTATAAAATGATTTTAGAAAACTTACACGAATTTTGTCGAAGACAGTTTAAAATAAATTGTTTTATGTAAATGTGGGTAAGCACTATCGTAAAAGCAAGATGTAAGGGGCCCCTTTTAGGCCTATTTCCCCTTTTCATAAGAAGTTTCTTACAAGTAGTTGTATATCCGTCCTTAAGATTTACTGTTACCCCTTAACAGAAGGAATAATAAAACAATTTATCAGCTATGTACCCTTAAAATATACACATGGAAGTTAGTTGAATTAAACGTTTAGAATACACTAATTTTGCAGAAACTATAAATAGTCATATATTTAAATGTCTTGTACTAAACTTTAAAAACTGACAAATGAACAAGTCCGTTGAACGCGCACACTTAGTAAGTCGGACTCGAAATTCTCATGTCGGGCTAGTACTTTTGACAATTAATTGATACAAATCTATTCTAAACATTAAGAAAAAAATAGTCCAACGCCTGGCGTTCTATATCGTAAACCTATTTGGTCCTCCCCTTGAGATAACCATACTGGTTCATCTGGCGCATGGAAATAGTAATAATAATAGCTGCGGGGAGGCTCAGAACCTTGCAAATAGTAACTAGATAAATGCTTCTTGTCAACCCCGAAAATTTTCTTTCTTCCAAGCCACGATGTAAAGTTCTTAGCCTGCCTACATCCTGGACTCGTATCAGCTTCCCTGTTTCCTCCTAGATAGCTTATCCAAATAGTCCCTGCACTCTAGGATTAGTCACCAGTTCGTTGAGGGCTGAGCGATTGCCTTTTCTCCGAGCAGCGACTAAAGGCATCATCTCTCATTCGCCATACACTTCATGAACCATCATTGTCCATCGAAAGTGTAATACCACAACCACCCTACAACTTCCTCGTGATTACTCATGACTGGCCGAGTGGGCCGACTACCGTAAACAGGCTAGTCGAACGGATTATTCCGCTTGGAAACAGAACCCTTAACATTCTTAAAATCAGAAACAAATCCTTTCATCTGCCAATAAAAATTGTGTAGTTATTAAATAACATAGAGAAAAACTAACATACTCCTATTTTGCTGAAAGTTTATGTATGTTCCCACAATATTTGACGGTAAATATTCTTATTTTCGGATCTATTCTATTTCAGGCGTTCAAACAAAAATAAATAACAAAGTACAAACAAGAGAAAAGAAAATAAGGGTGTAAATATATAAACAGTGAGTCATAGATAGGGGGTGCGATAATCTAAAAAGGGTTACAAAGTGCGTGCTAAGCAAAAGAAGTGCTATATGCTGATCCTAGCGCAATTCATTCAATGTGTATTGTGTATTCCAGTGCATTGTATAGGATGGATAAAATAAATTTCGAATATATGTATATATATATATATATATAATATATATATATATATATATATATATATATATATATATATATATATATATATCTATATAATATATGTATATATATATATATATATATATATATATATATATATATATATATATATATATATATATATATATATATATATATCTGTATATATATATATATATATATATATATATATATATATATATATATATATATATATATATCTGTATATATATATATATATATATATATATATATATATATATATATATATCTTGTATGTATATATATATATATAATATATATATATATATATATATATATATATATATATCTATATATATATCTATGTATATATATATATATATATATATATATATATATATATATATATATATATATTCAATTGCGGCTAACATACTAAGTACTTTTTACTTTCTTCGTATAAATATAAACCCACTGTAAGCGGCAGCACAGTGTAATCTAAAAGATATTTCACAAAAACTCTCGAACACGGATGAGTACTTGACACGATATATTGTGTCTACTTTAAGAAATGAATATTTGTAACACGGAAAATTATTCTTTGGTATGATTAGTGATTTGGGATTTTTTTTCAAAAGTGGTACTAATCCTGACTAAGTAAACATAAATTAACTCGTTGAACCAAAAACCAAATTCAGTATATTTACTATAAGAAAATAGTAAATATTTTTTTGTAGAGCTACAATACCTGTCACAAGATATCCTTGTAAGAAGTACTGACAATCACGATACTAAAAAAAAATAAATTATAATATACGAATATCACCCTATAGATGTCATTTGCACACTTAGTGCTCGAATTAAGTAAACACACTATATCGATCGCAAAGCTCTTTTCAGTGAAATGTCGATCGGCGTCTACACACATTGTACCACTCATCTGATTTTAATTAATTGCCGTTTTAAGTCGACCAAAAACCCTCGGACTTGCTTTATTTCCAAAGACAATTGCCGTGTTTTCCATTGCATTAATATGTATAGAGTTAGTAAAAGTGATGATAATAGTTTACCTAATATTTTTAAGTTCAAAAAATAAAATTTTTATGGCCTAAAGAATATTAAACAAAGTTGCTCCACATTATAAACCTGATATGATTTTCAGATTCTTAGATTTTAACATTTATATAACATTTACTCTCTCTGGCTCCATCTCCATTTTTAAGACCCTTGATTATAAATAATTAGGAAGAAAAAGTGTTTAGTTTTTTAAGAAAAAACCAGGAAAAATTCCTACAATTCAACAGAAACTGTACAAAATATGTAGATCTTTCCCCCAAGATGATATCGCTCTAAAACTATAGATTTCTTCCACTCTCTGATTACTATATATGTACTAAATTTGAAATAGATATCTCATTTCGTTCGAAAGTTATTGTGCAAAAAGGCAGACAGATGTACCGACAGAACCATGGAAACTGAAAAACTAAGTATCTAGTAATAAAGGAACCCTAAAAGGTCAAAAAATGAAAAAAATCTAGAATGATAATTTTTACGAATTAAAAACGGAAATAATCATAACTGTTAAAGATTTGCGAGATGTCAAATGTTATTAGAGAGTTAATAAGATTAAATATGTAATTAAATATAAAAAGATCAAAGATCGAATTTTAAGGGTTAAAGGGGTTAAATCTGCCATAATGGGGGTTGTAAGGCGAAGTAAAAGCAATTTTAACGAACAAGGTAGTGAACCACAAAGGGGTTAAACGGGTAAAACGCAACGTATTGTATTTAGGATTACATTCTGTTGGTGAGCAATAAACGGGAACAGAAGTCGAGGCTCCCCGAATACAAAAACTAATATAGAGCTAACGTAATAGTCCGAGACCCTCTTGACAAAAAATATTTAATTATACAAAATATATTTAATTATACCAAAAACTATAAATTTTGATTTTTTTTAGAAATCCTAGAATATTTTTTTTATTTATTCCTACATGTGTCTGGATTACTCGATAAACAACTGCCATAACTCCTGTTACGTACTACTTTATTTCCAGCACCTTGACCATATATGTATCACTTCATGTTATTTTGTTGATATATCTAATATTACTGAATCAATTTTAATGACATATTGTGACAAACCTGACCTACAGGTAAAAGGATACTATGAAAATTATATTATCCATACTCAAGTTATAACCGAACATACCTATGTAACCTATATATATGTTCGGTTAAAGGTTCCAGTTGGTAATCATAGAGATATATAAGTTTATATACATGAAGATACATATATATATATATATATATATATATATATATATATATATATATATATATATATATATATATATATATATATATATATTCTACGAGATTAGCAGCTTACAGACTGAAATGTCAAGGCGAATGGAGGAGTGGAGACCGAGGACACTCAGGTCTGAAATTCCTCCACGAACGCCCATTCGTCTTAAAACAAGATAAAATCAAGAAAACAAGACAAGTGATTAAGTCTTTTTGTGTCCATATCCCCGAAAGGAAGGACATGCAAAATCTCCTGAACAGGCCAAATACCGACATTTGGTATACTGACGTTTCGGGAGCTAATGGCCGCTTTGGGGCGGGAATCTTTTGCCATAAGGGAAAGTATACCCATGGGCAATATGGCTACGGTTTTTCAAGCTGAGGTGTTAGCCATCTTCAGATATGTAAAAATACAAATCTCGAAAGGGACAAATAATATGACAGTTTTAATCTGCTGCGACAGTAAAGCAGCTATACAAGCTCTTGCCAAATCCACCACGGACAGCTTGCTGATCAGGGAATGTGTCCAAGAGCTAAACACATTATTAGGTAACAACGAAGTTACCTTAATGTGGGCCACCAAGGCTTTTCTGGAAATAAAATAGCGGACGAACTCGTCAAAAGAGGCATCTTCGAGGACCCACCTGGACAGGGTGTAGGATTTCCATTCGCTTTCGGTAAAAGCAATGGTTGGATAAAGAACACCAACTCTCTTGGAGTACAGGAGCGGGGTGTCGTCAAGCCAAACTCCTTATGAAACAAACTACGACAGGCAGAACAAAGGAACTCTTGTCTCGATGTCAAAACAAAGGTTACGTCTGAGCATAGGTTTTCTTATGGGACATATGGCACTCCAGGCCCATCTATATAACCTCAAACTGGCTGAGCGGAAAACATGTCGGCTGTGCGAGGGAAAAAGCGAGTACAGTATACACATTCTGTGCGAATGTTCTGTACTAATGGTCAAGAGATATAGATACTGGGGTCAACTATTCTGTGAACCCAAAGATCTACAAGAGGTCAGGGTGAGTAGTCTATGTCTCTTGGCAGAAAATGCCGGACTAGGACTGTCATTCTGACTCGACTCAGTGGGGTGACACAGAAGAACTTTCATCTAGATGACACCAGGGGCTCAAGGTACCACCCACTCATTTTACTACTACTATATATATATATATATATATATATATATATATATATATATATATATATATATATATATATATATATATTAAAATAAGATATCGATTTCCGATTTGATACCCCTACTCGGATACTACTTGACGTAGGAAAGGAACTTAAATAGCTTCAAAAATATTGCTTCAGAAGAAGGGAGTTAAAGGGTTATGATAAATTTTGTGTAGTTTCAATGGCATATGAGAATTTTTCTTCGTTTCTGGTTGCTGTCATCAACAAATTTTAAGTATATTGATTTACAACCAAACATATAAAGGGTTGTAGATGATGTTAGAGATGTTGCTGGAATATATGGGGTCATACGTTTCGTTCAGGACTGTTCTTGTCAAAGAATCTGAAAATTATGCTTTTTTAATTTTAAGAAAAATAATATGTGGAGGAAACTGTCATGTTTCAGTTTTAAATATCCCTACCTGATGTCATTTCTTTGTTCACTTTGTTTGTCATCTATATCTCACTATAAACTACATCATTCGATTTTTAAGTTATAATGCTTGAATGCAAGACCCGTTAGTGTAAGAGAGTCAAAAAAGGTAATTATTCTCATTCCTTTTAAATGGTTTGACATAGGAATTCTAATATCTCTTCCAAAAGTTTGTAATGTGCATAATTACAGGAAGCAAACCATTACCAAGATCGAACAACTATTTAAATTATCCGTCACCATAACCCTTAAATCTTTATGAGCTGAATATGCTCGTCCAATAAATTGATTCAGTTATTTCCACTCTTAAAATCTGCATCTAAAAAGTGAATTTTGGGCGTGAAAGACTAATCTGAACTAAATTTCATACGTAACGAAAAACAATGATTCATTTGAAAGAATTCTGCAGAGAAAATAAAAGTTATATTGACAAAAAAAACTGAAGCTTATGAAGTAACGGAGGCTTTGAAAAATCGTAAGAATTCGTCACAGTAACTTTTGACACTCTACTAATATTAAGTGGCCCAACCGATTCCGTTTTCTCGCTTCTCTTGAAAATCTTTAGCTGTAGTTTGTAATTTTCCTGTAATTGTAGGTAAGTATAATTGCTCTAGATAATAAAAGAAAACGGTTTATTCTGTAAGCTGGGGATCGCACGCGTCATCCTTTTTCCCCATTAAGAGCTTTACAGGGATTCTTTCTTTGTCTCTAAGGAAAATGGCAATAGTCTGAATGAGAATTTAAAGGAAAACGTTTTATTATATATTATATTTCGAGTATCAACGACGATAATCTGGCGGTACGTGAGCAAAGGACTTTCTGGCACGTGCGAGAACTTTGTTAAAGAAAATCTTTCTCTTGCATATATGTATTTACCCCTAAGCAAAACGTATTTGTGTACGTCCACATAAAAAAGTACCTTGTTGAGAAAATTTCTTTCCTTTTTTCCTTTGCGAAGGCGAGGATTGTATTTATTAAACAGTCATTCTCCGAAATGTTTGCATTTCTTTAGGTTTCAGAGTCCTCATATCACAAAAAATTGCTTTTCAGTTTTATATACTTTGATGATAATATATCATGTTATCGGTCCTTTTTTGCGGTTCTTAAAGTGGAGGAATCTAAAGATTTTCTCATTATTTCTAATTTTAGCTTAATTTAGTTATTTTTAGTGGCTAATATCTCACCATCATTTATTTATAATTTAAAATATTGTAATTTGTTGATATAAGAAAGTCAAACTCAGTATTTATTTTAATAGTATTTGATGAAGAACTTAAACTTATAATTTTTTACCGGTATCGCTTCAAGAAGGTGAGGATGGGTCCACCGTGTATAGTTCAATACTATTAAGCGAATTTTTTCTGTTTTTTTTTTCAAAATAGTGAACAACCTATTTATATTGTCAAATACGTCAGGGTAAAGCGATGGTGAAGTAGGTTTTGATGAGTTTTAGGTACCCAATATATAATAACTTACTTTTGGGCAGAATTTAGTGTGACGATGTTTGTGGAATAGCTCGTACACAGAGAAAAAATAGGGAATGGATTAATGTAGATTTGTATAAAGGTATACGAGCTTATTTTGGTGTTTATATTTAAAAAAACGAATATGCATTTCCATAATCACGTTATTAATTTATATATATATATATATATATATATATATATATATATATATATATATATATATATATATATATATATATATATACATGTATATCTTTATGGGTGGCATGGAAAGATCAGATAGCAGCCACCATCATGAAGGTCAATCAGCTCCTAGGCAAGTTCAATGCAACAAGGTTACAAATTTATCATTAAAGTCGGCCTCACCAACTCTAGTCCAACAAGATACCAAATGTCACATTCCCAGAGATCCACCCTCCAGACCGTTCAAAACAAGGCCTTCCACATCATGGCCAACGTCCCATGGTTCGTTCGCGATACCCAAATTCACCGTAACCTCCAGATGTCAACAATCCGGAAATTTATGACCAATACTTGGCTGAAATTCTTGGGTAAAAGCCACGCACCAGCCGAACCCCACAGTCAGAAAGGCTTACGGATTTCCGCCCAAGGACAGGACTCGCTACCCAAAACCATTGAACCCTCTCCCGCAAGATTAGTAATAATTCATGAAATATCTTAAGACCCAAATTTATACTCTATGTATTTATATATAACATAACTGTAACCTAAGTTGAAAAATCTGATCGAACACAAAAAGTTTCATTAAAATAAATTCAGTAGCTTTGTAGATATTGGACGACAAACATACATCCGCGAAATTTGTTAGATCGTATACTAACAAATCTAAATATTACGATATTTAAACAACAGTACATACACATACGTACTGAAATGAGAACCCCCTTTTTTGAAGTCGGTTAAAAGAATAAAGTTGAATTATCAACACATGTTACCAAACATATATACTTGGTTTCCATGATTAATTTCTCTCAATATTTTAGTTTTCAAATAAACAGCTAGAACGTTCCTTTAATGTTTAGACGGTAGAATCTTCACATTTTTGACTTAAATATAAATTAGATCGCAATAGGGTGCCGTGTAAACAACTGTTTTTTTTTTGCAAATGACAGAATAACGTATACAGGATGTTTAAGCATAAACACTAAAAAAATATATGTAAATAATGATAACATCCAGCATGCTTAAAAATGTGCCAAGTCATGTTTTCTTAAAAATTTATTTGGTTTGTGTTAACTGGAAGAACTTTAATTTTCTCTTAGTCAGACAAAGGGCACTGCAGTTTGTAGAGCCCAAATAGCACTAAAAATTAGTGCTATTTGGGATTTCTATCCTTCACGATAGAACCCTTAAGTAACAGCAGAGTCGATGGAAGGTACACAACTCTTCTTGAATACATATATAAAAATGCCACATCAGAAATAATGCTTGAAGAAAAAACAGATAAAATAAAAATGAAAAGAGAAACTAGACAAGGCGACTCGATATCCCCAAAAGCTTGACTCCAGAAGACATGGTCAAATCGTTAGAGTGGGAAAATAAAGGAATACTAATGGACGCTGAACGATTAAATCACCTAGGGTTCGCAGATGATATCACTCTGATCGCCAACACAAAAGAAGGATTACAAGAAATGCTGATGGAATTAAATTACAAGTCTCGAGAAATAGGTCTAAAAAAAATAAACTTCACAAAATCAAATATTTGAACAACGAAAGTGAAGATAACAGCCAGGAACTATTAATTGAAGGTGAAAGAATAGGAAAGGTACAAACATTTATATATTTATGACAAAAATCGAAATGTCAAAAAAATAATTTAAAGGCTAACTTGTATAGAAGACTCTCGTTAGCTTGGTCTACATTCAGAAGCATGTAATCTACATTTAAATTGTACATCCCAAATACAATAAAAGCCCAAGTATTCGATCAATATGTACTACCGGTAGTAACGTATGGCACTGAAATGTGGGTTTTAAATAAAAGTATAATAAATAAACTTCAGGTAACCCAAAGAGCAATGGAGAAGAGAATGCTAAATATTAGACTCCAAGATCGTATTCCTAACATCGAGATACGAAAAAGATCAATAGTGACAGATGTAATACAACGAATATGTACATTACGATGGAATTGGGCAGGGCATATCGCAAGGCTGAATGATACCAGATTGACACGCCGTATAATTTAATGGAGACCTAGAGAACACAAAAGATGCAGAGGTAGACCACAGACAAGATGGACGGACGACATAAAAAGATTAGCAGGACACGAATGGATGCAAAAAGCCAACAACAAAGCTCATTGGAGACAACTTGGGGAGGCTTACATCCGATTATGGATGGAATAAGCTAATGATGATGATGAGTTGATGATCTTTCACAATGAATAGCGATATGACACAATTGCCTACTGATACATGTAGCCCTGTGGAAATAAATAATAAAACCAACGTTGTCAGTCTCAAACTCTTTTATTTATATCATCCATTGTAACTATAAAAAAAAGAGTAAAGCATACTCTGATTAGTTCAGCAGGTGTAAAAACAGACCAAATATTAATTGTTCTTTTGTGTTATCATATAGGAAAAATTCCATTGTCCGTGAGAACAAAAATAGATTTTCAGAAAGAAAATAAAGTTATGTGCTTTTTGCGAATTGACAGCATTATTAGTAAACATTTACGGTAATGGTATTCCTTTAAAATACACATTATTTCCAGGAATAAGCTAACTGGAAACTGTTTTAAATATGTACCTACATTTATAATTTTTTTTATTTAAAAATAAGGCACAATTTTTAAGTGGTTAGGACTACAATAAAAAAAATAATGATTGCGTCACTGCATAGAAATCTTGCTAAATATCGGTACATGGCACTTACATCTAAGCCCATTGCCGTTTCATAATATTTACTTTAATTTTCAACTAGTATATCTTTGTTTAGATGGAAGTATTAAAACCTATAATAGCTAGACAATAACAAAGTAAATCATCGCGAATGACATATGGCAAACAAGCAAATTATTTTAACAGAAAACTGGCTCGTTCGAACGCTCGATTGTTGGCTTTACAAAATCACATAATTATTTTAAAATAGCGCTATCCTATTTAGAGTGTTCTCCTGTTATTTGCCATATGTTAAAAAAGTAAATAAGCCCAACTGATATCGTTACGTACACTAATATGCATCTTTTTTGATATAATCTATTGACTGTATTAATGAAGTACTTGTTCTAGTTTTATTTTTAAAATAAATACTTCATTTATTTACACTAACGTTTTAATTTAGAACGAGGAAGAAACAAATAGAGGAAGCTAATGATGAAGAGGTTTTGCTTAATATTTCCTTGTAATTATCTATAGATACGAGGGTTATATGATAAGTACCTGGCCTCGGCTAGAGATGGCGCTACTACTATTTAAAAAATTATATTTTTCGTAAATATAACCTTTCACAAGAATCCTGTCCAATTTTCAAGTCGCTGCGTGATTTAGGATGTGAGTGGCAACCACTTAAATAGAACAACTTTTATGATTTTACATCAAAACTGAATATTGAGCAGTGATAAAATACAATACTTGTTTTTGAAAAAGAAAACGAATAATGAGATAAAAGTTTAACCAGGCGAAGTTTATGAGGACTCTGCGCCTTCTTTATCGACCATAATATATTGGACAACTGAATTCAAACAAGCATTTTTGATGAACGTCCAGGTCGTCCCATGAGGTCACCACATCAGAAATGATTGAAAAAAATTCACGATATAGTTATAAATGATCGGAGAGTGAAAGTGAGTGAGATTGCTGAGACTGTGGGCATCTCACTTGAACGGGTGCAGAACATTTTACCAACTCATTTGGATATGAGAAAGCTTTCCGCAAGATGGATGCCGCGATTGCTCACAATTGCCAATAAACACGCACGTGTGTCAAATTCAAAAGAATGTTTGACGATGTTAAAGCGCAATCGGAATGATTTTTGGCGTCGATTCACAACTGTTGGCGAAACATGGATTCATCACAGCACACCAGAGATCAAAGAACAGTCCAAACAGTGGGTTTTCCATGGCGAATCGGCGCCAAAGGTGCGGTCAAACTAAGTCATAACCACAGTGTTTTGGGATGTACGAGGCATAATCCATGTCGATTACCCTGAAAAGGGCAAAACCATTAACAGAGAGTATTATCTTAACTTATTGGATCGTTTTAAACATGCTGCATTTAGCGAAGAAAACAATTCTCTTTCAAGACAATGCACACATGAGTTAGGATACGAATCGCTTCCGCATCCACCATATTCGCCAGGCGTTGGCCAGGCACCTGGGCAACGTTGACGGATTTTATGACATCCCCGTCACTATATTCCATTAGAGATAGAGTCAGAAAAAGGGAAAAATCTCTATAGTAGCGGGAAGGTGGGCTATAAAAAAAATTTAAAGTAAAACTAGAACCTATAGATTTTGAACAATATCGCTTAAGTGGAATAAGAAAAAAGGATTGAGGGTCAATAACTTTTGAATAGTTTCAGTTGCGTGGTATTACGTGTCAGAACGAAGGATAAATTTGTTTTAAAAGACTAATAATTATAAATGTGGCTCCTTTTCTTCACTGCAAAGATCCTCACCTCACCAGACCTCTTAACCGAACTACACAATCATATTGCCAACTCCAAACACAACTAACAAACGATTTCCAAGCTTTAGACTCGATTCTCAAAGTTTGGGTCTTTCACAAGTTGTCTAATTTGTGGCCCATCAAAAATACCCGCTTTCAATTTTTTTGCGCTTAATCTTGGGAACTTGCGTGAAAGAAAAGCAAAACACTCGCCATATTTGTCAATGGTTTTTACAAACTGTTTCATAATGCCTAGTCTGATATGAACTGGTGACAGTATAATGCCATCTCGATTAACTAAGGGCAAATTAATAACATTTTTGGTACTAACCATCAGTTTCCTCTCGTACTGGCCACTTCTTTTGAGATCATTGACGTTGTTTTTCGCGGTTATCCCACATACACATAAAACATGGGTATTTCCTGTATCCACCTCGTTGTCCGAGAAGAAAGTTAACCATCTTTAAGTCTACACAAATGAGCCAGTTGTGTTCTCGATACTTAATTTTTTCCATTACTGAAGAAATAGTTGTATACTCTTCTTTTATAGCAGTACAGTGTGCAGTGGGTATAAAACCATACTTGTTGCCGTTATGAAGAAGCACACTTTAAGCTTCTCTTGCTACTGTCTATAAAAGGACGCCAATTATTTGGTTGGTAACGTGGTGAACCCATCTTCTCCAAAATACCTCTGGCATCATTACAAAAAATTAAATCATTTTTTCTAGAAAAGTATGGTAAAAAATTCTTTTCTCGGTCCGATATAAAGTAATTCTCGTTCCTGGTGCAAGTAAATTCTTTTCTTTTAAACGAGATGCCAAAATTTCAGAAGCTTCTTTTGACAAATTTAGATCCCTTACTAAATCATTCAATTCCTATTGATTAAAAGGTTGAAGATGTGATCACTGACTACATGTAAAATCCGAATCAGTATTGCCCATCGTGTTGTCTTTGATTTCCATAAGATCTGGTTCTTCAGAGCATTTAGATGATGCTGCTTCTATCTCATCACGGTATAAAATCGTTGAGCGGGGGATAAGTTAGGATATGACCATTTATTTCGATTTCCAGAATTTATGCCGTTAATATTTACGACGCAAAAATAGCAATCGTCAAGGGGATTTTGAGGTTCCTGTCAAATCATCGATGTTTTAAATTTGATAGCACTTCTTTTTTTATTGCCGCAGACACACAATACAGTTCTGGCACACAATATGAGGTACCCATTGCTTGTCTTGATTGCACAATGTTGTTTGAAAGTGGTTAAAATACGTAGTTTTAACGAAGTTCGAGATAGGTTTTCGATATTCTTTAAAGATGTATTCGCCACAAATATAGCAAAAACAATCTGGATTGGTAAACAACGTCTACCTGTCGAAGCCATATGTGAAATTAAAAAAATAATTATTCTGAGTCGGATAGATCTGAAAAAACTGCGGGTCTCGTCTAAGTTAGGGTAGTCCGAAAATATTAAAAAACATGAGCTGCCAGAGAAAAAACTAATATCGGATTCGAAATCAGAACACTACAATAAGCCCAAAATTGAAAAAAAATTAGGGAAAAAAACAAGAAAAATTTATTTGTTGACCAGTATTATTCTACTACGGCAAGTATTACACGTAACTCTATGTGATATTGATATCTCATTTCGGTCGAAAGTTGTCGTGCCAACAGGCATTGGAAATTTCGCGATCTAGCAATCCCAAAATATGAGAGAATTGCAAAAATCTCGGAGAGTGATTTCTTCATGAGCATAATACATCTTCCTAACAAGACAAGTAAAAGGTCTGTTAATTTTAGTCGGGTATAGTCATTTATTTTGCATTTACTTACGCAATAAAACATTATTAAGAAAGAAAATTTGTTTTCGAACACCGAAAAGGCCCTAAGCGTAGGAAACAAATCAGCCTCTAAACATTTTCTTAGCTCTCTGCCTCCGGTATCAAACGTTAAAGTGGTTAAAAGGGCATTATTATTTTATAAATAGGTATCTTGTAAATTTATATCGGTGCCTGAGGAATGCAAAGTCAAAGTTTAAGGGTGCCTTTTGGCTATTTAGGCCTGATTTCTATGCAACAGCCGTTCCTGACTTGGTCTCATCGATGGGGTGAAAAGAACGGTATTTTCACGAGGTAAATTCAATGGCCTTTTTAGCTATTTGACGCATTGTATTTTTTTCTAAATGCATATAAAAAATAAATTAATAATAACATTAAATAATAATTTAACGATACTATTTAGTCAAACCGGTAGTACTGCTTGGGGCGTTATTGTATTTCTGCAATACCTATGTTACTATCTCTATATAAACTACCTATCTTGAAAAGAGTACCTGACTCTCCCCAGTGGCCACCCCTTTTAGAATAACCAAGGTCTGTATAGGTTAACTTCATTGATGGAATGTTTTTCCAATGTCAAAGTGAACATGCCTTTTATTATTCAAAATTTTACAATTGATACTTATCAACGCACTTAGCCTAGGTGTCAGAAAGACCGCCGGGCTTGGTGTCTCTGCTCACTTCTGGATGTTACTTAGATACATTATAGAACAATTTCCGGGTAATCTTCAATTGTTTTTATAAATGTACTTTACTTAATATTACTTTTCTAATTTATTGTTTAAATTTTACAACTTAGTCTTACATGGAAAAATTAATTAAAATAATAACCGGTCAAGAGCAAGTTGGACTTGCGCAATTAGTCTTCCGTACGTTGATTGCTTTTAAAATAAAAATTTTCGTTACAGAAGTATAAAATGATCAGTAACTTCACAAAACACATCCCAAATGCGTCTTCAACAAAGTTTTTTACCGATCTTTAGTTTTCGTTCAATCTACATCCTGTAGAGAATGCTCAGAATTTTTTCAAAATTTTTTTAAATAGTGGGGGCACAGCGATATCTCGCTTTTTTTTTAAAAAAATAATAAAATAATTGTGCGAAAGTATTACATTATATGTATTTTTGAATTCATCTTTTTACAAGCTTTTATTTGACACACTACTCGATGACCTGGTAAAAAAAAATTCAATTTCACCTCTCAAAACTAACCCTTAAGTCGAAATTTAACTTTCAAAATTACACGGCTCTGATGATGCCAGCAATTCCTATATTAGTGCCAAATTTCAACTTTCTATGTTACATAGTTTCGGAGAAAATCGGGTGACAGACAGACAGACTGACACCGAAGTGATCTTATAAGTGTTCCGTACGGAACACTAAAAACACCGTGTGATGTTAATATATGTTTGTCCGAGCGTAACTGAAGATAAACTAATGCAATTTTCATGCAGTTTAAGTATATATCCTGGCAACGTTTTATGCTATGTTTAATTAACATTGAGTCAGAAATAACGGCCATAACGAAACAAGTATGAAAGGATTTTCTTTTCAGAGCTTCTTACATAAATAGTCAGGCATTGTGGAGATGATGGAAAATTACTTATTTCATACTATAATAATAGTTACAAATGTTTACCAATATTTAGTAAATCGAGAATTTTAGGTTACATTAGATTGTTTAGCGCCATGTATCAACTAACTTTATATTTAGCAGTTTTAACTTCGTCGCACAAAATTGCTTATGTAGATCCTATTAGAAATACCCATAAGGTACCTGGAGGGTTAGTAGAAGGTAATAGAAGTTTCCGTAATTTTTTTGCCCTGTATTATTCCATAACGCATATCGCATAGCCCACTATAAATGAAACTTTCCGTGTATACAAAGCGAATGTAGGTTATATATCTCCGAATTCGTAAAAGTTAAAAATCATAAACAAATCGAATAGTGTATTCGATATATGGGCACTTTTCTTAACTTTAATAAACAAAAAAGGTATAGTGACATATTGGCCACATATCGGACTTTACTGGGGTGCGGATGACATAACAACCCCTATACGTTACGATAATGTCGTCACATTTGTATGGACTGTCGGGATTGTTAGCGCGAGTCAACATGGATTTAGGTGTAAGGCACGTCGAGTTCCAATCGGACCGGGCGCCTAATAGGCCCCTAGACGCCCCTCAGGGTCCCTACTTTATTTCTGTTATCAAGACCCGAATCTACATATTATTGATATTCTACGACACGGGACATTTACTTTTTCTGTTGTGAGTGTTTTTCTTGCTTAAAAGCTATCCCTGGGACGAACATGCCGGCCGTGCTCCCTCGCAGAGAAAACAATCTATATAAACTGCGTCTGCGTCACGTGGAAAGCCTATTTTCGGTATATTGTAGTGATTTTGTATTACTGTTACGAGTATAGTGTTGAGTAGAATTTACAATTTTATTTTTACGGTGAAGAAATAGAAAAATATGAAAAGGAAAAATTATTAAATAGATTTTTACTGCCTTCGCAAACTCAGATCTTTCATGGTAGAGCTTTAAAGGACTAACGCAGACTCACATTCACCATTTTCTTTATATTAATTTCGTGGCTAATGTAAACAGTGGCCTTGGCTGGGCTTCGTGACTTAACGGGCTACGCAACTGGATAGTAACCGGTAGATCGCCGGTTCGATTTCGGCCAGCGGCTGGGTATAACGTATGTATTTAAGTAGTAATTAAGGCTGAAATACAATAGCGCCGTTGGTAGCACTACCGTTTCGCCTCAAAAGAGAGAGAAATACAAATGTAGATTTCGACAGCTGGATAACCTTGACATCGTGGCTAAAAGTAGAAATAAGTTCTCAAAATTCAGGCAAATAACGCCGTGAGAGATTAAACAATTTCAAATAAGTTAGTAGATTTATTTCAGATACTTTCGCTGCCATCGCTGGTGTACCTTCTAATTCCACACTGTTTTCTACTCTCTTCGTTGCATTAACGACCTGATAAAGGAAACTAAAAATCGAACTTATAACTGACAGCGCGTTTATTTCTTCATTTACCTTAAATTTTTTACACCAACTGCCCGAAACAACCGCAGATAGCAAGATCTCCTACAATTTAACAAAGAGTTCCTAGAAAGTCCTAACTTGGCATGACTAAAAAAAGTAGAATTAAACACTATGAAAACTAAGCCTGCAATTTTTTCTAAAGTAAATGAACACTACAGAACTCATAATAATTACATCGAGACAGTCCATTAACGTCTCCCAACTTGCTAGGCAATAATTTGGAAACGTCCTCGTGTGGTCCTACATAGCACAGAAAGCTTCCCAAAAATTTTGAATTTTTATTTTGTTCTGGTGTCAGGTTTAAATTCAGAAATGGATGGAAGAATGCTCCCATGCTTGTAACTCGGCTACCAAGCATACTATGTATTTGTCATTTGTTAGATTTTATCCCAAATAAAATTATTCGGCTGATTGGGAGCTAGGAATTCACCAGAAACCTCGATGGTTTGGAACATCCAAGAAAATTTGATATCTTCTGTAAATACGTTTGTAGTTAGTACTGTGATTAATGAAGCCCGCTTGATTCCTCTCAAACCAGTGAATGGTAGGAATATTCTTTTCTTTTTATGAGGCTAGCACACGTGCTACAGAGAAGCCGCTAAAGCGCTCCAGGAGCGGTATGTGTGCGGAAAAAGCGACTCACGTTGTTCTTGAATCGCTGTAAATTGCACTCGGTGGGAAACACAGCCCTGGGCAAATTATTCCAAAGGGATGATGTTCTCCATATAAAAGACTGCTTGAAAAGCGTTGTACGCGGAGTAACAAGCTGAACCTCATACGGATGTGAAGTATTAGCGCGACGTGTATTTCTAACATGCACCGCTCTGGGAGGAATTAAGCGGGCTACATCCTTCGAACACTTTCCATGAAAATACTTGTAGAACAGACTCAAGTCGCCAACCGTTCTTCGATGTCCAAGGCCGCCGGTCAGTTCTAGGTCTCCAATTAGACGAACAGCTCTTCTCTGAACAGAATCCAACAAATGCAGTGTGTGTTTGGGAGCGGAGCTCTAAATATGGGAGCAGTATTCCATAGTGGGTCGAATTTGAGCTTTGTAAGGAATTAACAGTTGTTATGCAGTGTAAAGCTTTCTGGTTTGAAATAATATTTCCAACTTTTGAGAAGCTCTCCTTGCTATGCCTGCAACATGTTCATGACAGGACATATTTGCTCCCAAATTAAGGCTCAACAAATTGAGTGACGATGCTAGGGGAATGGAGTGCCCCGACATGACTATGTCGGTTCAGCAACGTTAACTTTTTTAGAAAAAACTGCCGCCTAGGTTTTTGTAGCGTTAAATTCCACTTGGTTACTGTCACCCCAAGATAGAATTTCTTCCAGGTCTTTGTTAAGTTGAACGACCTCCTGCTGTCTGCGGATATTCGCCTGAGTAGCCGATGTCCGAGCATTCAAAGAGAACGAAAAGATAAGCGTACTGTCATCTGCAAAGCTGTAGATTGGATTTCCGGTTTCTTCTAGCAGATCGTTAGACAGAATGGAGCCTTGGGGCACACCGGTGTTGATAGTGAAGGTGTTAGCAAGAAATCCGTCGACCACCACTCGTAAAGAACGCTTGCTGGGGAAACATAAGAACCACAAACAGAACTTTTCAGACATACCATAAGAGCGTAGCTTAGCCAACAGTCCATCGTGCCAAACATGGTCGAATACCTTGGATATGTCAAGAGCAACCGCTCGAAATTCTCCAAAGTGTTCAATTGCGTTTTTCCAAACATGTGTTACATAAGTCAGAAGATCTCCCGTTGATCTATGTTTACGAAAGTCATATTGGTGATCGCTGAGAATGTTGAATCCTGCAAGATATTTTAGAAGATGCTGATTGATAACCTTTTCCATGACTTTCGATATTATTGAAAGCAGTGCGACTGGTCGGTAGTTATTTGACAAGGTATTCTTGCCTTTTTAGGTATCTGCTGAACTGTGGCACATTTCTAGCAGGAAGGAAATATTCCCTTTCTGTAGGATAGGTTGAAAAGTCTACAAAAAACTGGTGTTAGTTCCCTCGCACAGTTTTTGAGAACTATGGCAGGTATTCCGCCAGCGCCAGAAGCCTTTTTGGTGCCTAGCTTCATTATAATATGCTTTATGATACGCTGTCTGAAGACAACATCGGGCATCCTTGACTGCAATATGGGAATAGTAGGTGGAGTTTTTTCTTCGAAATCGACAGCCAACAAGTTCGCTTTCTCAGCAGGTGTCGTTGCAAAAGAATTTTTTGGCCGTGTGAGTGGTGGTATGGTAGATTTGGTGAAATTTTGCCTAATTGCCTTAGCCACTAACCAAAAGGACCTGAAATTGTTGGGACAAGCGAGAAGTTTGTTTCTAATTCGTTGATTGTGGGCCTCCTTGATTTCGTGGATAATTCCTTTGCATCTGTTCCGGGCACGAACAAAGGTGTTACGATTTATGATGTTAGGATTTTCACGCCATTGTGGGTAGGCAAGATGTTTAGAAGTAACAGTTTCTTTGCACTTTTGGTCAAACCAAGGCTTGCCGTTGGAGGGGCTTTCTTCGAAAAAGGGATGCAAGCTTCCATGCCATCGTCGCTCTAATACAACACATCCTTTTTGAGGTTCACCTTCTCCCTCCTTGTGCCACCGTCTTCAAGAACTCTTCTACAGAAAATCTCTACCCTTTAAAATTAGCTGTTATGTTTTCTACCGAGTACAACTTGCAGCGGTTCAAGACAAACAGAATCGTTTCTTCTTCGCAGTTGTCTCTCTTATAACGATTTACGGATTTTTTTTCAACGTGTCTACTGCGTCAACAAAAAAATGGTTCAAAATATTTGCAGGCTTTGATAATTTGACAATCATTTCTCCCTTCTTTAAAAACAAATTGTTGACTTTCTCAAGGCGCTATTTGCTTAGATTTTGAAAACTGTTTACGAAATTAACAACAATAAATAAACCTTTCAACTTTGAATAATAATTTTTCAAAATAACCAATCTCGAACAAGAAGTTGCATAAAGCGTATGTCAAACGGCTAAAAGTCGAAGCCTGCATAAGGGTATTGTTTGTCCACAATTCGCCGCAAGATAAGTCGAGGCGGTCAGCTCTCGCGCTATCGCTTCACAGTCCATTTAGCTTTGCCACAATCGTTCCGGCTTTGGAACAATACAAATACGATGCACGCAAGTGACCATCCAAATTGACCGCTGGCCGCCCGGTCGCCTTATCTGCCAAGAAGTCATTATTCCGATGACAAAGGATGAGCCCAAGTCATTTCTCACCCCCTGAATATACTGGAATTATTATCCTTGTTTGGCCGTTAAGCATTTTTCTTTGTGCCGAAACCATATTCTGAGCTTTTATTTCTAATATTTTTGTTTTTCCTCTGAAAATAGTTTATTTTAAATTGTTCATCTTGATAGATGGTGAGCCTGAAAAAATTATTTTTCAATGCCCACTAGTATTAGCATTACTTTAAAGAAAAGTATTTTACACTCTCTGGATTATCCACCAGTGTAATGAAAGACTGTTTTTTGTTTTCCACATTATTGAATAAAGTGGAAATTTGACAAAAGTCAGTCTTTATTGAATAAAGTGGAAATTTGACAAAAATCAGTCTTTCATTACATTCGTTATGAATTCCCATCAAGTAACAGCCACAACAATTCAAAGTTATCAACCAGTTTTTATTCTTGATGATTTGCGTCCTTGCTTTTCTTCCTAGAGCGGCATCAACCATATTTTAATCTCAAGGATTTGGTTGTTATAAACTTGAAGAATGTAACTCAATGAAAAACTTTTTCCTTGGATCCAAAAGTTAAATACAGGTTCTTGGAGTCAAGAAATCTGAAAATTCGATTATGTTTTCATTACCTTTAAGCATTTATGATCAAATAATTATGTTATTTTCAATATCTTACCATTAAGTGACACATCAGGTCGTTTAAAATATAGACTTGTAGTGCTTGGGTCAAGTAATTCTTTAGTGTCAGAAAACCAAGACGAATACTTATTTTAGAACTGCACAGGAAGCAATTTATAAATCAATATTAGGCTTTTTTACATTTTTAAGTTTTCCGGATATGTTATTTTGTAAAGAAAATAGATCTCTATTATCTAGAATTTACTTTTACTCTTTAAATAGGTAGGTAAATTAAGCACATTACCTAAATGATAAATAAATTAATTAAGGGAAGCGATATGTTTACAAGTTTGTTTATATTTGGAGGGTAACCCTTTGCCGACAATTAGTGGCACAAAGGTTAATGTCGAGGCCGTTTAGTCAACCTTTAAATCCTTTTCGTCTAGCCGGATAGATGTTCTAGTTGAAGGAGAAGTCTAAGAGCCCCATGGGTTAATCGCAAACTACCTAATTTGCATTTGTTCTTGTTTGTTCGCCGGTTTTGGATGAGTCTCGAGACATATAACGCAGCGTCACGTTAATTTTCTCAGTTACATGTTTATGCCAACTCGAGTCGCAGAACAACCCTTTTACATCGCGATTTGTTACTTTAATTTAATTCGAATTCCCCCCGCTGTAGAACGAGGCATGTTGCTCTCTCTCCTACTTATTTCGGAATTTATTCTTTATTTGTTTGGTTTATTACTTATACGAGAGACGACGCTTATATTGAGCTCTGTAAGGAGTACTAACTTCTCGCTACAATCCCCGTCTTAGTGGCAGTTAATTTAACTTTAAAGGTGCATGTACACGCAATAGCTTAACTTTTATTAGTTAAATTTTCACTGCTTGAAATTTATTTGCTACTAGGGCAGAAAAAACAAATCATTTAATTTGTTTCAGTAATTATGAAGATTGTATTCTGCACCTGATACAAGTTTCTTCCTAGCTACATGATTCTCGATATCATTTTAGAACAAACTTGGAATTCCATTTAACTACTCACAAGTAATTTCTTTAAATAATTAACTGTTAGTGTTTATCTATCCTATTTTACAACATATCATAACAGACGCAAGAGAATAAATTACAAGGAAGGACATAAAAAAAAACTATCGGTTATGGAAGGAAACAACAGCTTACAGCTTCTACAATAAATATCTAATCCCTGTAACGGAGAATCGAAACTCTTAACGATTACTACTACTTTTTGTTATATCTAATAGCTATCCCAGTGGCGTATAAAAGAGATTGTTCAAAACATGGTATTTTTAAATATAATCAATAAAACCAATGCCATTGTTATAGAGGGGATTAACAGAACCCTGAATTTCAAGAACAAGGTTTTTTTTTAACATTTACGTCGTGAGATACTTTCGAAACGTCCGTTGAAATAACACTTCTTAACAACAAAAGTCCTCAAATTTATATGATGAGATTCAAATGGAATCTCTAATAGAGTTATAAGTATTACGGTAGAGCATGTTGTAATACAGCACAGCATGATTTGTTGTTGTTGTGGGTACCAGGAGGTCACGATTCTGTTCCTGGGCCCAATCTAACACTTCAAATATGCGTTTTATTCAGTGCCAGCTATGCCTCAATGTAACTGCTTAAAAAACCAACTTCTGTACAAAATTATAACAACAATCCACCACTAGATAGTGTTTTTTAACATATATATGCAGAAAACACCTAACAAATGGCCATATTACTTCAAGGATTCAATATTCGTGGAATTTTCAACACTTGAAAATTGGCAATTATTGAATTGACAAACCGAATTATGGGAATTATATCCGAAGAAATCTGTAGGATCTAAATCTTCTAAAATTAAAGGATATGAAATGTATTTTAAAAGATATAATTGTACAATTATTTGTAGGTGAATACCAGTAGGCTACATAATACACTAATAATGTAAGAAGAATCAAAATTCTCACTTCTGACTCAGATTTTTGAGACATAGGAATCAGGCAAAATTTACAGATGCTCTAATACCCTTATAAGGGATGTAGGTGACGACTCTTGTCATAAAAATCATTTATTAAAGTAAGTCACAGGTCAATGATCATCTGCTGTGTATAAATTGTTGATTTATAAGACCCCATATAAAATTAAACAATTTCAATTTATTCATTATCAAGTTATGAATTTGTTTTCTTAGACTTTTAATAGTTCATATTTTATAATGAAAATTAATTTAAAGGTTTTGTCTGGTTTTTCTAGAAGGAAAGATATATAAATGAAACAACACACATATTTCTGCATAATAACCTTAATTATTCTTTGGTAGATTAAATAGAAATATATCTGTCGGCTACATTTAATATTTTTCATGGAAATTCGATTTAGAGAAAGCCAACTTATACCAACAGATATCTGAATATTAATTCATATCATCCCCATTCCCAAAAACTATCTGTTATCGACGTATATTAAACGGTCATTTAACATTGTTTCCCTATATACAAGGTGCTATAGACAAAATAGTCAAATTACCTAATATACCCAACATTACAAGCTTAAAAATTATATTCCCTATTCTGGTGGTGCAATGTATGTTGGCGTAACTGGAAGATCAATATCAACTGAGATAAAGACATATGAAACATATATCAAAGAGAAACAAACTGTATAATCTACTATTGCTGAACATGTTCGAAAAACTGGAAGATCAACTAGGATTAAGATACATGAAAGATGTATCAAAGAGAAACAAATTGTACAATTTGCTGTTGCTGAACATCAACCCTCTATAGGTCACATTATCAGTGTGAGAAAAAAAACAGTTCTCGCTTCTGTCTTCTATAAACTATCGCTATAAACGAAAGTTTGGAGACTCAATTAAAATTTACAAACACTCTAACATTATTAGAGACTGCATCACACGTAAAAAATGATAAGTACAGTGAATCACGGTTAGGGGAACACCTGAGCTTTTTAGAGCTCATTCACTATTCTAATCGTAAAACTCTTGAACGAAGTAAGATATCAATCTTAAATTTGATATAATACTTGAGGTGGGGATGGAACTTGTGGTTTTTGAGGGATATCGCTTTAAGGGAAGGAGCTGAAAGGGCTGAGTGTCTATAAATCTTGTATATCTTCAAGATTATTGTATTCGTTTTGTTTAAGATATTAAATAAATTTTAAGCCTTAAACATATAAGGGGTGGGGACTAGTGTTAGAGGGGCTACTTCGTCTATATCTAGTTAGGCGTCCTTTTCAGGGTTTTTGGAGTGTGTGATTTTATTTTTTTTTATTATTCACAATTATTTGTGGTCTAACATATAAATGTGGGAGAAAGAATTGTGTTATACGTCATTTTCAAAATTGTGTTTTTTTTATTATTTATGATCAAACATATAAAAAGGTTTGGTAAGGTGCGGCAGAGGGTTCGAGAGGGTTGTTTCAGATATAGTGTATTGTACATCATTTTCAAGACACTTGCAGTCTGAGAATCTGAAAATGTTGTTATATTCTCAGTATTTTCAAACATTCAGATTTTATATTAGAACTATATTTCTGCAAGGGAAAGTACTGGGTAAATAACTTTACCGAATTTTTCTAGTTAGCGAATGACTTAAAAGTAAAAAATTGACCCGCCTATGACATTGTATCCCTAGCAAAACAAACGCAATACCTTCTATGCCATTTATACTGCGAGATATTGTCGAGACTTTTGCCCAAATAGCATTTCTTAACACAAAAGTTTTGAGACTTATATTGCCAAGGATAAAAACAGGATCTCTGATAGATTTTATAAGCAAAGTCGAAGAGCAAAGAACGGTGCCATTGCTTTAGAGCATTATTCGCAACTTGATCGATTGGTATTCGGAAAAACAGTCATATTGACTAATTCTTGAATAAAACTCCCCCTTTTAGAGAGGGTTTG
This sequence comes from Pachyrhynchus sulphureomaculatus, assembly GCA_019049505.1. Lineage (NCBI taxonomy): Eukaryota > Metazoa > Arthropoda > Insecta > Coleoptera > Curculionidae > Pachyrhynchus > Pachyrhynchus sulphureomaculatus. Next base: position 30,370,110 of record CM032450.1, on the reverse strand, counting down.
TTTTTTAGACTAATGTACTTTGTCAACAATTGTTTTAAAACTCGAAATGGCATGTATTGAATTACAGTCATGGTAAATAAACAAAAACGAGATTGCCGCTCAGTAATGCGCCAACGTAAAAAACCTATTTTGGCTTGTCTGTAAATATTCATTCACGCTGCAAATGCCGAAAAATATTATTATAAGCATACCCGATCATGTAATTCGTTTTTTCTTCCGCTAACTTTTTCACCACGGAAAATTTAATTCAACGGGACTCGGATAAAATATTTCTTTAAAAAAAATTGAACTGTTTTACCCTGTATTTCCTGCGCAAATAAGCTGTATAAAATTTAACTTCTTCACACTAAAGGATAACTTAATCAAAGCATTACATCTTGACATTTTAAATGATACGAGTAAGTACTATCCTTTATAGTGTTTCTTTTCACGAATCCTTTATTCGTGAGGAAAGAAAACTGGTCAAAAAACTGAAGTAGAATGAGGACAACTTTTAGTATTGAATTTATTAACCCTCACAAATAATGCTTGGTAATTTAAAGTCCTCAGTTCTGAAATTGAGAGTTCATTATAGGTGGAGCACTACGACTTGGTCGTTATGATCCTTAATATACTCATTGTATAAACAGAACAGGGCTACCATATCATCTAATTTTTGAATTTTTGCTATCTTTAACAATTATTTTATTGTTGCGATAATACAAAGCATATAATACACTGTTTTATTTTAGGGAAAAATCATGAAAATTAAAGTTGATACCAGGTAAAGTTTGAAATATTTTCACATGTATGACTTACAACTGCGCTTGACATCTTCAAGCTTGTTTATCCCCTTTCATAGCCAATTTATTCATGAGTAAGTTTTAAAGCGAAGCCAGTCAAGAATTTGAGTATTTCCAAAGGGTATGGTATAGGTATGTGGATGATGTTTTCGAGATATTTGATACAAAGAAAGCAAATATAGATGATTTTATTTCCAAACTAAATAGCCGATATGAGTCTATTAACTTAATATAGAAAAGACACAGTAACTATATATATATATATATATAAGATTTATATATATATATACATATAACATATATTATACATTACATTTTTTAATTCATCGTTTGGTCACTTTTTTTTCCTCTGAACAGCGTAAACTTCAATAAGGAAAGGATTCGTATTAGGAATATAACTAGAGATAATGATTATGACGATGACTTAATAAACAAGTTAGTAAATAGACATAAGTTTAGGTTAAATATTCAGAATTCCACCTTTTTTACACTCAAAGCAAATAAGACCAAGTACGTCTCCATACCATATAATCCGAAATATAGCAGAGGACTCAATAAGTTATTTAATAAGGTAGGCCTCACCTTAGTCTATAAGTCATCAGACAATTTGTGGAATATCTTAGGAAATCCCAAAAACAATATTCCCAAAAGTGGAATTTATGAAATTAATTGTAACGATTGCGACAAAAAGTATGTTGGAGAAACTAGAAGGTCAATTAAAACACGATTTAAAGAAAGTTTAGTACATTTAAAATATAGTAGAATAGAAAATGTCTAGCATTGCCCAACTTACCCTTGAAGCTGATCATACTGTAATATTAGACAATCTAAGATTAATTCAAAATGTATCTGTTAAAAGATTGTTGAACGCATACGAAAATATGGAAATTATAAAATGTAAAGTAGTTTAAATAAAGACAGAGGACCTATTCCTTATAGTCCCTCTCGACTGGTAGTTGACCGGAACTGATGGCTTCGCCCATGCCATTAGTTCCTTCTGAGTAATTCAGGTGTTAGGCTAAGTATAAATAGGGTAGATTTGTAGTTTAGCTTTAGTCAATCATCGCTCCTGATGAAGCTAATATGGTTAGCGAAATGCGTGTCGAGTGCAAAAATAAAGTGTTTGGTGTAGTGGTGATATATACTGAGAAGTATTATTGTGCCATAGATTCCACATTCCCAACATACTTAATATATTGTTTCTCTTATTCACATTTCACAATTAAAAGCAAAAATTCCATTGTTCATGGGAAGTTGATAATAAAATTACAAGAAAATTTACATACTTTAGGTATACTCTTAGACATCCTAGAAAGCTGAAAGCGACATGAGTCAAATGACAACAAACGATTCTAGTAGTAAAACTGACAGCTCGATTATGAAAACACATTTGTATTCGGTGTTTTAATAAACCACCCCGCTCTGCGAACAGGGCAATATCTTAGAGACAAGCGTCGGAGTTGGTTTACTAAAATCGAGAGAAACATTTGGACATTAAGTGCGACTTGCACGTACGAGCAGTCCCATAATTTTGTCTCTGTTCGTCACCAAGGAGTCATTTGACATAACGAAGTACACAGGTGAAATGCGGGGAAGAGGGCGCAAAACGACCCGCCACGTTTTCCGTGATGAACTGCAAGACTAATGAAATGTGGAAATGCACGAAAATGTGATGGAATTATGATTCTAGGAGCTTCGTTTTACAAGGGGTACACAATAATTACTAGACGTTTTAAGTATCAAATATTTCTTTTTTATTTTCTCTTTCTTTTGATGACAACCTTAGGGTAATAATACGTGATGGTTCTTATTGAAATAAGTGTAGTATTGGAGATATGAAAATGCTTAGTGATAACCAAGTGTTGAATTTTGTAATCGATATTGCAGTTAAACTGTAAAACTTTAGTTTTACTAACATATCGTCTCTGTCAGATTAACGGAAGAGGGGTTCATTATCGCCCCTTCCTATGCATAGTTTCTTTCACAAACAGTGAATGCTCTTTCGAAGTTTTTTTACCTAATGGACAAGATCCTCGCCCTTCATATCATTATTGTGTTCTTTTTTAAATCCGTCTTTTGATCCTCGAGATTATTTCAAACATACCGGCAGACTTCTACCACAGGCTTTACTTAAGACTTGTCTATATATTTCTGTTACTATAGTTGTTTGTCTGTCTGTTAATTCGTCTGTAAAGTAAAAGATAACTATAACAACCAGATTGAAATAAAACTCAACTATAGTTGAGAAAAATAATTCTGTTATTGTGTTATTTTTCATGTAATTGGAGAGTTTATATTATAGTTTTGTTAACTTTCTACTGTGTTATAGCTTACATCTTGCTTCATATTTATTTCTGGTGTTGCTACGAATGGCACGAATGACATGTGGTAGTTGGCGTCTACAGTTTGCCATCTAATAGCCGAAGAACCCCCAATACTGCCTTGCTTATATTTAGCTGATGAGACTCAATTGATTAAAACAAACCCTAGGCTAGGGCTTGAGTAGCGAACACGTCCGGGAAGATCTAATATTTTTGGAGCCCTTGTGCTTTTGCTACAGGAGTAAAGATCACCGACAATCCTTATCCTCTTCATCACTAAATTTTTCTCCGTTTGACTTTCCTTATTAAGGTAACTATTGTATTTCGAAAATTTTTAAAGTAGGAATGAAACCTACAGATTTAAAGCAAAATCACGTCAGAGAATAGGGATGAGAGTAGATAAATTTTGTATATTTTCGAAATAATATCGAGATTTTTTTTGTTTTTGGTTGCAATAATGAACAAATTTTAAACATAATTATTTATTATCAAACATATCAAAGGTTAAAGGTGTAAAAAGTTTGTTAGAGGAGGTGTTTTATATATATCATGTTAAAAGTTCTTGGACTCTGCAAGTTATATATTAAGTATTTTTTCAATTTGGTTTTAACAAAAATAGTATGCAAAGTTTTAGTTGTAAATATCTCTGAAGAGCTTCCTCTGTTCAACATATCTTTTTATGATTAACATCTTACCATAAAGTGATCATCATTTGAGATATTAACTAATAGATTAAAAAAAAGTACTGAAAATATTACTTTATCAATTTTTACTTCCCTTGCTGAGAGAAGTACTCGTGTTTATAGTCTCCTATTGCCATGTATAACTGTCTGCCTGTCTGTCTGTCTATTTTCTAACATAACTCAGGAATGAACCTGGATATCGATTTCAAATTTAGTACTCATAAAACATTTTAAGTACGACAGAAAGCTATAATTTTTGAGCGACATCGCTTAAATTGTATTATACATCCTTTTCATGGTTCTTGAAGTAAATTTGAAAATTATATTATTAACATATTAGTAACAGCTCGACTTAAGTTATTATGTAGTGTGAGAAACTCCATTTAAATTTATTTTTAGAACCACGTTTTTCCAAATTAAGGACCGGGTATATCGCTTTCAACATCCATTCTTTATTTGAGACTAGGATTTCTTAAACATCTCAAGAAAGAAGCTTATTTTTGCTATCTAGAGCAATGATGTGGCAACCTTAAATCTTTAAAAATAATCAGTTCACTCGCATTTCAGGTATAACAAAAACACATTTTCCAAATGACCCATTTTAAGCTATCCTGATGTGTAAGCGCATTTGAAATTAGTAGCCCAAATAAGAGACAGGCAGACCGATAGAATCACAGATCGAAGACAGACATACGTACGAGTGATGCCATAAGCTACTGTTTTTTTACCTCTTTATTGTTAAAATTACAAAGCTCTAAAAGAAACAAAATATTCGATGCAATTTAAGACAAAGTATATTTTTCTTTTCTAGTTCATGGCTAATAAAAAGACATGCTTATTATGATATTCTGGCTTAAGTTATATAAGGTATTTAAATGGGCGAGAGGTAGAAGCAAGCAATAAAGGATAATAGGTCTCACGTTTAGTTCGTAAAATGAAATATTTCAGTCGTAATTTATAACGTTATGTAAAGTACACCCTTTAGTTATTGGAAGGAAACTATCTAAGAAGTGACACCGAAGGTATTTCCTAATATATTCCGGCAGGATAGCGCGGTCTTGGCACCTTAAGACGCTACTTCGCGACAATATAGTTCCAAACTAATGCTTTTCTGACCAAACTACATAAATAATCTGCAAGTAGCAATTAAGATAAGAACGTGTTTAATATTTCAATGTGCTTATAGGAATAGATTATTGGGGTGCCGTGCTCACCGAACGCTATATATTGCCGAGGTGTTAAGACTATTCCAAATCCCCACCACTTTAATTAATTCTCAAAATCTCTCTTATTGTCTTTCGCCCTTCGTACACAACTTTTAATGTATAAATTGTTTAAATTGATTTAGCTGGATTAAATGATGCAGTATTTAAAACAAAAATATTACTAACTCTATAAAAATAGTCGCGTCCTCGCAAGTTAACTTCAAAAAAGCCACAGAAATATCATTGAATGAATCTTATAAAAATAAATTCCTATTTTGCTTGGTATTTATTCATTTTTTGCTAAAATTTTAATTAGAAAGTAGTAGTTTACAGATTATGACAAAGAAAGCTTTTGCTCTAAAGTACCTTTAAAATTGGATATTATTTGATACTAATTCATATATTGACTTTAAAATTGATAGTACTGCACTTTCCAGAAGACAACCACTTCTTTTACCTGTCTTAACTCCTTCAATCTCATCAGACAGGTTTTCTGATTTTGCTGAGTAGTATTTTTATTGTCGGAACTGTTCTGAAATAAGTTGAATATACTAAGTAGGGATAGGAAATAAATCTTGAACAGCTTTAGTGATAGTGGTTCAATCAACAATTGACAACTAACGAGATATTTTGACAGTTAAATGACAAAGAGAATTACTGCCCAAAGTTCACCATTATTATTTGGTCTTAGAAATAAACAATTAAAAATAAAAAAAAAAATTTTAGTAAAATTTTCAAGGAGGACAGATTTAACAAGGGTCAACGAAAGTATTACTCAGTATACATGTTTCTTACAGAAAAATCGGTAAAGTGGTTGCTCCAGTATTGCCTTTTATGAACGCTAAGTTCTAAAATACGTTCCGAAGTTTACTTTTTCACACTACAAAATAACTTAATCCAAGTACTACATATCGATATTTTAAAGTACTTCATGGGAAGATATTAATAACAAAAAGTTAAGCAGAGGAAGAGCTTCAGAAATACTTACAATTGAGACTTAATATTTTCCTCTGTATACTGTTTCTCATAAAATTGAAAATAATGAAAAAAATTATATATTTATTCTGATCCCTCGGCTCCAGGAACAAAGACGTTTGACACAATATATACAAAGCAACACCCAATAATTACGCTTAAAATCTGTTAATTTTCAGAACCAAAAACCAAGAAATTTTTAATAATTATTTTGAAAATATATAAAACTTATCGACTTTCGCCACATTCTCCTAAAACAATTGCGCTTAGAAATGACGAGTTTCAGTCCTATATTTAAGTGTAATATATGCTCTAAATTTGACATCGATATCTCTTTTCGTTCCAGGGCTATTGTGCCAACAGGCACACAAGCGGACAGATCGACAGGATACAGGACTATGATTTTCATATACTGGGAGCTCTGAAACGTAAAAAAATTAAAAAATCTCGGACTGTGTTTATTCACAAATACAATACTTCTCTTTAGCAACGGAAGGAAAAGATACTGATTTCAATTGTTACATGGTATATGGTAGATTAGAGGTACTTTAAATAGTAGATTCTACTCATATGACAAAGTCTCCGCAGCTTTGATGGATAACCATTAGTTCTTTCGATTAAATCGTGACCAATTTACGGTGCCTTTCAAACGTTTCAACTTCGATTGTACAAGGGATCTTTAAGAATTTTTACTCTTCGAAATTAGACCATTAAGGCCTTTTGTAAACCCAGGGGAAACGTTGGAAAGTCACTCTAAAGCTACTTTATATCAGAAAACTGTTAAATAATCTAAAATTAAAATGAAATTAGTTACATATATCTAACATCAATTGAAACTAATATAATAGAAAGTATTTATCAGCGCCCTGTTAGGTACGGCGCCCCCTAATTTATGAGAGACGTGTAACACAGTAATTGCCGAGTTGTTTATTTCTGCCCAAATGAGAAACAGCACGCAATAATTAGTTTGTAGCTGTTAATACGGCTAAATACCAGTTAAGTGATACTATGTTGAGAAAGGCAAAACACCGAGAACCTGGCTCCTACGGATTTACCTCCTGCCGACATTTTCCAGGGCCGAAATTTACCAGAAATACTAACGTATAAATGTACATTAATTTAAATTATTATATTAATCTTCAAGTGCTTTTAACTTTTTCAGTAGTATACTGTTATAGAAAGTATCTGTAATTTGTAAAAGACATAATATCTTAAAATTCACTGAAGTACTGACCTCTACTGGCGATACAAATGAACAGTCTTCAAAAGGCACTTAACGCTCAGCCCCTGAAGGTTTGAATACTAGAGGAGAAAGATTGGATCAGCGGAACAGTATTTCCAAAAATGGGACTGATTTAGAATACAGATGGATCTAACAGAAAAAGGGTAGGGGGGCGCGCATACTGCCTACAGGAAAAGACAAAGCTATTATGTCCCTGAGCAGATATGCATCAGTTTTTCAAATTTAAATCTTCTACATCCCGTGTACATTTGTTCGGAAAGTAGAGCCGCCATGTCATCCTTGAAACAGACCAGAGTAAGTAAGCTCACAACGGATAAGCGATTGTAAAGTCTTGCTGAACAACCCGGTGGATAGAAAAAAAATAATCCAACCGTCTCATACAGGTACCCAACCATGAGTATAATCAGGCCTCTGCTGAAATTAAACAAGAATCACCTGAAAACACTGCCACATGAATGAGCACTTAAGTCGGATCGTGGCCAAGGATGATTTAGATTGTGAATGGTGCTTAGAAAAGTAAGAAACAGCTTTTCATCTGCTTATGTCTTGTCTGGTAATCACAATAAGCCAGAATAACTCTCCTGGGGTCATAAATAATTTTTAGACCAAGAGAGTATTAAAGGGATTCAAGCGGGAAAGTTGCTATTCTCTTTAAAGGCCTTTCTCAACGCTAGAACGAGATGGATTTACAAAGGGCTCCTAAGAGGTCTACGAGCTGTAGGCATTAAAGCAACATGTCAGCCATATATACTTTTACGTTTGTATCAAAATTCGAGACAGAAGATGATTGGTCGAATTCAAAAAAGTTCTTTTTACGCTAGGTTGCCACTCTGCATTTCATTTTTTGTAGCAGTTTAAAATAAATAAATAAATAAATAAATAAATAAATATCGTCTTTAATTCGGTATTCACAAAATCAATACAAAACAAAATCAAAAATATATATAATAGACAATTTCCAAATGTACACACACAATAACAATTACCGCAGAAGGAGAAGAAATGGTGGAGTTTAGCCACAGGTTACTCTTACACTCAACCATTTCCGTCCTTATTTAAGCCTGATCAAATGTAAAAAAGGAACCAAAAGAAAACACAATACCAAGAAAATAAAATAAGAGAAAAAAAAAAGACATAGGAAACTTTGATAGTAGTACAAAAGAATCCAAATCTTACACACTGTAATACATATTATAAATATAGGTAAATCACATATAGCCAAGGCTTACAGAAAAATTCTGCCATCCTTGGTATAGCACTACACATGTTGTAGACCTAGCAAGCGAGATTTATATCTGGAGCGCAAACTATTGTTATTGCACAATTTCAACTCCTGATCAAGCGAATTATAAAGAGACACAGCTTTTATAAGTAACGCAACGCCGGAACAAAGCAGACTGATGTTTTGGTATAGTGAGATGATCTCGATGTCTCAGGTCACGGTCGTGAACAGAAGAGAGGAAAATAAGTTATTTTTCTCTTAAGTACGCTGGCCCGTCATTGCGCAGGAGTTTCATTAGGAATACTGCAAAATGCAATTTAACTGTATTTGTCATATTTAACCATTTTAGTTCATTAATTTTAATTGATACGTGATCATACTTTCTAAGGTTAAAAATAAAACGGCAACATGTATTCTGAACAATCTGCAGACGATTTTTAGTAATCATGTCTAAGAATGGAAAGTAGACTATACAACAATAATGGGATATAGGCAGGATCAAGGATTCACATAATTTTTTTCCTCATTTTATAATTTAAGATGTACCGATTTGCGTACAGGATTTTCATTCTCGCATAGCTTCTTCGGAGCAGTGTACTAACATGCTTCCTAAACCTCAAGTCCACATCAATATACAGCCCCAGATTCTTACCACACCCCGTAAAACTCAAATTAACGTCACCCAAATGAAGTTTAATACCTTCTTCCAACATCTGGCGACACCTCCTTGAACAATGTAACAACATTACTTCAGTCTTATCAGGATTTATTTTCAGGTTATGCTCTTTTGAATAAGTAAGTACTGCCTCGAGATCAGCGTTTAAGCATTGAGTAGCATCCTCTGGCTCGCTGGGGTTAAAATAGTGCAGCAATACAGTATCATCGGCATAAGCCTGTACATGCGAATTTACAGCAGAGTGAAAAATGTCAAAAGTGTATATCAGAAACAAGAGAGGTCCGAGAATAGACCCCTGTGGAACTCCAGACACCACTCTTTCCACTGGAGGAACATTTACCGGCAATACGGACGCTCTGATGTCTATCTGAAAGATAGGTTTCAAAAAAAGACACTGATATGACATCAAATCCCAGATACTTGAGCTTCGCACAGGGCAATTCGTGATCCAGGACGTCAAATGCTTTGGAATAATCCAGAGAGACTGAAATAACAGCTTTATTTTTATCGAAAGCTCTGACTATATTGTCAGTGAGATTTAATAACGCGGAAGTGGTGCTATGGGCCTCCCGAAAACCAGAATTGATGGGTGGGGAGAAGACTGTTAAATTTAAGATAACGAAGGACCTGTGTGTGAACGGTGCTTTCAAGCACCTTAGAAAGGACGGGGAGAAGACTAATAGGGCGAAAGTCACTAACAAGAGTTGGACTTTTAATTTTTGGGATTGGACAAACTATGGACTGCCTCCAGTACATGAGAAAGTAACCAGATTCCATACAACAGTTCATGATGTGTGTCAAGTGATTCAAGATCACAGGCAGACTAAGTTTTATCATGAGAATTGTCAGTTCATCACACCCAGCGGCGTTAGACCTGATGCTACAAACATTTTTTCGAACAGTTTCAGGACTTACCATGGTGAAAACTAAATTGCATGTCAACATTGTATCTGTTATCACTACAAAAGGTATTCTATTGTCACAGTTGTTGGATTTTTTTTGAAATACACTCAAAAAGTAATCATTCACTTCATCCGAACTCATAATCTCAGCTGAGATACAGCCCATGTCTGGTCGCTTACCAGAATACACATTTATTTGCCTGAGTCCCCTTCCACACACCTCTGGAATCCTGACGTCGCCGCAAAAAGTCCAAATATCCCATTTTTTTCCCTGCGAACTGACGCAAGAGCAAAATTTCGAAGCCGTTTATAAGTTTCTCAGGTTGTAAGGTTTTTATTTGCTTTATATCTAGATTCAGCTCTATCCCGTTCCTTCATTATGAGCTTCAATGTAGGAGTAAGCCTGGGACGGGAGGCTTGTTCACCCTAACGATTTTGTGGGGTGCATGCAAGTCAAATAAGGAGGAGAGACGCGATGTCAGAAAATGCACCTTTTCATCAATATTAGACTCATAATAAATTCTATTCCAAGGTATCTTACATAAATCGAGGTAAAACTGGTCCTCACTGAAGTCAGCGAAGCTACGAAACCTTACAAATTTCTGCAAATTTCCCTTTTCGGGAAATTTTAGATTACAAAATACCAATCTATGATCACTAATGGTATCAGCACAAATAGTGCCGGAACAGTGGACTATATCTGAGTCACTTACAAAAATGGGGGTCAAGCAATGTTGATGCTGTGCGAGTAACTCTGGTGGGTTCATCAATAGTCTGAGAAAAACCCAAGGTATCAAATAATTGGGAGACAGGGTTTGTCAAGGTGAGCAGATTCACATTGAAATCCCCGAGGACATTTTGCTTTTTATCTTTATTTTAACCCACATGGTTTCAAAACCCTCCACATCTTCAGTATTATCCAACCAAACAGTTTTCGCTATGGAAAGGGTATTTATAGTTGGAAATAGCAATCGGTAACTTCAAAATTATTGAATTTAATGATTGCTAAGCTATAAACAAAATAACGTTTAACACAATATCGTCTTTGCAAACGACGGGATTTAACAAACATGGTTGTATGTAGAAATGGAATGAATTAGGTCTTAATTTCCTCAAATTGTTCATTTATCTGCGAACTATGTGGTGCTAACTTTAGCACGAATGAACTGATACATGTAACTCAAATAACTATTACTCAACGAAAAATAAAACTCTTTAAAAGCCCTAAGAACTTCAAATGTATCTATTTATTAGCATAGCTTCTGATAAATTCTACGTACTAATGAAATACAGGATCCCATCCGGCGTTTTTCACTGTCTCTGTTGTTGCAATACCTTTACTTCCTCATTACTTGGTGCCATTTTATTATTTAAAATTTACACGGAGCTTCATGGTGTTACAGGAATTAATTTTTCCGTTTATAGTATCTACGAGCAATTTAAAAAACTTAAACTTTCTTCATTAGACTATCTGGTTATTTTAGTTGTAAATTGTTAAAATGAAACAAATATATTTTAATGTTATTATAATATTTCGAGAACTTTAAACCAATATCTTGAAATAAACAAATGGAAATTGCATCAAAATCAAATAAACACTGTTGATACAAGAGAAATACTTGTGTCAGATATAGTCGGTAAATAGAATTAGTTTATCTGGCTTGTTGGTAATGGGGAAAGAGAAAGAGGTTAACACGCGAAACAGTTTGTTTATATTTGGAAACATTGTTGTCGCTTGGTTAACCGCCCTATTTATTCGCTAGCTTATTTTAGAATGCGACACCTGACATTTGCGAAATTGTTAGAAATTTTATTGTTTTCTCGCATCGTTATGTTATTTTTTGGGATGTTTGTTAAGCTGTCTTCTATCATATAATCTATTGCAGAGATTATTTTCGTGATGTATCCGGATGTGCATCCGTTGGCCAATGTTGCTTTGTATGGTAAGTTGCAGACGTTCCGCCAAAATCTCATTTGGCCTTATCAAGACTTACTCGTAGGTGGTCAACGGTAAGGTCGAGTTTGCCATCGATTAGCGACAAGTAAGGGTTGATAATGCCAAATGAGATTTTGGCAGAACTTCTGCGTCTTACCAGTCTAAGCAACATTGACCAACGGATGCACACCTGGATATATCAGGAAACACATTTTTCCATCCATTAATATATATATATATATATATATATATATATATATATATATATATATATATATATATATATATATATATATATACACATATATATACATATATATATATATATATATATATATATATATATATATATATATATATATATATATATATATATATATAATATTACCAAAAATTATAAATTAATATAGCTTATTGGACAATTTAAACAACTCAACTAATTAAAAAAAAAGGTGATGATTTGATAATCTTGTAGGACCCTGTAGTTGCTGGGATGGTGACTTTGACGTTCTAATATAGTAAAGGTACTCACAATTCTATCGAGTATGATACACATTTTACCGTATTTATCAATAATCAGGGATGAGATTATTTTATTAATTAACTTATTTGAAAATTTACAAATTCAATATAACTAGAAAATGTACTATGTTGGGAATGTGGAATCATTGGTACAATGACACTTCCCAGTATATATCACCACTACGCCAAACACTTTAATTTTGCACTCTATGCGCGTTTCACTAACCATATTAGCTTCATCAGGAGCGATGATTAACTAAAGATAAACTACCAATCCACCCTATTTATACTTAGCCTAACACCTGAATTACTCAGGCATAAGTAATGGAATAGGCGAAGCTATCAGATCCGGTCAAGTAACCAGTAGAGGGGACTATAAGGAATAAGCCCTCTGTCTTTATTTAAACTACTTTTTCATTTTATAATTTCGATACTTTCGTGTTCCTTCAACAATCTCTAGATACATTTTTAATTAATCTTAGATTATCTAATGTTACAGTATGATCAGCTTCAAGGGCATATTCGGCAATGCTAGACTTTTCTGTTCTACTGTATTTTAAATGTGCTAAATCTTCTTTAAATCGTATTTTAATTGAACTTTTAGTTTGCCCAATACTTTTTGTCGCAATCATTACAACTAATTTCATATATTCTTTTTTTCTCCACAATTAGGAATCTTGCCTTTGGGATTTTCTAAGATATTGTTCAAATTATCTGATTACTTATAGACTAAGATGAGGCCTACCTTATTATGATGAAGCTAACATGGTTAACGAAACGCGCGTCTAGTGCAAAAATAAAGTGTTTGGTGTAGTGGTGATATATACTGAGTAGTAAAAAAAAATCTAATTTATTATTGTTTTGTAGGGAACTATCTTTACTAGTGGTGAGTAATCTTTAGTTCAGTTCTCATGACAAAATAATTTTTTTACATATGAAATTTAGATATTATATTTTCACAATCCCATGGCGACATTTGCCCACAATTATGCTAGGTGGGATTGTATATTTCATTATTTATTAACTTGACCCACTTTTAGATAAGCAGCTATTTCGGTTACTTTGTTACTTTAGTAGCAATCTAAAAAAAAAACTTATAAATTAATCTAACTTATTTGCAAATTTAAACAGCCCAACACAATTAAAAAAAATCTAGTGCATGATGATCTCGTGCAGAAGCATCTTTGCGCGGAATCTGTAGGCGGTAGGAGGAGCTGCTCTGATGCAAAGACGGCTCGTCCTCCTTGGAGGCGGCTGCACTACCCCCGTTTCTCCTCAATGCGCCGTCGCCCCTCACCTGCCACACATTAAAAAATTCCTAAACTCTTTAAAACAGTGTTGCCATCATACTTCACCTACCTTTATATTCTAGATTATTTTTATTGCTGGTCTTTATTCAATTTATTTTTATTGCTGTAACTAGTTTTCTCGTGCAATATTGTTAATTATATTCATTAACATAAAATATGCATTTTTTTTTAAAAAACGGTTAATAAAAAAATCATGAAAAAAATTCGGTATTCGGTATTTAAATAAATTAATTTGCTAAAATTTGGAAAACATGTATTTTAAAATTTGATCACTTTTTTATTGTTCTAAAAAATAATTTGATTTTTTAGAGCAATATTTATATAATATATTTACTACAATTTGCAACCAAAATGTTTATATGATTATAACAAATAAATTTATGAAACGAAAAATATGTGGCAACATTGCATAAATTGGTCCAGAAGAGCAACAGTAACAGCATCAGAGCGCAAGGAATAAATAAGAAAAGAAGTGCAAGATTGCATGTTGCCAAAGTTACCTGGATGGGTCTCCAACGCGGCTCCAGCATGCCAGCTCGCGTGGCGAAGTAGAAAATATCGTTAGCACGTGGTCGACGTGACCAACGACAGCGTAATGCGGACAGAAGAACACGGCCGCGAATACGCGCCGGCTGATGTCAGACTGTGGACAACCGCCGCCAAAACGGTGGCCCATCTTCGAGAGGCGGCGGCGCACTTAAAGTTGACGTAATTGCACGACACGTGCCAATCAACAATTTTTAGGTAACAACAATTTTACGATGATACCATGGTATCGGAATAAAAATACACTCCTTTTTTTACCGATCTACCAACAACTAAATTCATAACTTTTCGAACTCGAAAAATATTAAACAAACTTGATGATATTCCAACACATTTACCAAATACAAAACTAAATTACCTATTTTAAATAATGACACTTTCCAAATATCTTTTAAATACATATTTCTTAATACTGATAGTGTTGGTAACACATGTAACATTTAGAAAACTAAAAAACAGTATTTTCCTCAGAATATGTTTTCAGGTTCGTACTAAGCTAATTTAATAAAAATCGTAAGAATGGTGACTGTTTAACGATCTAACAAAATCAGTTACAAAATATTCTCATAACTCGTTAAAGTATAATACACATTTTGTTTTTTTTTTCTGAGGCATATTCTTAGCTATTTAGTTATTTATTTATTTATTAAAAGAATCTTGGAAGAAGGTTTAATATATCGTAAAAAAGATTTTAAAAAAAGATAAGTATAATGAGTACTATATTAAAACAATTTGTTCATCTTTACAAACAGCGAAAAATAGGACAACCGGTAGTAAAAAATTTGCTAAAAGTTTTAAGAGTTATGAATTATTCTTATTGCTTAACTATGAATAGTGTAAAATATTCTCTGATAATATTAGTCTCTAAACATTTACTTGGTTCGCGAATTAATAAGATTACGCATAGCATAGATATTACAATATATATTATATATACATATATATACAAACATATATACATATATATATATATATATATATATATATATATATATATATATATATTATATATATATATAAATATATATGTAATACATTAAAATGAATTTGCACGACGTTTTGCCAAAATCTCATTTAGCATTTTCAAGTGCTCTTGCCGCTGCTGCTACTCGATACTGTGATCTTGCTGCTGCTATCGCCCGAAGCTAACTTTTTTGACGAAATGTCGTGCAAATTTAATGTTAGACGAACGGATTGAAACCAAGAATTATATATATATATTATATATATATATATCTATATATATATATATATATATATATATATATGTATATAAATATAATATATATATAGTATATATATATATGTATAATATAGTATATATATAAATAAAATATTACAGAGCTGTATATATATATAGCCCAATATATATAAATATATATATATATATAGTATATAATTAATATATATATATATATTAGCCGTGCCCGCGGCTCCGCTCGCGTGGACTTGATTCACTACTATCGTCACTGCTTATTCCTATATGTTGCCTAACGTAATAAAATATCTGCCATTATTTCCCCCTATCTCCCATTATTTCTCCTTAGCTCCCATTATCTCTACATAATTTCCATTATCCAAGCTTATCTCTGCTCATTTCCCATTATTTCTCCTTATCTCCCATTATTCTCCTTATTTCCCATTAACTCACCCTTATCTCCCATTACCTAGGCTTATCTCGACTTATCTCGCAATATTTCTCCTTATCTCCCATTATCTCAGCATAATTCCCATTACCTAGACTTATGTCTGGCTTATCTCCCATTATTTCCCTCCTTATCTCCCATTATTTATACTTATATCTCCCATTATCTCACCTTATCTCCCATTAATCTAGGCCCTCTTCTCGACTTATCTTTGCAATATTTTTCCTTATCTCCCATATCTCACCATAATGCGATTAACTTAGACTTATTTCTGCTTACATCTCCCATTATTTCTCCTTATCTCCCATTATTTATACCTATCTCCCATTATCTCACCTTATCTCCCATTATCTAGGCTTATATCGAATTATATAGAACATATCATATGTATAAATTTTATAAAACACGTAAATCGGATAAGTGTTCTCAAGTGATAAGCGCACTAACAGACAGACAACCGAGAGACGTTGCATTTTATATATATTATATCTATACCCTCTTTGCAACATGATATTGTTCCCATATATCCAATGTTTTTAGGCAGTATATTGCAAGAGAACGCGCGTAACGGTAGCCTTTTTTTTCCGACTTGATTCACTAATTATCGTCACTGCTTATCTTTATGTTACCTAACAAAATTCAATAAAATATATCCCTATAATACCTGGCCATAGAGAACATAATGTACTATGAACACACATAATTTAAAAAAAAAGTACGTTAACGCACTACAACCGGTCAAAAACGACAGACAGAGAGACGTTGCATTTTATATATAATTAATAGATAGATATAACCTGGCCAGAGAACATATGTATGGTATTTAAAAAAAAGCACGTAAAATCGGATAAATGGTTCTCCAGTGATTAAGCGCCCTAACTGGAAAGACAGACAGAGAGACGCTGCTGTATTTTATAAATATAATATAGAATATAGATTATTATTATTATAATAACCTGGCCAAAGAATATATGTATGAGAATTTAAAAAAAGACACGTAAAATTGGATATCGATTTGGTTCTCGCGTGATGAAAACGCACTAATGGACAGACAGACAGACCGGAGAGACATTGCATGGTTTATATATATATTATAGATTATAGATAGTACACGGACTACATAAAAGAATCAGTGTTCCATAATATCTAATGGTTTAAGCGCTGAGCTAATGTCAAGGGAGAGAAGGAAAACGCCGCTAACGTAACAACGCTATATTTTGGACAGTCCATTCACTCAGTAATCGTCACTTTGCAACATTAAAATCCATATGCTACTTATCGTAAATAAAATAATTCTTATAACCAGGACAGTCAAGAACAAATGGAATAGTTTTTAAAAAAAAGCACTGAACAGAACGGATTAAGTGGATCAACCAGTGATAAGCGCACCAAACGTACAGCAACGAGACCGACAAGGTGGGATGAGACCGTAGCATTTTTAAATATATTATCGATATATACAAATATATATATAATAATATATTATATATATATATATATATATATACAATTACTAATAATATATATATATATATATATTAATGATATAAATACAATATATATATACTATAAACTAAATAAATAATTATATCGTAGCGTATTACTATAGAGTTTTTTACACGGAAGGGTGGAATTAATAAATCTTTAAAATTGTGGAATTTTAATCCGTTCGTCTAACAATCGAATTTGCACGGGGTTTTGCGGCCAAAATTTCATTGGTATTATATATATATAGTAAAATACTATAAAAATATAAAATATAAATATATATATTATATATATACATATATACATATATACATATATACATTATACATATACATATATATATATATATAATGTATATATATATATATAATATATATATATTATATATATATATATTATGTATATGAATTGTTTTAACAAGGTGATTAAAAAACAGAAGTCTGGACCACACAGAAAAAAAAACCAAACTACTTTCCAAAATTACTTTCATCGTTTTCACAAATTAAATGTTTACTCTCTTTAGCCGGCTCATTGCTGGACCGGCTATAGTCCTGGTAACAATAAACGTATGTATGCTTTCGGCTGATAGCAAACAAGTGTATCGATCTACCCAAGGCGAGTAAACAATGAATTTCGTAAGACATGACGTTTTCCATTATATGCAACGAATTTGTACCCACTTTTTTTTCTAACTTGTAGCTCTAATAATTATTAAAAGTGTGCTTAAAAGTAGGTCACAATATATTCCTGTTTACTAGAAAATGACTTACAAATTCATATGTTTTTCACTAAATTTCGTGTTGCCACATTGCA